>CM019756.1:40818547-41180176 GCA_009761765.1 Phenacoccus solenopsis | reverse complement strand
AAATTCATCTCGCAACGTGGATTATATTATGATTTATTATTTAGTCGATTTTAATTTAGGTTTCAATTTCTGTTCGCAGCTTGTTTAATTTACGCTTTGAATTTTGATGATATTGTATGGCTGCTTACATAAATCGCACAATTTCTATGATATCTACTGATTCTGGTTCTAATCACTCGCGAGGACCAATCCTTCCTACCAATGGAGATAATAGACATTACAAAGAATCTTCTCCTCTACAGAGATTTGTTAAGGCCAAGAAGAAAATAAACGATATTTTTTTTGAAATCAATGGTTATGTCCAGGATTCCACGAAATATGTCAATAGTATGTTTTAGTAGTTTTCTATTTCTACAAAATATGTATATCATTGCTAAACCATTGTTCATGAATTATTCGCAGCTATTCAAGAAAATAAAGCTTTGATAAGTGCTGAAGAAGCTAAAAAAGTTGTCGACTATGTGGATAAAGTTAAAGGTATTCGAGAGGTATTGGCCCGAGATCACATGAAGGTGGCTTTTTTTGGAAGGTGAAGTATTTTTTAAATAATTTGTGTGTCGCTGCTGATTTAAATTTGGCTCTGTTTTGATCTCATTTTCTTTCATATTGTAGGACGAGTAGTGGTAAAAGTACTGTCATTAATGCTATGTTAAGAGATAAAATACTACCTAGTGGTATTGGACACACAACAAATTGTTTTGTTCAAGTCGAAGGATCTGAAAATGGCGAAGCGTATTAGTTACCGAAGAAAATAGTGAAAAGCAGAACGTCAAAGTAAAACCTTTAGGTTAAATATGGTTACTTATATTCCCTTTATGCACATATAAAATGTCGTTTATTACTTTCAGTCTGTAGGCAAACTCGCGCACGCTTTATGCGATGAGAAACTAAATGAAAGCCAGCTAGTACGTATTTTTTGGCCAAGAGATAAATGTTCTCTTCTACGCGATGATGTGGTATTAGTAGATTCTTTCAGCTTCTGAACCTGAATACTTGGATCAAGTGAGTACTTAAACGCAATCGTTCAGTGTACGGCATTAGATTACTCATTCGATGCTTCGCGCTCGGACAACATTTTTTACATATTCGCCCATATTATATGTAATATGTGCATTTTGAAAATCATTTTATAATATTTGGTATTATTTTTATTAAAAATTTCACTAAGGATGCTAACGAGCAACAAAGGGTAAGTCATAATTTTTCAAAAATACATTTGTATTATGGGCTTGAGGGCTTGAAAAAATTTCTGTTTGAACGCGTCGCGTCGCACAACCGCCTTCAGTTTTTACATCCGAAAAAACTGCTAATGTACCGAGCTTCGAGTTGGAGCAGTTCATCGAATGTTGTATATTGGGCTTCCATAAGCGTCTTGATAAAAAAGCTGGATAATGTTGTTCAATTTATTGTTCATTTTCACGCGTTAATTGGTCACGGTAGCATATTTGATGCGTAGTATTTTTTCGAATGTTAACATTGGTTTCTTTCATTCAGGCTCGAGTTCAGCATACTGACAGAGCTATCGATTTTCTAGTCGAAGAATTGAAGGTTTGTAGTCAAAAAGAAGCAGCCGAAAGAGTATTTTTCATTTCAGCTAAGGAATGCCTTCAAGCTAGATGTAAGGAGCAACAAGGACAATCTTTGCAAAGTGAGTGTAATTTCAATACTTGAACAATGCATTGGCAGGTACGGAGAGGTGCATGGATGTAACTTACGCTTATTGTGTTCACTAGATGGTGCCTTAGCTGAAGGTTTTCCCGCAAGATATTTCGAATTTCAAGATTTCGAACGAAAATTTGAAGAATGTATTTCGAAATCTGCTGTTAAGACTAAATTTGAGCAGCACGTGCAACGCGGAAAAGTGATAGCCAAGTATGAATTTGTTTTTATTTATGATTGATTTAATGAAATGATCTATTGCTTTTATGCATTTCGTCATTATTTATTTATTTATTTTTTTTTTTTTGTAGCGACATGCGTGGTACCATGGACACTCTGTATGAAAGAGCGCAAAAATTGAAATCTAACAAAAATGAAAGTAAGAAAGAAATTTATGAAAAACTGAATTATACCGAACAGAAATTACTGCTTTTGACACAGCAAATGAAAGAAAAAATTCAACAAATGGTCAGCGAAACTGAAGAAAAGGTGAATTGTACACCGTAATACTGTGATAATTATTTTGCCAAGAGAAAAAAAAGTTCAAATTCATGATATCATGTTTACATTATTATTGTACATTTGTGCAGGTCAAGAAAGCGCTGAGCGAAGAAATCAGAAGGTTATCGGTGTTAGTGGAAGAATTTAACGCTCCTTTTCATTCCGATCCTCTTGTTCTGAACGTTTACAAACGCGAATTACACGCTCACGTTGAATCTGGTTTAGGAAGTAATCTTAGAGCGCGTCTGTCTAACGCGCTAGCTATGAATATCGAAAGCAGTCAAAGAGAGATGACTGGTTAGTGTGTACTTGAAAATTACAGATTACGATGTTGAAGTGCGTATATTTCACTAGTAATTGTCGAATTTATTGTCTACAGAACAAATGTCTACTTTACTTCCATCCGAAAAACGACAACAAACTTTCAGTATTCTAGCCCGTAGGCAGCCGTTTGAAATATTATACAGATTGAATTGTGATAACCTATGCGCCGATTTTCAAGAAGATTTAGAATTTAGATTTTCTTGGGGTGTCACTTCGCTTATTTCCAGATTTGTGCAAGGAAACACTCGTCATCAATTGTCCCTCAAAAATTACGTGAATCAGGTAACAATTCTTCAAATATTTTACATCGTTAACGCGAGCTCGTTGGCGAATGATGTGTTAATTTTCAGATTCCTCCCACCCCTCCGTCATCAGACGAATTATGGTATTCTCAAGATCACATGATGTATCCGAGTGGACCGAAAACGGAAGATTGGTTGGGAGGACTGACATCTCGTTTAGCTGTGGCTTCAATTACTTCACAAGGAACAATCGGTGGACTCCTAGTATCTGGTAGTGAGTATTGGGTTTTTTGCCCGACAGAATAAATCGATGAACTCGACTCAAATTTTCACAATGATTTCTTGTGGGTGTCACTTCGCTTATTTCCAGATTTGTGCAAGGAAACACTCGTCATCAATTGTCCCTCAAAAATTACGTGAATCAGGTAACAATTCTTCAAATATTTTACATCGTTAACGCGAGCTCGTTGGCGAATGATGTGTTAATTTTCAGATTCCTCCCACCCCTCCGTCATCAGACGAATTATGGTATTCTCAAGATCACATGATGTATCCGAGTGGACCGAAAACGGAAGATTGGTTGGGAGGACTGACATCTCGTTTAGCTGTGGCTTCAATTACTTCACAAGGAACAATCGGTGGACTCCTAGTATCTGGAGTAGTGAGTATTGGGTTTTTTGCCCGACAGAATAAATCGATGAACTCGACTCAAATTTTCACAATGATTTTCTTGGGCTAGATGTTGAAAACCATCGGATGGCGCATAATATTCGTGACTGGCGTGATTTATGGAAGCTTATACTTGTACGAATGGCTGACTTGGACCAATAAAGCGAAAGAAAAGGCCTTTAAAAGACAATACGTCGACCATGCTACGAAAAAACTTCGTTTGATCGTCGATTTAACTTCTGCAAATTGTAGTCACCAAGTGCAACAGTACGTTGATAATTTTGATGACTAATTCTATGCCATTTTGTGATTTCTTTGGTTATTTTGTGACGTCATTTTTTGCATTGACTTTATAGAGAATTATCTAGCACGTTCGCTCGTCTGTGCCAATTGATCGATCAAGCCACTAGTGATATGGCGTCAACGATGAAAGAATTGGAAAACGAAATACAACATTTAGAAGTAGCAGCAAATTCTGCTAAAGTTCTTCGTAATAAATCTGACTATTTAGCAAAGGAATTAGAAATGTTCGAAGAAACATATTTAAGAATGTATAATTAATGTTTTAAATAATTTTATTTGGCTTAATGGAGCAATGCCAAGTCACCATTCTTCAGTGAATTGTTTTACCCCTCGTAGTTATTGTTTTAAATGGTAACTGAGTATTCATACTAGTCTGTATAGATTTCGATGGAATTTAATTGCAAAATACGTAAACTTATTTTCATTATCCGCTTTTCATAATGATACATGCCCGTAGTATTTTTGACACGTTTTATAATTTCAGCTTTTTCTCCGTCATTTCTGACTGTTCCTAACATGCCAGAAAAATTTGTTGCCAAGTAATCAGTCCTTTTATATAATGTTTTTTCTTTTCGGAAATATTTCATGCTGAGCAAGATATTAGCGATTAATTTTTATATATTTTTATCGTTTGTTGTATAGAATTTTTTGAAGTTGGCGCTTTTTAACTTACGTAGTACGATATTTCGTATAGAGTATGTACCTATTAATTGTTTTTCTCTAGATTTTATTCGATTGTTATGATTTTAATACTTTAATTATGTTGGCTGAATTTAAGAATAGTATTTTTTCATAATGTATTCAACTTCCAAGTTCAGTTTCTCTCAGTTTCATATTACATTGAAATTTTGTTAATATACGAGTTCTTAATAAAAACATCTTCACGAATGATGTCATTTTGATACGGAATTCACTTCAGTCACTGAATTTCAACTATTAAAAAAAATAAAGAAAACTTCCTGCATTTGTTTTTAACGCTTATATTCAGTCTAACATTGTGAAACATGTGGAATAATTAGCCCTTTTTCATTTGAAAAGATTCTTGTGTGACTTTTAAGTCAAAAGCAAAAATATGTAATTTGTCGATTTGTTCAGCGAGTGATTTCTTCTGTACAATGATATCTTCTTTAGCTTTTAAAATTTTCTCAATCATATTAAATGATTTTGGACTGAAATTTTCAGTCTTTAAATTCGAATCTGTTGGATCATGAACGGTAATTAAATCTGTCACGTTATCTAAAATGAGTGAAAACATATTTAAATTCAATTACATAGTAAAGAAAAGCTCAATGATTATAACATACTTGTGTAAATAGAGTCATTATCTGTAATGGACAAATCTTCGTATATCTGTATGCTAGACAGAAGCTCAGGTTCAGGAGGTAATTCCGATTTCTTTTTGAAAATTTCCCCTCTCAAAAAAGAATTCATAATTTTACGTGTACTCTATTATTTAATGTACATCTTTACACGATTTTTTCTGTAATTACGCTCGTTAGGGTGGAAACATGAAGAAATACTCAATTGCAATCCATATTTTGCTATTAGAGAACAGATTGCAGAAGCACAAATCAATAATTTAAGAAGAATATGATAAAAAATGAATAAACCCTGATAAACCTAAGCAAACACTAATATGTCTGTAAAATAATGAACTTTTTAGCAAGACGGATAGGCAAAAACGCGAATTTTACGATTTATTCTCCCTTTTCGAATAAATGCTCAGTTTTCAGTGAACGAAAATTCGTTTGTGATTTGAATCATCAGCTGATTTGTGTTTTTATTTCATTACAGGCGTGACGTATGACCAATTAGAACATAGACCAGTTATTATAAATACTCTAGAAAGAACAATGATGCCAAATGTAGAAATCTTACAGGAGACAAGTTTTATTGCATATTTATTTTTTTGAAGGAATAGTTTCAGTTGATGGGTTCAGCTCACGTGCTTAACCTACTCAACTTCCATTTGAATTCAAAATTTTTCTTCATACTGAAATCTCATGTCAATGTCATAATAGGTAATAATGTTAAGAAATTGTAGATTGTAAATGTATTTTTATTTATTTTTATACATATGATAACGATCATCATAAATAATAATATACATTTAAGTAAATAATAAGTATTTTCAATTATTAGTCTTCTGCTAATATCACTTTATTTAATACACTCCTTGCCCTTTGCACAAAAAGGCAACAAAATTTCCCAATTCAAATGTATTTTTATTTATTTTTATACATATGATAACGATCATCATAAATAATAATATACATTTAAGTAAAATAATAAGTATTTTCAATTATTAGTCTTCTGCTAATATCACTTTATTTAATACACTCCTTGCCCTTTGCACAAAAAGGCAACAAAATTTCCCAATTCATTCTTCCGTGCTAATTTCATCTGCAAAAGAGAGAGAATGAGTTATTAAAATTCAAAAGTAACTACAAATAAAAGAGATAAGTGCTATCAATTCAGCCTATTACTTACCGAAGGTACTGGTCCTATGATATCGAAACAGAATAATCCTGCAATAATGGTTACCAAATATTTCGAGATGTCAGCAATGTTAGAAAGGGTAACTGTGTACCAATTTCCGTTCTCTCTCAAATCTATGAGAATACTTCCTTGTAACCCGTTCAACAAAATGAAAATCGTATAGATGAATGTTTTTATTTTTTCTTATTTCGCCGAGTCTAAATTTCTTGAATTCATTTTGATAAACGTGTCGCCCCAAATTCTGATCAACAATCACGCGCGAACGAAATGATGATCCACGGAAAATTCGCGAAATATCAAACGGTAATTCTTTTCTCACCTTCCTAAACTGTTGGAAGTTTGATCGCGAATATTCATTGGGTGAATGTTCTCTTTGGAATCCAAGTTCATCAATATGAAATAGATTTGAGTGCCAATAGAAACCGTATCTTGAAAAAGCGGCGACGGAAAATGCATCTCTTTCGGAAGTTACTCGACGAGGGATTCTCCAGTTCCTTATGGTTACGTTGAAATTTTCAGATCTAAGATCATAAAGACTAGTATTTATGAAAAAATTTTTTGATATAGATCTTAATTTTTTTTTGATGGTAACTCTTACTTCGATGAACCAAGTCTAGTATCATAATTTACCACTAAATCTGTTCTTAGATTTGCAGGTGCACTGATCGTTGAAATTTGCAGTGAATTTGTCCGCTTAGAAGCAAGTAATATCAAAACACCAACAAGAAACCATTTAGTTTCAATAGCCTGAAAGATTTATGCTCATTAAACACATACATACTAGCGAAAACTGAGAGATAAAAAATTAAATTCAATCATACCATTTAACAATTGAAAAATCGATAAAGAAAAAACAACAAAAAAAACAGAATTCACAAAAACTTATTGAAACTTGAAAGTTTTGAACACAAAATACTGAAAAACTTATAAAACATTTGTTTATATAAGGAAAATCTGACAGTGATAAACATGAGACCATAAAAGATGTTTATGGTATATTAATAAAATTATTAATTTACATTCCGCATTATTTCCCTGATACAAAAATTTTCTATCTATAAGCAACAAACATCATGTTCAATTACTCGTAAATAATCCAATTTCATACATTTTGATACCGGCTTTCAAATACAATAAATTTGAGAAGGAAAATAATGATTTTTTTCACACTTTATGTTGATAAATCACCTTCCTTCAAGAAATTAAACGACACGAAACTTTATTTATGCCGATGGACGAGGATGAGGCGCATATCCGATTCTATCATGAATAATATCTTGTCTGTTTTTAGTTGGCAAAGAACAACTAGAAGAATTTCCTTGGTTGGCTAATTTTTCTTTCTTCAATTCGGCATCTCGCATTTCTGTGTATTCAGAAATGTCATCCAATTTCAACTCTATCCTAGTTGGGTTTCGTCGTAACATCGTTGCGGCAAAATTATACTACAACAGAAATAATTTCTTTAATGCAGACAAACAGATATGGAGAAATGATATTCAAAATTGAAAAGTAACATGGTTTCACGAGCACACTGGAGTGCATTTCTACAAAAATAAATAAAACTGCTAAAAATTAAAATGACGTACTTCTTCGCACAACTAAGAGCTAGAAAATCACGCGAGTAGAAAATTGAGTAAGAAAAATCAAAAAAATTACGAACTAACCACAAAAAATGTAGTAAAAAAATAATTCAACAACAACAATTCAAAACGTGTGATAACAATGATAAGAAGACAACAGACAAGTTAGAAAGAGGTGACACGGTGGTGATACGGAGGAATAACTGGAATAACTGTACGTGGGAACAAGATGAGAACTGGGAACTGTATATATGATCTAAGTTATGGCATAATGAATTATTTACGACTTTGATAACTCAAATTCTATGATTTAAATAATTTTTTATTGTTTATTTGATTGATTTAAATTCATTTCTTCCAAAATCAATGTTACAAAATTAACTGAAATGAAATGTTGGAAGTTTAAAAACATTCATAATCGTATAAATAATTATGGATTGAAATCTTGGAGAAACAAATTATTCATGTGTTAATTTCTTAATCCTGTGAAAAGAAATGAAATTACTATTACTTTTTTGTAGATGAAGAGAATTCGGCGCTTGGGGGTGTTAAAATCAGTTGGACGCAGTGTATACGTGAGCGTTACCAAAACACCAAATAGTTTTTAAATAAAATTCCTCTGAGGTATAAAGTATAAACTAATAATTTTTGTATTGTTGAATTGGCGACTCAATAACTTATTATTTGAATCAAATATTAATAGGTACAATCAAAAAGGCAATGAAACTTACGAAATACAGTTGCATGGGTTAAGAATACGTATGCTGCGCAACATTATTAATTCGAAATACAGGTACCTATAGTGGCGTAATCAAAGGTAGGCTGAAAGACTCGAGCGTTGAGCGCTCGAGCCCCTTTGACGCATTTTTTCCTTTTTTTTTTCTCAGGAGCGATATGATTGCGAAAAGAGAGATTATGAGTCTGCCGTCAACATTTCGTGCGAAATTGATCAATTTACAATTTTTTTTTTTCATGTACGATAGTTGCTTACTGTTACAGCAATCTAAAGTTTTAATTTCCGTGTCTATGAAGGTAGTTACTCAATTTTCCAGTCGTATCCAAATAAGTAGGTAAATAAATAGGTAACTGCTGGAAAAATTGCGAAAAAGAAATGAAGTTATCGGGTTATCACTCTTCTAGACCCTTCCTCATACCGAAAATCTTGAAAACGCTATTGCCGGTATTTACTCCGAAAAAAGTTCATTTCGAGGTTTCAGGTCTAGTATACCTTTATGTGAAGAAATTGCAATCGTATTTTCGCTGTGTTGGTATAATTTACTCTAGAGTAAATAAGAGCCAATTAAGACGTAGTAAGTGATACTAATACAGCCATGCAAGGGTCATTGAAAGACCTTGCTGCAGTAAGGTATTTTCAAATCAGAATAAATATTGGAGCAAAACTTCTCAGTGTCTCATTTGAACGGCATTTGCAAATAGATTCAAATCTCTTCTCTTTCAAAATTTCACAATACACTACCCGAAATTCGCAATAAGAAAGTAGGTCTGGGAACCTGCTTCCGTTTTCATGCACTTCTAAATTATCTACAATGAATACCTTCTCCTATTAAAGGCTTATTTAATGCTGTTATTAAAGAAATGCGATGAGAGGGTTGATTTCTGCGAGCGGAACTTTCTTTAAAAATTGGTATGCGAATTACTTAACATAATACCTACGTATTTCCATAGCGTCACGAAAAATCATCGGCAATAGAGGTATAAGTATTATTTTTTTCATTCATCTCCAACACACATCACGATTTACGTTAAGTATTTATCCTTGGGGGAAAACTATGAGATTGCCAAACACTAATTCAGCGTCTTCAGCAGTTATTCTTCTAATAACTTGTAAATGTATACTACTGTATACTTGAGATAGCTAATATAAAATGTTTTTTGATACTTTTGTGTTTTGTGTTTTATTATTAGGGATTTTAATCGCGTTCATAATTATGAACACTTACTACATTAAAAATGAAGATCATAAAAAATTAATGGAAACCTTACCAAAAGCTAAACTGCACCCCTTTTTTGGTGTCGCCCTGATTGTTTACAGATTGAACGCTACAGGTAATCCACAAAATGTTGAGGACAACCACCCTCCTCATTCCGCTTCAAAATCACATGTGAAATTAGCATACAGCATACTTCTCATCGTTATTAATCATTCAAATTCATATTTTTCAAATCCTCGTTTTTTGAGACTCCTTAAGCTCTATTCAAATTTTGATAATCCGCCATTCTGGATTGATTTTGACCCTAATTCAAAAGGTCATAGTGCCAAACTAACCCCACACAATATTTGAACTTTTTGGTTGATTTGATGAGGAGATAATATGAGATATTAAAGAAATTTCATAACTCAAAACTTCCTCAAAAAGCTGTTTTTTGCCCTAGATCCCCTCAAAATATACTTAAGAGGCTGAAATTTGGATATGTTAAAGTCCGCAACTTACTTTTTCGTCTGAAAAAAAACGAAAATTTTAAGGAATTTGCCCTCTCTCCAGCTCCTCTCAAAATTTGTGAACCATTATTTTGAGGTTATTAAAAAAAATGATATTTGAGAAACTCCATAAAATGGCTCTAACCGTATTTTTAGCAAAATTCATGTAAATCACTTTCTGTGCACTTCTCCACTTTCCTCCCTACGTCTTTCATCAAATCCATGTTTTATACATGTATAGTTTATTCAATTTTACAAAAGTAGGCTGCATCGAAATTCACTTCTCACAATGAACGCATAAAAATTTTTCACATGTTCATCAAAATGCAATAATCGCTCAAAAAATAGAAAAAAAATAGATATTTAATACGTAAATACTTGCTAGCCTACTGTCCACATGAACATTTGTCTCAAATAAAGTATAGATTTAATAAAATAAAAAAAATACACGAAATTACATACAATATTTATGGCACCCTTCGCTCAAGAGCTTCTTTTCTTCTCTTTTTTTAGGAGTTTAAATCAACTTTTTTGGTAATTTAAACAATTTACTATCTTTTCCACTTAACTTTATGGAACTGAACCCCCCTCCCCCCCAGCAGCGAATATGACATAGTTATAATGTTATTAACATTAGAACTTACTGAAAAGTGTTCAAAAAATATGATTTTTATGTTACGAGTGAAAATTGAAATATGATTTTCAATGGTTTGATAAAAATATGTCGTCAAAAATAACGGGTTTTCACTGTCACCTAAGTCGTTTATACGGTTAGAGTTCAAATCTGTTCAATTAAAATTCAACTATATATGATTATAGGTAATAACTATGTCAACAAGGATGATGTTTTCTATAATTTAATGTAAGTATGAGGTACTGCGGAAAGTGATAACTGATATTAAATTAATTGAAAAAATGCCAATAAAAGTGGGACAATTAATTACAATTTTGCTAGCCCTTTCACTTTTTTATAGCAAGTGTTACGTTGAATAATGAGGATTTATCCACCTTGAGCGTTATCACCAATTTTTTAGCTGAGTTTTTAACAAAACGATAGCTATTACAGCCTACCTGATTTGGGAAGGGAAGGTCGGGGGAGGGTGGGGTCTTCAAATCTTTGCGTTTCAGACCATTTGTAATCATCTGGCAAATGTCCAACTTTTTGGTATATATATATTATATATATTTTTTTCCCCCACGCGTAGCGCCGGCGAGTATTCATAAAATTCGCTCAAAATTTGGTGAGAGACTCTTCTTAAAAATGCGCAAAAATATTTTTTTTGTTTTTTCGATAAATTTCAAAATGGCGGATCACTCAAATTTTGAGGGGGGCTGGAGAAGGGGCAAATAGCTCAAATTTTTCGTTTTTGATTTCATATGAAAGAGTGAGTCACGGATACTAACATATCCAAATTTCAGCTTCTTGAGTGCATATTGAGAGGAGTTAGATCAAAAAACGGCTTTTTGAGGAAGTTTTGAGTCATGAAATTTCTTGAATCTTCCATATCTCCCCACCAAATCAAGTTAAAGAGGTCAAATTTTGTGTGTGAGGTTAGTTGGTGACCACAATATGACCTCTTGAATTTGGATCAAAATGGATTCAAAATGGCGGATTATCAAAATTTTGAGTAGAGCTTGAGGAGCCTCAAGTTGGTAAAAATGTAATTAATATGAATTCATATGGTTATTGGGGATAAGTTGTATACTATATCCCGAATTCACTTCCATACATGATGTTGGAGGGGGAAGGCGGGGTTACCAACCTAAAATAGTGGTGGGGGTACAGGAGGGTCGAAAATTTTTTATTGCTGTGTCATATGATAAAATGAGCCCAAGTGACAAACGTATTTTGATTTTAGCTTCTTCAGTGATTTTGGAGGGGAGTTAGAGCAAAAAACGGCTTTTGGAGGGGAAATTGCTGCAGGAAATTTCATGAATCTTCCATATCTCATCACCAAATCGGCCTAGAATGGTCAAACTTTGTGTGTAGGATTAGTTTGTGACCAGAATATAACCACTTAAATTTGAGTCAAAATGGATCCAAAATGGCGGATTTACAAAATTTGAAGATAATTTGAGGACCCTCAAATAGTTATAATTTGAGAAATATGTGTTCGCATGATTATTTCATGGCAAGAAATACTACATTTGTGCCAAATTCAACTTCTTAAGTGTTTTTGGAAAGGATAGGGTAGGGGTTTTCAGACTTGGTATTGCGTGTGGCCTGTAGTGATGAACAGTTGAGAATGGTTATTACTAAATCAAAACAAGCCCCAGTTAAAAACTCAGCTCCAGTAATGCGGCATGGCTGCTTACGTTTTTTTTGATTGTTATGACACGTTTTTATTAAGATTCGGTAACATTTTAAGGGCTTCAAGTTTTATTGTTTTGAAAACAACTAGAAAAAATAAAGTGACGTAGCCTAACTTCTTCTGCGTTCAAAATTTTCAATCAAAGCATACCTCGATTATACCGCCATAATTCGATGATATGAGAAGCCTTTCGTTACTAACTGCAAAAAAAGTTTGTCCTATTCTAATAATTTTTGTCAACCAACTAACGTATGTATCCAATTCTAAGCTGCAATTCAATTTATTAATGAGTAATTATGATGATGACTGCGGCTTCAAATGGCTCGCTTCATTTTTATTGGTGCGCGAAGATTAAAATTCGGAAATTTAGATGCGTCCTCATAATCGTTACGAACAGGAAATAGGAGCATCAGTTATGGCATTGGCAATGAAATCATCTCGAAGGCGAAACTGCTGCGAGAATATTAACTGAAAATTAATTCAAGTATTTCAACAAATGATGAGTAATATAAAAAACCGTTCCTTTACTGAAAAGAATAATATACCTACAGTACGAGTATATGTGCTTTGAAATTCTTGTAAATAAAGTAGGCAGAGAAAGTTTTGAACATTTTTTGTAACTAGTTTCTATAGTAAATTAGGTTTTGTGATAAAATTCAATCTGTATAATTTTGTTTGAAAATAGTGCGTAAATTTTTTGAATTATTGTGCCATTAAAAAAATAGATGAAAAAATGAGAAAACATATAAGGTTATCGGTAGTCTGCCTAGTAGATAATAGGTAATGAGGTTAAAAATATAAATTTACTACTGTAAAAAGTAATCAAGTGTACTGATTTCATTAAAATTTAGATTCTCTTTCATCGCTTGATAAGTAAACAATAGATGATTACAACATTTTAACAACGTGACGGCTTACTATTATACCAAAACAATGTACCACGTATTGTAAACCAACTTTGCGGTTTCATATAAATGTATATCTAGATAGATAAGAATAAGTATAAGAAGGTACGGCGATCTGAATTCTCAGATCATATTGCCCATAGATGTTTACATATTATAATGACCAAGAGCAACTACGACAAAGGTATCATTTAATGGTACTTCTGTAGTCGAAATTAAGTGATAAGTAATGAGACTGAAGTAGAAAATTTAGCAAATACCATTTTTGTCGAAGAACGATTCAATATTAATTCTCGAACAAATATTATATTTAGCATTACATTCTTTCCCTACCTCTTTCCCATTGATAAAAGATAATTTATTGTGACTTGATTTCTTTTTTCTTCTTCTAAGTTTAAGATTTATGCTGCAGAGTAGCTAATACGAAAATAATTTCAGGCTTTGCTCAAGCATTCGTGCAACGCAAGTTTCTTCGCCAATATATATGGATACCTATAGTTTTTAAGTTACAGATTTGAATCATCACTACCTATTGTTTTTATATAATCTGTTTTGCTCATTGAATATTTTCATCACCAACCATACCAATATAGTATCACTATCTCCTCAAAAACATCTTCATGCATGAATGCATGATATTTAAAAAAAATATATGTGTAATATATGAAATTACAAAGATTAGATAATAATACAATCGTAGACGCATATAGATGTAGCTTATTATATAAAGGAAATACCGTCTCAATACTTTTTAGTTCGACAGTTGTATGAAAAATATTTTCACCTAAAAAGTGCTTATTTGCAATAATGTCTCTTCTAGTAATAATTTTTTGTAGTATTGCCGCGCTTCTTTTCTTGTTTTTAAGTTTTATCTTGGCATTTTATCACTGGAGATGGCCTTCTTCGCGAAAATTATACCGTAAATTACCTTCTCCGAAATTGAGGAAAATATTTGGCGTAGGACTCACATTATACTTTATGGAACAATCAGGTGCTTCTCGTTCTTGAAACGATGTTGCAAGAGAATCAAAGTAAATAGTGCCTTCACATAATACCTATACTAATCCAATAACATATCCTTTACAACATTTCAGATATATTAGATTATATACTGAATTTATGGAAAGAAAATGGACCAATATTTTACCTTGAATATCTAGGAATACCGAATGTGGTGATAGCTGGTCCACAATATGTGGAGGTTGGTATTTTTGACTTTTTACCAATAATAATATTTTGGTTTCATTTGTATTGTATGAACATATAGGGTAAGGTAGCCCAAAGTCAACCAGTGCCCAAAGTCTCCCACCACCATTATCTCAGCTCCTATGGGCGACACCCAGTCGAAATTTTTTTTTCATATTCCTCTACCTCAAATAATAAGTTTGAGACCAAAACTACATCCGTGAGACCAAAACCCGCGCAGAAAATTGAAAAAGAAAAAATTTCATGAGTCAAAATTTTTTTCAGTGGTTATTTGCTCGTCCTGGAATTTTTTGTTAAAGGTTTTTGTTTTAAACGTTTCTAGTGTTTTTGTGATTAAAATAGTCAAAAGTTTTGTTGGAAATCAACACATTTTACTAATTACGATGGCGAGTAAAAAATAAAATGACAAACTTGTTTTTTATGGTGCGTCCTAATGTCGACCCCCCTTGATATACTGCATGACAAAAAAAAGAACTGCCAAGTCAAAAGGAAATAACAGTCCTGCTAAAGCTGGGGAGAAAGTTCTTCAGAAGTGGCGAAGCGAAAAGTTTAAAACAAACAATCCGAGACGCAGCCTTTCTTTAAAGAACTAAAGAAAGTACATATATGTACCTAAGCTTTTTGCGGACCATTAAATACCGCTTCCTGCGATATGCACTAGGTATCTAGAAATATGAAACCAACTCGTATCTCAGAATGTGAAAACGGATCTCGGACAAATAGTGATGGATCACTAATGATTTACAAAAATAGGCGTATCTTTAGCTCTGTAGCAGAGCTCTTATCTAATATTCCTAAAATATCTATAGGCATAGATATTACGAAATTATAATTTCAAATTCCAAACCTTTACGCGACATTTCATTCATAAATCAAGAAATACTTTACTTTATTATTATCATTTTATTTTTTTTTTTTTTCAATAGCTCGTGCTCAATAACAGCCAACATATAACTAAAGGAATTGAGTATAAGACATTATCGGCATGGTTATGCGAAGGTTTGCTTACGAGTACAGGTAGGCGTTTCATCACCTATTCTTTTATTCATTTATATTTTATTTGGTGGGTTAAATATTTCCAAAAATTGATAAATTCCCAACTTCAACCAAATAAATATTTTCTTATGATTTCTTGTCATATTTGCGTTTATATAAGTGAACAATTGAACACCAAGCGCAATAATTGTTTCTTTGCATTTCATCTCAGGTCGTAAATGGCACATGAGAAGGAAAATGTTGACGCCAACGTTTCATTTCAAAATTTTGGAAAATTTCATTCCAATTTTTAATCGAAACGCAAAACTGTTAACTAAAAAACTATCGGAAACCGTCAATCAGGAAACTCCGGTTGATATTGATTCATACGTTACGCTATGCACTTTAGACATTATTTGCGGTCAGTGATTTTACATATACCTACTTATTTTTACGGTTACTCAATAAATGTTTGGAAATAGTATCGTAGAGAACGTAGAAACCATTGAGGCAATATTTTCCATTTCAGAAACGGCAATGGGTACCTCACTGGATTTTCAGCTAGGCGAAGCGACAGAATATCTTACAGCGATTAGAAAGTAAAATATTGGTTGTTATTCTATGTATATCGCAGGGAATGTTTCTGCATATTTTCTTCTATTTATAATCAGTTTCTCTTTTCAAAATTTCAAATTTCTATGACACTCTTTCATTAAAAAAAAAAAAAAAAAAAAAAATATCACCCTTCAAAGTAAATTTTAATTCTCAAAATAAAATTATGCATAAATAAATGTTATCTATTCTTTATTGTCGTAGAAAACTAAAATATTCACTGCAGCTCACTTATCCAATCACTCGTACTTACCTATATATTTTGTTGCAAATACTTTGCAGAGCTAGCGAAATTATTCTCGTAAAAAACATGACTTTTTGGATGTTTAATGATTTCTTATTCAACATAAGTCGTACAGGAAGAGAATATTACAAAAATGTCAAGCTGGTACACAAATTTACCGAAAAGGTAAAAATCATTGTATTTATCCATGAATGCGAGTCTATAATTAATTAATCATACCTATACACGTATTAGATAGCTAGATACCTACCTATTCTTTGGTACCTACGTTCACGCGTTTCATCCTCATTCTAGGTAATCAAGGAACGTAAAGAAAGATACAATCCAGAATTTGCAATTCTAGAAGAAACAGAAATTGGTAAATAACTAATAATATTATCATATTTCATTAATAGGTAGCTATAGTTCATTTCATATCAAGCGAACGTTTTATTATAGGTAATATTATGTAGCATTGTTTTATTGTTTTTATTTTTTTATTATTGTTATTATTTGTTATTTTATTTTTGATAAAGGTAAACGAAAACAACGGAAGTCATTTTTAGACTGCTTGATTGAAATGCAACGAGAGAATCCATCTGAAATGACGGATTTGGGAATAAGAGAAGAGGTTGACACTTTTATGTTCGAAGTGAGTATCTACTATAATTACGAAAACGAAATCATTACCCACACCCACATAATGTAAATACATCAATTTGTAGACTGTACCCTACTTGTACATGAAACTAACAATGCTTCAAAGTATTCTGTAAAATCGTACCTATAGCTATTGCTAAATTTGTGCTTTTCGCAGGGTCATGATACAACATCAGTCGCAATAACTTGGAGCTTATTTATGATCGCTGCTCACGAAGATGTTCAGGTAGAATTTTTATTAGATAGGCGGTTTACTTCCGAAAGCTAATACGTATAGGTACTGCTTCATTATAATATTACGAAATGTTATGCGTTTAGAAAAAAGTGCAAGAAGAAATACAACAAGTTTTCGGAGATAGTGAGAGAAATGCAACTTTGGAAGATCTTCACCAATTAAATTACCTTGAAATGGTGATCAAAGAAAGTTTAAGGCTTTACCCGAGTGTTCCCTACATGTCACGTTCCTTAACAACAGATCTTATTATAGGTTAACGCAAATTAAATAAATACCAATTATGCGTATTGTAAAATAAAATTGAAAAAAACTATGAATTAGATGTATGAATAATTGTTTGCAGAGGACTACAAAATACCAGCCAATACAAATATTTCAATTGTACCATATGTAATACACAGAAATCATGAAATATATCCGGATCCTGAAAAATTCATCCCTGAACGATTCCTTCCGCATGTTGTTAAAGAAAGACATCCATACGCTTATATCCCATTCAGCGCTGGGTACAGAAATTGCATAGGCAAGTACCATACAATATATCTACCTATACATATTGCATGAAGCTAGAATAGGTATGTAATTAGGCACACTTTTATCATGTTTTTGTTTACTTGCTCTCGTGAATCACGATAATTTATGCAATATTTATTTTTAGGACAAAGATTTGCCATGTTGGAAGAAAAAGTGGTTATTTCCTCCATTTTAAGGAAATTGAAGTTGAGTACCGAAATGAAGAAAGATCAAGTGAAAGGTATGCCTCAAATGATTTTAAGGCCCAATCCGAAAATTTTAATATCCTTTCACTCCCTAAAATGAGTGAAGGAAAAAAATTTTCCGACTTTTCATGGTATTGCGAAGTGCTAACATCTAGTATAATGTAAACTGTAAAATATTCTAGATAAGATTAATAGGATAGTGGTGTTTTACTTTAATTACCTACTTCAGGTTAAGTTATTCGTACGATAAACGTGAGTACCTATGTATAAATGCATTATTTGCTTTCCCTATTTTTGATTTGAAAAATCATGTATAACGTTCAGTAATTAAAATAAATATACATTTCAAAAACAACTTGGTGAATAATGAATATGATTTTACATCAGCAACGAAGAACTGAACAAGCTGCGAATGTGCAATAGTACAGCAATGTACAAATTTTTATTTATCGGGAGTTTCATGAATAGAAGTCTTCGAGAACGTGAATGCTTCTATCCCCTCATACGTACATACAAACAATTTTTAACAATGTGAACGAATGAAGCACCATTTTTTTTTCATTATTTCAAAAAGTGAAAGCAATATTTTTGAAATCGTAAAAAACAGTATTTTAAGCTCCCAGCTCAATTTAAAAACTTCTTTAGAGAATTTTTATTAATTGGTCTATAGGGGATGCCTTAAGTTCACATTGATCTAGCACCAATCTGCATTTTTTTGTAAAAATTTTTGAGTTTGATGACTGATGGATGCAGCGATGATTATTGCGAGGATGTTTGGCAACGTGTGATGCTAGATCGATATGAACTTAAGGCATCCCGGTCTATAGTACCAGAGGTATTTGAATTTTGAATATTTTTAATTCGATAGAGAGAAATGAGTTCGTAAGCAGCCATGCCACGTTACTGGAGTTGAATTACGCAGTTTAACTCAACAAAATGGGAGGTTCAGAACTGATCTCGGTTCAGCTTGAGTTTAACGTTGAATCAAGGTTTTGAATTCATCACAAACATGATCCAACGTGAGTTTGTGTGACAACATGACATTAATCAACTTGGTGGCGAACAAAATTATTATTTTTGTGATTTTTTCATTGTCTATTAATATCTGTTGATGGAATTATTGGGAGTGATTCTATTTGAAAAATCGTTCTCAAACCAAGTTATAGATTATTGATATAAGTATGACCTAATTTGAATTCATAAGTTGAAGTCGTTCACAAACGATTCGTGAAAAATGAACGGACTTTTGCTTCACAGAGCGTGGGATGAGATAGTTTTTAATACTGCTATAGAATATTAAGGCTTTAAGGCTATACGCTTTGTTTTTCACTTTGACAAGAAGGGATTCGTTTTGAACGTCAACTTCAATCGGTTATTTCTTTCTCCCTGAAAACGCGATATTTTATTTGTTAATCTTTTAAGAAGACCTGACTTTTTAGATATTTTCGAATATTTTCTTTCCTTTTAAGAAGAGTTAAGTGGGGAAGAATTCGCGAGATATAGGAAAATTTTAAACGCCAATCACTCGTTTTAGAAATGACGTATCGAAAATTTGTTGAAATACAGGTCTTAATTTAATTCTAAAGAAGGTATTTAAAAAAAGAAATTGGAAGAAAGTTGAATTTTCATCAAGAAAAAACTGATCAAAAATTGGAGATTTTTGTTGGAATTGGTCGAAATCGTTCGCTATTAGTTCAACTCTTTAGTGTATTCAGATCTTGAACGATCAATAAAATCGCAAAAGTTCGTTCAAAAACGTCTCATCAAAATGTAAACATGAAGTATTCCCTTAAAAAAATTTTTCAACGCAGTTTTCAGTGAAATTTACTTCTTAAAATACCTCAAGAGTCCCAATCGTAAACTCAGTCAACTAGTGTTACAATTGGTACAGACGGAAAGTGATAACTTTGATAAAAATACTTTATTATTTCAGCATAAACATTTTCATAAAAAAAAATAAAAAAAGTATTTACTCGTACCTGCGAGTCATATTCACACTAAGAAAGTTTAATAAAAAAACTTCGTACAATTAATCGTCGCCACCGAAATATATACGTTTTCTCTTTTTTCTACAAGTATTTTCATCTTCGCTGGTGACATCACTTTTCCCTGTATCCTTTTCGGTTTGATTAATGGAACTGAAAATTAAAATAACAAATTTTCTTAACATTATACATTCCTTCATTATATCTCTTGGCCTAAGTCTCTCAAAACCTTTGAATTTCTATTTTCAACAGATTAACATCACTGGAAATATTTCAAGTACTTACACCTGGTCGTTGATTGGTAGAATACGCATAACGTGAGACGATATTCTGCAACGATGTGATTTAGTAGCAGATTCGTACACTAATATCTCTGAACATTTGTTGCATATGTATAAAGTTGTGTTGGGTAAACGTTGAATGGTCCAGCCTTCCAACCTGAGAATTTTAATAATTACCATTTTTATGAGGAAAAACAATACATGGATTTATTTCAGTAGCTCTGTTACCCCAATCAAGATAGAGTAAAAATCAATACAAAATAGCTACATTGATGTGGCAAAAGAAAAAACATTTTTACATACTCTGAAGAAGCAGAAGTGTCCTTATTTTGCACTGATTCATCATTTGTACGATTATGTTTGTGTGATCCTTTATTGCAAGAATTTAATTTCTTATCAAAATTAGTTTCTTCCATTCTTTTCTCGTTTTGTTTTGAAAGTTCCTTTTCCGAGCGTAAAGCCTCGTTTTTATTCCTACTTGTCCTGCATGGTGGTTCATTTTCATTAAACTTGTGGAGAATAGCAGCAGATGCGCCATCATAACTAATTTCTCTTCCCTAATCGTTACCAAATATTTAAGAAGTTTAATAGACACAGTTTTGCTTCTTAAACAATAAATACCTGATTTTTGCTCCATGTTGAAGCGATGGCACTGAGAGCTGCTTGCATTTTAATGCAGTTCTCTCGAAGTTCATAAAAATCATTGAGTTTAGCGATACAAAGGTGGCATAAGTTTTTAGGAAGGCTGTCATCAGCCTCTATCTGTAACACAGATTTGCAAGATAAATCTTTTAGGCTCAGTTACTTTGGTGCCTGATATGGTTTTACATACTTTGATGGGTAAAAGATTTTGTATTTTAATCATATAATCATTCTCTGAATTTTCCAGTAGGTTGATATAAAAACCATCTTTGTTTCCACAAACACGACAACATTTGGTATAAAAATCATTTTTAGATATCATTTCCAAAAGTTACAATCAACATTCGAAAGTTGAAAGACAATGAAGTGAAACTTATAGAGTGAACAAAATTTAGAAATTCCGCAGGTAAAAATCAAAAAAAGATTTCACAAATTTGATAAACTGCATGTAGCTGAAGTTGGCTGAAGTTATCGACGAATAATTATGATATATTCGAAGATGAGAACTGCACATATTGAAGCAGAGTAAAGCAAAAGGAAATAAATAAGAGTAATCACAACAAGAAAAAAGTGTTACCATACCCTCCATATTTTTCATAGTCCTTAGGTGAGGAGCTGAGGAGTGAGGAGGTGAGGATAAACTAGGGATGTGCACTTTTCATGAAAATGCACCCTCAGTGCAATAAGGCCACATCTAAGTACTTCTTTTTACATGCATTTTTGGGTAAAATTAATGTAAATCGGTAAAACTGTGACAGATACACTAAAAATTAGCTCATTTTACTCCAAAAAGTATAAGAACCTCGCACCTTTTTGTGGAATTTTTACTTTACATGCTTTTTTTTGAGATGTGGCGCGTTGTTGTACTAACGTGCAAAAAGTAATTTTGTGATGAAACTTGAAATTTCACGAGAAAAGTATTGAAGTGTGAAAAGTGCTGTATGAGTGACCATTCGTTGAAATTGTCTTTTTAAGGGGGGGGGGCGATCGCTACATATAACCTACCATATTACCTATAACCCTAATGCTTGGAAATATAAAAATTGAAAAAAAATATGTATATGAAATTTATAGCGACAGTACGAGCTACAACTTGCAAAGTTACAAGCCTACAAATCCTACGATTTGATTTTCTTTTTTGAAATAAAAATCGAGAATAAAATTTTTTCCCTCTGCTGCTATATGTAAGTAACAGCCTACGAATTCGTAATTTACATTCAAGAACTTGACAGATTGACTCGAAATTTTGGGAAATTAAATATTCGACAAATTTTTTTTTAAATAGTATAATTACTTAGGTAAAGTCCCCTTTGCACATATTCTAGTAGTATGTTCTAGTTTTTTTTGCATCTTTATAATATAGATGACGGTATATGGACATAACTATGATGTACCGATTTTCGGTTATGAGGTTCTATTTATCTGAAAGGTAAGAGTACTAAGCGGCACCTTCCCTTAAAACACTTATGGAAAAAGTGCCGGTGAAATGAACGAAAAATTTGACTGACAAGCGAAAACAAAAGTACACACTTGCATGGTGCATGCATACAGAAAACTCAGGTGAACGTAACAGCCAAATTTGCTTTTAAAAAAAATGCACCGATACCCAGAAAAACTCTTTATTGTATTTTTTCAACTTGATTCATAACCGATACATTAAAAATAAAAGTTAAAAAACACATGAACAAAATTACGTTTTAAAACCAAAATTGTAAAATTAAAATGGAATGACGCGCAGTTGAACAGCACCTCATTGTATCCAACAAATTTTACTATGTAAAGATGTATAACTAGCTAGGTATACTTAAACATATCAACTACTGGAAATTCAGCTTTTTTATGAATTGAAAAAAGAAAATCGAAAAAATTCGATGAAAAAAAATTATAAATAACAGTTTCAAATAATAAATAAATAACATAATATCGTGAAAAAAAAGGAAAAATATTTGTAATCAATAATTTCGTCTATTTTCACTTATTTTTAACCAACCAAATGATTCCGAAAAGTTTTGACAAATTAAAATAAGTGATTTGGAAGTTGAAAACATAATAATCCCGTTGACGGCGTTGTTCCCTATTAAAGAAGCTAACAAAATGAAGTAAGATTACAGAAAAAAAATCAAAAATACATCTTCTAGAAGCAGTAATAATGTGAAAAACTCAACATAACGATTAATATTGTCTTCATTTTATCCTTCCATAATATAGTTCCGTAGAAACACTGTCATTGAAGAACTAATCCTATCTGTAAAATATAAGTGAAAAAACTATTTATTTTACCCTAATCACATATCACATCGTCATGATGAGTAATAAATTAATCAGTTCATACCTTTTCAGGCGGGATTTTTGGGCACTTCCAATTATATAAATAATATTGTAAATTTCCATCACCAATTCCGAATTTTAATTCTTCTAAAAAGGCTTTATTCTCCATTAAATTCAAAGCATTAAACACATCAAAACCGTCCTGTGAATAAAATGCAAACATACATATGATGATGATTAAAGTATCTCATGTTTAAAAAATATAATAATTCTGTAAAAATACGAACATTTCGCGCAGCAATTAGAGCACTTCTCATTAAATCAACCAATTTCGTTTTATTTGAAACATTGTAATACGAATATGCAGCTTTGATGGAACGATGAACTGGATGATGCATTACAGTAGAAGGTAAAGTATAAAAACTTACCATATCTGGAAGTAAATTTTAAATTAAAACAATTAAAATAGGACCGCACTAAACCTGATTAATTCTGTCTCACCAGTTATTTCATCGCCATTCTGTACCACGTATGTGTCAACAATTCCAGGTCGAGGAATAAACCAGTGCTTGAATTCTTCCTCAGAAAATAACGGTATTAGGTCGAATTTTTGTAAATACTGAAAAAAGCGTGATATTACTCATTATGATTTCGAAAGAAAGAAAAGTCATTAGGAACACAAAAAGACACCTCTTCTAGTAATTTGTGAGCTTTTGCTACATCTTCAACGACTAGTTTACGAAATCCAGGTACTTCTGGCTTATCTGGTAACTTGAATAATCTTAACGTTCTTTGCATAGTCATATTTCGGCTCAAGTGAGAAAACTTCACTTCAATTAATTTTTTTGGATTTAAAGATCGATGCCAATACCTAAATCGGAAAATATGATTAATAACGAAGGAAATTTTCACCAATTTGAAATATGTTAATTTTTGAGATTAGCACAAACCTGCATTCTCCGACTGGCTTCGGTAATATAACTCCAGCTGTATAAACAGCTTGATAAATGCCTTTCTGATGAACCCTTCTCGTTATTTCACGTATCAATACGGGCGCAACTCTCTTACTGCGTAGCTTCTTATGCACGCATAAGAAGTTGATTTCAACGACACGTTGTTTCCTTTAAAATATGAAAATTTCAGAGAATTAAGGATAGAAATACAAAATTCACCTTTCATAAGCTAAATATACTAAAACCAACTTACACTTTATAAATTGACAATGTAGCCGGTATAGCGCTAATAAATCCCACTAAACGATTGCTTTTTGAAACACGTACTCCAACATGCCAGTCTTTCGACCAACCTGGAGGTTGCAATGCCCTAGAAAGCAAAGTAACTCATGACCTACTAACTAAACACGAAAACTAGTGCTTTAAAACTGAACAAACCATTTCAAGAAATCAGGAGGGTAATCGAAACGAAACATAGCGTCTTCATCCTCCACGTAATTTTCATTCAGTAAAGTGTATAATTCTTTAAGAACCAAGGCATCATTTACATCCAAAGTATCCCAGTTAAATCCATCAGGCAACGAATAAGGTTCTTGCCGAATAGATTCTATAGGTTTATCAGGTTCGATTGGCCCATTAACAGATATTTCCTCTTCTGCAAACACATATAGATATACATTTAGAAAAAACTCACTGTAATTTTTCATAACATTCAAGAATCATATTTACCACCCATTCTTGGTACAGGTTGAGTGTTCCAGAATTGATATGACTTTTGTAAGGCTTCCTCGTGGGTTCTCGCTGGTCTTTGAGCAAGTGAGAATACTTCCATAGCCCGTTTCAAATCCTAAACGAAAAAAAAAATTAACTAATAATATGACATTAAATAACAATTGGAAATACATGAAAAGAAATTTACCTGCATGGAAAGACAATTGAAATCAACACCATCTACCAATTCGCCTCTGTTATTATTCCCGGCTCCATCTTGAGCTTTGTTTCGTTTGCTTTTTTTTCTGTAAAAGGCAAATAGCATTGAAAAACTGGATTTTAGAAAGTGAATTTTAGTAATGGAAAAAAATATGAATGATGAAGAATCGAATTTCTCAGGTACTAATCACCATTCCGAAAATTATTATCGAATTCGTCAAACGACTAAAAAGAGGCGAGACATTGTTATTACAAGAAAGCGAGAAAAGGATAAAGATGAAAGCGTAAAGAAGCAGGATTAATAGTCATTTTAAAGAGTTATCAGATTATTTAGCCAAGTTGCTAATTCGATTTAGGTGATCGGAAACTTACCCTTCTTCTTTTTGAACTTCATTTTTGGAAGATTTATCCTCATTTTTCTTTACTTCTAAATTAGAATCCTGTTTTTCATTTCTTTCTGATTCTGAGTCCATCTTTCAATGTGGCAAGTATAAATAAATGATCAATAAAAAAAAAAAAAGGAAAGAAAGATTAATCACACGTTTTAGCGTATATAGAATCATAGACAATCATAGATGAACATATATAATGTGCACAGAAGATGGCCTGCAGCCGCAGTAATGGTAATAATTTATCGTTCATTTTTTTTTTATTCACACAACTTAACAAAAACGATTGTTGTGCTTTGACATTGACTTTGAGTAGTTTGAGTCAGTGTTGTAGGAACAAACCAAAGAACGAGAACGAAGAACAACAAGAACGGAGAATTTTCATTGTTCCTGAGGAACAGGACCAAGAACGAGAACATAAAAGTGATATATCTGAAGAACAAAGAACAGAACGAGAACAGAATGTTTTCAAACTGAAAGATCAAAGAACGAAACCAGAACCAACTAATGTAAAATGCTGAGGAAGGAGAACAAAAACAAGAACGGATGGAATTTTGGGTTGTTCTCCGTTCTTTTGAAAGTTCGTGATTTGTCATAAAATTAATAGATATCATGAGGGGAAAGACTGGAAAGAGAAAATAAGAAACTTATACTTGAAAGCGAGCAAGTGTTACATATACCGATATAAGTAATTTTTTTTTTAAATTATTAGCTTCAATTAATTGATTTTCAATTTCAACAACAACATTAACTGTAAACACGTTATCAAAGAAAGAAAGAAAAAAGAACAAAAGAAAAAATTGAAGAACGAGAACAGAACGAAGAACGAACAAGAGCGAGACCATAAAGGATTGAAAGAACAAAGAACAGAACGAAAACAACATTGTAAAGAATTGAAAGAACGAAGAACGGAACGAGAACAGTTGAAACATTGAGAATAAGAACTAGTCAGGAACAGGATCAAATGACTGGGTCTTTCCAGGAACGAGAACAGGAACAAGAACAGACCTATGTTCGTTCCTACAACACTGGTTTGAGTATTAAGGCGGTGCTTCGGAAAATATGTTGGTAAATGCGAAAAAGTTAATTTAAAAAAAAAAAAAAAAAACTGAAAAAAATTAGAAAAATAAATGCTAAATGCCCTCAAACAAAGTCTCTAAAACAATATATTATAATTTCAAATCATTTCATTGCGTTATTTTTGAGAAAAACACTGTCAATGAAAATAGGATATAATTTTCATTGACAGTATTTTTCTCAAAAATAACGCATCA
Organism: Phenacoccus solenopsis; assembly: GCA_009761765.1. Lineage (NCBI taxonomy): Eukaryota > Metazoa > Arthropoda > Insecta > Hemiptera > Pseudococcidae > Phenacoccus > Phenacoccus solenopsis. The sequence continues at coordinate 41,153,390 of CM019756.1, read as the reverse complement.
AAATGATTTAAAATTATAATATATTGTTTTAGAGACTTTGTTTAAGGGCATTTGGCATTTAGCATTTATTTTTCTAATTTTTCCATTTCTTTATTTTAAAATCAACTTTTTCGCAATTACCTAATTATTTTCCGAAGCACCACCTTAATTAGATAGCAATATTTAAATTTTAAAAACCCTATGGCTATGGTGCCGCTGAAAATTTCGAGTAACATGGACTTGAAAATTTGAAATTATAAAATTGGCACATGGCGCTTCCCGTGTTATTTAAATGCACGTCGCGAGATCGTAAAGGAACCAATATGGCCTCCGATTATACTTAAGTGATATCCCTAAGTAGGTGCTATCAGTTGGGCGTCGAAAGAGTTTGTTAAACTAAATAGATTTCTACTCCGCTTAAAATTACGATAGCTTTCTTGTTTTTGAAAATTCTACATAAGAAGATCGTACAAATTTATTTGAATATTTGAAAATAGTATGCTTCGACATCGAATACCACCGATGCTGGTGGCTGGAATCAAGATATTCGATGCTGTGAGATGTAAATGTTGAATGTGTTAACTGTTATCACTATGGATGAAGCTGCTTCTCCAACTGATGTATCGTCCTCTTTGTCGGAGTTTGTCCGTAAAGAAAAACTTCTAAAGGTTTATATTGTTTATATTGCTACACCCGAAAAAATAACCCGAGTACCTTTCGAAATAATTTTTCAATTCTTTATCTTCGTGCATGTAACGCAAATCTACATTTTCAGGAACTTTATCAAGAAAACAGGAAGACTGTGAAAACATTTGAAAGTGAACGCTTGAAGCACAATGGTAACTTGTATTTTTATTAGCTCATCGAATTTTTATCATTTACAATGTTTCAACTGTTTTATGGTCTTTTTGCAGATGAAGAAATTGACTGCATTCTGCAACAGATGGGAAAATTACTTTCGCCTGCTGGAGAAGAAACGGACAATTCAGTTTACAGGCACGTTATCGGTAAGAGTTTCGTCCATTATATTGTTCTTCCATCTCTCTGCGATGTAATCGTGCTTTTCAAGGTTTAAACCAGCTGCTTATTGTTACAGAAGAAACTGAAAATAAAAGCATAGAAGAAATTTTGAAAGAGGCTAAAGAATTAGTGAGGGAGTGTACTCCTTTGCATGAAAACAGCTCTTCCTATTTGAGTACTGATGACTTGTCTTCCGAGTGCACCGAAAACAGTATCAATTTCACCAATGTTAAACATAGTATCTATAACCGAACAGATATTAACGGTAATAAAGATATCGATGGAAGTGACAATGGGAACGTGATTAAAGCTCGATTTAACAATGTAAAACGACTGAATAATTGCGAAAATTTCCTCAAAGGTAAATCACTCGAATTATTAATTTTATAACTGGTTCCAAAATGAAGTATTTACAAAGATTAGGTACTTGAATATTGTAATAAAATAAATAATTATATGTATTGTAGGAAATGTTACATCGAAGAAAAATATCGCCGATAAAAAAATCAAATCTTCAAATATCCTGCAGGTAAATTAGTATCCAGCTTTTTTTTTTATTATCAAAATCACTTTTTCTTCGGTTGAGTGTTGATTTTATTTGTGGAATATGCTGAAAACATTTTCAGAATGTTATCATGCCGAAAAAAGTTACCAAACGAGATGAGCGTTCGGCGGATGAAACTCAGTTTTTAAAACAAGAAGTCGATCGATTAAGTGAGTTATATGAAACAGCAAAAAAAAAGTGCGATGATTTGACTAAGCAGATATCCGATTTACAGGTAAGATCACCGTATTTTTGTCAAAAGTATCTAAGGTGATTCCAGACTTACTCGCAGAGAGCGCCTATGTTGCCAAATTTTGCATCTTTATTTGTTTATTATGTAAACTAACGTATAAATGCGCCATTCATATTACATGCATTCGCACGTACATACGTGTAGAAGTCATGAAGCCAAAAGTAATATTCTCATAAATAATCGTGTGAGTCTGGATGAAACCACTGCATCAAACACATAGAAATACAACTGCCAGTCAAATTAAATTTATTTCGATCACGAATTCTATCAGACGTAATGATAATAAAATTAAACTGAAATTTAAAATCACCAACAATTGAATTGAGATATTGTTACTGTGTGACAAGATCTGTTGAAACGTTATTACCGTTGAAACGCTTATTATTATGCTATGCTATTATATCCATCTTGTTCACTCTATCTCTCTCTCACTCTCTCTCTCTCTCTTTTTTTCTATCACACACATGAACTTTTCTCTCTCTTTCTATGTACCATATATGTATATACATAAAGCTGCAAGGCAAGTATATGTATATATTTATACCTATACACGAAAAATAATGATAGAATTTTCAGTTACGCGTTCGTGTTGAGAATTTTAATAGCTTTTTTTTAAACGTTCGTCGTATAAATTTGTTCGAATATTAAACGTAAGGTGAATAACACTTGGGAAATGTAAATACTCAAACTAGTCAAACCAGTTAGAATATAGTTATTCATAGAGTAATCGTATTTCGAATGCAGTTGACGCATTAAGACGAATCTCAGGTGATTATAGTCAAATTCGTTTTTACACGTATAAATACGAGTACCTACAATGCCTACATGTTTTACATACAGGAAGTACTTAAGTGGGAAAATATTCGTCGAGTTGGAAAGAAAAAATCCTAAATTTTGAACAAGTAGATAATACGTAATTTGTTGGAATCGTTCTGATGGGGATCTAAAATTGAGATTTTAACAGGTATACTCGTGAGACTTTATCGCACATTTGCGTTAGATAGAAAAAATGAATTTCCACACCGGATACAACACCGTCGCCCATTACAAAATTGCCGGCTCAGGAAATCATTACAAATTACGATATACGTGTATAGAAGATACGTTTACGTACCGAATTGAAGGGCGCTGTAGTAAATGGAAGAGTTGGTTGTGTAGAATTAATATTGGGAAACAACCATTCACCTTCTTAGCTTACTGTTGAGGTGTAATTACGTGGATTATGGTTATATACTTCCTTTGTATCATTTTGAAAGAGGAAATACACTCGTACGTAGTATGTAGTAGTTAGGTTGGAAGCGACAGTACGCCTTGCGAAATACTTATAGATAATTCGCGTTGACCTTAACGTAGCCGGGTGAAAATAACTCTAATGAAGTCACTAATCAGTTGTGGAGAATTTTCATCGGAAACAGTAGCAGCGATAATTTTCACGAAGGTGAATGGGAAGACATAAAGATGCAGCGACAAAACGAGAAAGAAAAAGAGAAATAAAATTACATTCAATTGAAAGTCTTATGTAAAGCGCAACACATCGAAGAAGGCTTTTTTGCTGAAGATCGAATGCATACTGAATTAATCGCGGCATTCGTGTAAGCGTACCTTAAGACAGTAAACCGCTAATATATTGTTAGACGGCGGTACCGGCGCGTTTTCTATTACAATTGTTGACGGCTGAGAAGATAAAGATGACCCGTTGATATCAAGTGTGCCGCCTCTGTATTTGTCTAGTCCAAACAGTAACACTCGATTGCGACTCGTACCCGGTGGGTCATCAGTGATATGCCGTTGTGCGTGTGCTATTGATATTCCGGATGTACACAGCGGTAATGAAGCCGATTTTATACTTATACCTGCGTTCGATTTAATTCAAACCAAAAAATAAAAATATATACGCTCGTACTTTTTATTAATATTCGCTTACGGTGAATTTCGCTATTTGTACGTATACGGTAGGACGACGATTCGGCAAGAAAAAAACCATACACGCGCGCACACACACCAAAAAATATGACTAATAAATTATGTTTCGCGTTTTTTTGCGTGTTCGGCGTTACGTGCGCGGTTCCGACCACCGAAAACGATGTTAGTACCTTTACTTCGCTGGTTACCGAAAAGTTTGAAGAATCGAGTAGAATTACTACATTCGTTCCTTCGCTAAGTGCTACAAAAATTCCGCCAAACCATGAAAAAAAAAACGCGCGTTACGATGGCGATCAAGTGTTACGAATTTTCACCGTCAATTCTAAGCACAGGAAAAAGATCAAGGAAATCGAACGTGAAAATAGTAAGTACCATTAGCATTATTTAGCCCATATTCGTTATATTACGTGATTTGGTTTTCGTTGCTCGCATCTAACTAATGATTTCCACAGAGGGCCAAAAATGGGCGAGCAATACCACGTCCGTTGATATGTTCGTTAAAAAAGATAAAATCGAAGAAGTCAAACAGTCGTTGAGCAATGCTTCGATGGAATTCAGAATTTTAGTAGAAAATGTTCAAGATGCTATTGACGAAGAAAATCCTCCTCTTAAAATGGAAGAGTTGAACGAATTTTCTACCAGAAAAGGTAAAGCTTGTTAAATATTGAAAAAAATAAAAAAGAAAAGTAGGTAGGTAGTAGGTACTAGGTATCTAAGAAAATAGCGTCTCAGTCGGGTAATTTTAATACGAGTGTAGCGTATGCAACACGTGCTCGTTCACACTCGCAGTTGTTTTTCTTCGATCGTATGTATAATCTTGTGTTTTACTTTTCGGACCCTGGCTATGTTGGCTATTTACGAGGATATGCGACCGTTATTGGAGTAAAAAAAGTACGTGATTTTTAAAATAAATATATGCTATTCAGATCGGCATTTCGGGTAGCATTGGAAGTCGGAACCGTTGGCATTGGGTTACTTGCACTCGCTATTCACACCACACTACGCTAGTATCACAGACCAACTTGTAATCGTACGATACTGGCATATTTCATGCGACAGGGCCTAATTTCGCGATCTAATGACTGAAGTCTGTAATGTACAAATTTCAGAAAAGGTGTGCTGTGGGTCGCTTCTGATAATGACCGAAAAACTAAGGCTTGCAATTACTCTGCACTAATGATCAAATGATTCTGAATATTTCAATTAGCTCCTCGTTCATCAGTTTTATCATTTCAGGTGGAATAAGTACAATGTACAAATTTTGCTTTTTATACGATTTTTACGATGTTTACAAAAAAAAATATAAATGAGTAGTTTAGGTGTACTTGTCATCTAGCAAATGATTCATCACTATATTGGTGAAATTGAAATAACACGCTGAAAAATAAAGCGCAAATTGCCACCTTCGTCGGCTATGTCAGAATTAGCCAAGAAATGAACTCTGATCGATTTCACCTGCTTTGGAAGCCGAAGCTTATCTAAGAGATTCTACCATGATTTTTAAAGACTGAAGGAAGAGCAGTAGAGCTTTTTTGAAATTTGAAAATTCACAACTTGAGCTCTCTGTGCGCATGACCATTTTCGCATTCGATGGTACATTTTGATAAATTAACATTTTTCCGCGGTTTAGCGCGTATTTTTTGGTAATGCAATCTTTCGCGGCGAGCAAGTCACAGAGGTGTGATCGCATAAACATATCATTCATTCTTTATTTTAACTGATTTCGCATGAATTCATAATTATATGATCTAGGCATCGGGATCAGTTCAACATGCTGACGTACATAATTATGTTCAATTGTTCAATCGCAAATTTTGCATCTATCCGGCCCTCTTTGTCTGTATTATAAATTTTACTTGAACGTTTAAGAATTTTTCATCAAATTCTATTTGGACAACATTTTTTGTTAATTCAAGCAAATGAATTGCGTGTATTGAGGTCAAAGGCATAACTAGCGGGTGGTCTGGGTGGGTCAGAACCATCCAAACAATCGCTCGGCAGCTTGGCCCACTCGATAAAAAATGAGAAAAATTACTGCACTAAAACAATAATAAAAAGTAATGAAACTGACGCTTAGCTACAAAGCAGTTTCGAAGAACTAATAGATACTACGTTCGGATTTACGAATATGAGTGATGTTTATTCGATTGCCTATGTCTGACTAGTCATTCTTATGTTAAGAATAATGAACGTAAAAACAAAATTAGCTGATGTAGTAAGGCGGCCAAATGACGTAATATAAGTTGCAACCCCACAAACATTAAACATAGTCGTGAAGAGGCTTTTTTCTCTTCACGAAACATTAGGCTCCCGATGGATTTTCTTAGCCCAGCCAAACGCCCCTCATAGAGTGTTTTTCTCATAGATTTTTTTATTTTCCGTTCGCAGACATCCTAGAATTGTTCAAAATCGCAAAAACAAATGATATCACCGAGAATTTAGGTTACGTTGTTTTATGCATATTAAGTCGTGCCGCAGAAGAAAGAGGAGGGAAAGGGAGTTTTCCCGTTTAATTAACATGGGTTCGAAAACGACTTACATATATATAAATACAGAATTTTGTTCGTTCAGATCAGGGGCGTAACTAAGGGGGGATGGGGGAGGGAGCTTCCCCCCCCCCAGGTTTTTTGAAAAGTTGGGAAATTTATAATTGTTCAACGCTGAAATTGGGAACTTGAATTTCTTTTGGGAAAATAAGAACTCGAATAAATTCGAACTGATGCCAACTTATATCATGTATAGCGCACAACCAGGGACGTAGCCCCCTGGCTTTTGGAAAGTTGGTAAATTTGGAGTTTTAGCGTAAAGTTGGTAAACTTGACCACTTGCGCAGTATTATTACAGCTATTTTTAAATTTTTTAAAAACTAAAAAAAAAAGGTCAACAGTTGGTAAAATTTCATGGTATTAGTTGGCAATTTTTGGTTTTCTTCCCCCCCCCCCTGAAGAATGTCCTCGGTACGCCCCTGGTTCAGATGAAAATAATTATATGCGCATTGGTATTTATATTTGTGAAAAGGCAAAATCTTTATCCAACTGGTGAAAAGTAGAGTTTTCCAAAAAGTACGCAGTAGGTAGGCAAATTACTGAATAGAAACGTAGAATGAAATTTTTACCATCTTCAGTATCTTAGGAGGTAGTGCGATTCGAAGTTACTGACTTGAGCAAATTTCCAAGTATAAGCTTTAAACTGAATTAACTATTTACTTCAATGTTTGAAATTTTGGTCTGCTAAAATCAAACATTTTCATGTACAATATTCGACAGTTGTATCTGATCCTGATGACGATGCATGAATACATATTGCACAATTCATTTTTCATTATTGACAAGATATTCAGAATCATAAATATGCATAATATAGAATGATGACTTGTATCGAAATATGGAAATAGTTGGACGAAGAGAATGAGTTGGTGAAAAGAAAAAAAAAAGAAAGAAAGAAAGAACGAATAAATGAATGAATCGATAAATAAATGAATAAAATCAAAATTAAAAATAGTACGCGAAAAATATGGAACATCTAATCGTTCAACTTTGATAAATTGCTAATTTCGTTTTACATATGCGAATTATTTCCTGCAGGTCATCGGTTAACCTTCGAACACTATCATCGCATGGCGGACGTGCACGGTTTTCTAGATTACTTGGCCAGTGCCAGATCGAACGAAGTCAGTGTTCATACTATAGGCCAGTCAGTGGAAGGTAGGCCGATCAAGTTGATCAAGATCAGCTCCGGCAAACCAAACGCCTCAGCTTTTTGGATCGACGCAGGTCAGTAGTTAAACAAGTTTAAAAATGCGAGATCTGGTCTTTAGTGACAAAAAAAAAAAAAAAATATGAAAAATGAAAAAATGATGAAGTATGAAATCGAAGTGATTCAAATTGTTTTTTTCTCTCTCGCTCTCTCTCTAGCGAAATACGACCCTGGGTTAATGAAACTGGTTTTGTTGGTTGATAGTGATTACCTAGAATATTATTTCTTTCAATATACGCGAATTGGCGTTATAAAACGATTTCCATTGCTTAGGAATTCACGCCAGAGAATGGATCAGCGTGGCCAGCGTTTCGTATATAATCAACGAATTGGTAGAGAATAGAGATAGCTTAGAGAAGGAATTGCAGGAAACAGATTTCTATATAGTTCCTTTGCTGAATCCCGACGGTTACGAGTATTCGCACGAATCGGAGCGGCTGTGGCGTAAAAATAGGCGTCGAAACTTCGGCGCATTTTGCGTCGGTACCGATTTAAATCGTAATTGGGATTACGAATGGGGAGGACAAGGATCAAGTAAATTTCCGTGCCAAGAAATCTACGCTGGTACAAGTCCGTTGTCTGAACCGGAAACCAAAGCTGTAGCCGATTATATATTATCAAATTCTTCCAAATTTAAAGTACGAGCACGCTATATACGTACAAAAGTTGCATTTGTTACGCGATCATCGATATCGATCTTATGCACGTTATTTGTTTATTTTTATTATTATTATGATTTTTTTTTTCAGGCTTTCGTCACATTCCACAGCTACGGTCAGTATATACTATACCCGTGGGGATATGCGAAAAGATTGCCGCCGGACGCTGAAGATTTGGACCGCGTCGGACGCATAGCTGCGGCCGCAATGAAACAAAGCAGCGGATCGTCGTATACGGTCGGCAATAGCGCAGCTCTGTTGTACGCCGCTGCTGGTTAGTACACCAGTACTGATATTAATACTTGCATTCGTTTTCGTACCTACGTGCATATGTAGTTATAGAAATTTGTAAATATTGACGCGATCAACGCATGTAAGTTGGTGATAACACGATACACGTTCGCACGCATCGTTTTGTTTATATTTCGTAAAACGAGTGGTGAACCTTGTCATCTTTTTTTTTTTTTTTATTTGCGGCGACGGTGTGAGTAACCGCGCTACACGTTTCATTTCAAGGATACACTCGTTCTCTATTCGTTTATACGCATCTATTATCTATCTACCGTATTTTCAGGCGGATCGGACGATTGGGCTAAAGGATCAGCCAAGATCAAGTACACTTACACCATCGAGTTACGCGATACAGGAAGACACGGATTCTTATTACCCGCTTCGCACATAAAGTCTAGTGGAAAGGAGGCATTTGCCGCCATTAAAGCGATTGCCAAAGAGATGAATACGTAGAATGGTTTTAGGATAAGTCTTACATTTTTTATAGTTTCCACTTTTGTACGCATTATTATTTAAATTCGTGTATTCGCTATCTCATCGTTTTTCGTCTCAACATTAACCATTAAATTTATTATATTTTTACGTTTTTTTTTTGTTCGTTTTTTATTTTTGTTTTTTTTTTACCTTTACTTCCGAGCGGGAAATGTTGCATTCCGTTGATGCTGTATCGTGTGTTCGTATCGTTTTTCTAATTTTCAATTTATGTGATATTTTTGGCGAAAGTTTCTCGCTTCGTAATGAATTAAGGTCTAAAGCTATATCGAATAATAATGCTCCTTCGTTAAGTCGTAAATCCGAATTTTCAACGCAATTCCAAAATGCTGATCGTAAGTATGTTACTTTTTCGTATCGTGTTCTATTATACTTATGTACTTATCGCGCGCGTGCAAATGATTCGAGTACAATCAGCGAAAATTACTCTTTTCCAATTAATTAAAATTGATTTTTTCAAATGCATTGTAATGCATTCGAAATGTATTCGTCAGCGTTAAAATTCATTAAAATAATTTCTGATCTAGAAATTCTAGTTCAACCATTATCATGTCATCAACTAATTGAGATTTTTGCGCTGACTGTACCCGAATCACTTGAAGGCACGGTATTGTAATATGTAGTTGGAAAACTATTGTGCCTATGATGCACGTGTAACTGTTAGCCACCGTCACTGATTCAGATGTAAGAATTGTAGACAAATTAATCACGCTTGAAAACGTTCAGTCAATGTTCTTGTCAATTTTACGTTATAATTACATTAAGAATATGGAATTCAACGACCTTGACTTAATTATCTTACTAACGCGTATGCATGTTGTGTGACTTGTGTGTGAATGATATAATTTACAAGTTCCTACCTGTTCGCTGCGTTGCGTTATGTAATTCTAATTACATATGTAGGTATTTTTGCGTTTATAGCTGCAAATTACCAAGTTCTTTATTTTCTGCCTTTTTTCCACGTTGGGATTAATCATGTTACATACTAATTGATATGTATGTTTTTGCACTTTTCAATAGGTATCCGTTTTGAAAATTTAAAATTTCATGACGTAGTGTTGGATGACGAATATGGTGAGATATTCAAAATTGCGAATGCTCTACTGTTATTCTACTTAATTTTTTAAGTATATAAATATTATAAATTATTACCATCGTCGTCATTTTTTTTTTTTTCTTCTTTTCAATAATCACACTTTAGGAACAGTATTTAGGTTTGACACATACTTCAGAACTACGGAAATATATAATTTCATGGATTACTTACAACGCAAACATACTGATCTAGTTGAAATATTCGATATCGGTAAAACATGGGAAAATCGTACCATTAGAACGATGAAAATATCTTCTAAAAGTCCCAACAACACGGCAATTTGGATCGATGGCGGTACAATATATACGAAGCTATATTAAGCTGTTCTGTTAATTCGTCGAGTGAAGCTATTCAACTTACAGATACGCTTATGCGACTGATTTTTCAGGAATTCACGCACGAGAATGGATTTCAATTTCTAGCGTATGTTTCATTATGTTTGCCATATTGAAAAATTGGCACGATTTAGATGCGGTGTTCCGGAACACCGATTACTATATCACTCCAGTTCTCAATCCTGATGGTTACGAATTTTCTCACGGCAAACGTACGCGTTTATGGAGAAAAAATCGAAGAAAAATTGATTACTGTTACGGAGTGGATTTGAATCGAAATTTTCCTTATAAATGGGGAACTAGTCTTCACTCGGTTCGTGGTCATGGACAAAAAAATTGTGGCGAAGAATTTGCAGGAATTGCCCCTCTGTCTGAACCAGAAACTAAAGCTGTTACCGATTTCATTATGCAATCTTCGCGTACATTTAAAGTAATTCGGACGATTCACTCAATTATGGTAGTTGGTGAAATTGTTCGGCGACATGTTAATCGTAATCATTTTTAAGGGCTTTTTGTCTTTCCATACGTATGGGCAATCTATACTTTATCCTTACGGTTATGAGCCTAGGCTTCCTAAAGATGTTGTCAAGTTGAACTACGTCGGTCAAATGGCGGCTAAAAAGATTCGTTCCGTAACTGGATTAGAATACGAAGTCACCACTGGTACCATGTTGTCTTACGCTTTTCCTGGTACAATGATTTTTTTTACTATTACCAAGCTTGTACATATGTACTTACTTTGGTGGTGGAAACTATAACCATATTATGTATAGGTATAAGATGTAAAAATAATATTATAATTGAATCGAATTTCAGGTAATTCCATGGACTGGGCCTATAAAGTAGCAAATATAGGCTACAGCTACTTGGTGGAGCTACGAAATACATCTTCTTTTATATTGCCACCGTCGGATATCATTCCTGCTGGCAAAGAAGCATTAATTATCACCATGACGCTCGTCGATAACTTCGACTTGAACGAACAAGAATTGCACGTATCACCTCCTGATGGTTTATTTGACCAAGTTATGATAGAAAATTGAAATTGAATTACGCCACGTTCTCGATGAAAGCATTTCAAAATATCATTGTCGTTTCGTGTGCTGAGCAGTGTGATGTTGAAAGTAGCTTTATTGTATTTTAAATATACGGTGTCGTAGCTGTTGAAACAAATGTTATTGTTTCACATATTCGAGTGATTATGTATCGATTGAAACATTTTTTTTTATTCCTAATAAACGCTATATCTAAACGATTCACACTGATTGTTCGATGATGTAATCGCGAAAAAACTTTCTTTCGCTCATAGTGACATCATTAATCGTGTTTCTAATCTTTATTGACTGGCAGTATATTCGTTCGTGTTTTTTAACGTATTTTGTTCTCTTACAATAAACGAATAATTTGTTTATACATATGTATGTTTCTACATTTTAGCGAAAATGGCAAGAAAGAGAAGAACAACTGGTTCACGAAAATCAAAAATTAAAACAAGAATTGTCCAACATTTCCATTCAAAAAGTGAAAATCTTACAATCCAAGCTGAACGCAGCGAATGAAATGATTAACAAATTGAATGATAACTTGAAAAACGCCACCGTTAGTTATGAGAATTTCATTTTCTCTTTCGCAATAATTCATTATACGTACAAAAATTTCTTATTTTTTCATTGTTTCAGAATGAATGGAGCAAACGTGAAATTAAGCTTGTAGAGGAATGTAATCATTTGAAGTATCAAATTCAAAATACACCAAAAATAATATCTCCCGATGTGGAACGTTTACAAGAACAGTTAAAAGACACTCAAGAGATTAATTTAAAATTAAATTCGATTACGACTCGTACAAAGTAGAGCACTTTTAATTAGTTCTTCACTATTCCAACGATTCACCTATTAAATTTGATTGAACTTGTTTTATTTTTGCAGGATAAATGTACAGCTCTAGAACACTTATGCGCCGATTTGAAGAAAATTATTATGGATGAGCAAATCGCCGAAAAACTATACGCAAATGATAAGATTCCAGCTTCAGTTAAACAGTTTTTATCATCCTCATCCTCTTCCGTAATAAATACCCTATCACACGTGTTCGGATGCTTGTCGAAGTCTTCCTCTAGGAATCGATTCCATTCTTTACAGGTTTCTTGTACAAAAATATTTTTTTTAAATGTAGTCTTTGTCGATAGACCTTGTCAACTCATTATGAATTTCATTTCTCTCAGAGAGATGATTCTATACGAAAAGAACTCTTTACCACCAATGAGTCGTTGATGATTAACGATTTATCCCGTACGTACGAACAAAACGAAATTATCAAAGAACTGATCAAAGAAAAAGAACAACTGAAAAAGGAGAATATGGATTTAAATCGTCAAGTAAATTTTTATGAAGAATTATTTCACGCATAAGATCTTGGCTGTTCAAATTAAAAAACCATTAGTTTTTGTTCATAAAACGCATCGATTCGTTTGAAATTGAAAAAAGCTCTTGGTAAAAAATGAAAAACTTCAAGATCGTAATATTGTCGCTTATCGATTATTATAGGTAAAAGAATTGGAACAGATAGTTCGTCGTCGAGCGCATCCTAATGTCTCTCATGTTTCCGAAATAATTCAGAGCAACAACGAATCAAAACAACGTGAACAAGAAAGCGAAACAGTAAAGAATCTTAAAAAAGAGTTGCTCGATAAACAATACATTATTATAGATTTGAAAAATCAGTTAGTCGAATTGAAGGTACGTAGTGAAAGGGAACGTTTCATTCGAGTATATACATTCGTGTGGGGCGATAACGTTGATTACAAATTTTACTTTCACAGGCAAAATATGATCAAAGTTTACTCAACTTGCAAGGCAAGGTTGTAAATATTCAAGAAGAAAGTATTAAACTAAAAGAAGAATTGGACAGAAAGAAAAATGTTGTCGTTGTTACTCACGCTCCTAAATGTAAACGTCGTGGCAGAACATGCGATCCACCTCCGCCATCTGTTCGTAATTTTAGGACAGAATTGACAGCCAAAGATCGAGAAATTCAGACATTGAGTAAGCAATTAGAAGAATTGAAGAGAGCAAATAAAAAACTAGTGAAGGAAAAAGGACAATGCGTGTCGTACTTGTCATCGAAAGAGCAGTCCGCAGGTACCGTTAAAATTTCTGAATTCACAACGAAACGAAATTTTTCGAAAATAATGCAAAGATATGATCTGTTCGTTTCAGATGATATCCATATAAGTAGAAAACAAGCTTCTGAAGTAAATAGTGAAATTAACTCTCCAGATAAAACGTTTTCAGATTTTTTAAACAATTCTACTTTTGTTCGTAAAAATACATCATCATTATTATTATTATATTATTACTATTATTATTATTATTGAGGTTATTCATTATATATATATATATTTTTTTTTAGGAAATGCAAAAAAATTACGATGGTATTGATTCTAACAAAAGTCAACTTTTAAAGAGTATAGACGATACGAACAAAATAAAGTAAGAAAAGTATTTTCAGTATTGTTTTACTTCAAACAAAAGACTTTGTTTATTTGAATATTGAAACTTTATTTATGATTTATTTTTAGAACAGTGAATTTCGATAAAAATAAGAATGATCTCAAAATCGTAGAACAAGCTAATGAAACGACGAATATAGATAGTAATGATGCAAACGATTTTAAGATTCTTTCAAATAAACTGAATTATTTGGAAGAAAAACATCAAAATTTGCAGCAAATCACGTGCAACCTTTTAACGTTATTCTCCAAGGAGAAGCAAGCCGGTGAAGAAACGCATTCATTACAGAATAATGGAGAATTACATCAGATTGTTACTAAGTTGAAAGATTTTTCTGTGTAATTAGAGTAAATTCAACTATTGATCAAGAATTACGCAAAAGTAGTTGAATAGGAATTTTGCATTTAAAATGAGTATATAATTTTTGCTCAAATGTTCTTTGATTTCGTTTTGTTTTATTTTTATTTTTATTTTTTGTAGTAAAAAAATTCACATCATTCAGTTTTAATTTTCATCTTATTGCACAACTTTTTGCCGTCCTTAGGCCTTGTTTTATGTTTCTGTTTTACAGAATTTCTTTCTCTATCTTATCTTTGTTATACATGTGTAGTCATTATATTGAAAGTAATGTAACATTCTTCAGTATTTCAGTGCTAATGAAGCACAAAAAACTTATCTCTAGTGATTTGAAAATTTGAGTTCGCCGTCCTGTATTACTTATTATTTCAAAGCTTTAATAGTACTCAAGTTTTAGTATTTGTTTTCACGTTTATTCGATTTCTGTCAGTATTTATTAAATTGGTTTTAATTATTTGAAATTTTATTCGTGTTACCGAGATCAAGAACGAAGAAAAATAAATCATAATAGGCTTAGCATTACACCGCATTTCCACAATGTTTGTTTTGTTGAAAAGTAAAGTGATAATCTCTCATTGTATAGTGTCTACTCAGAGAGTTTCGTTGAAGGTTTTTTATTATTGTTGTTACTACTTTCAGTTTTTCAGAACAAGAAACTCGAAAATTAAGTGAAGAGGAGAAGGCGAGACGGAAAAGACTCCAGTTTCTAGATCAGCGATTCCAAGCCTGTCAATACCACGTTCACTGGCTCTTGACTCCTTATTAGCTGACGAGGGAATGGTCAGAACTGTCCATCGCCAATCTCTTTGGTAGGTAGCCTATCTAGTAGTACTTGAGGAGTAAACCAACGCGCCATATTCAGTTTCTCGGAAACGAAGCTTATTTGGAGAAGCAGGGTTGCCAAATGTTGAAAATCAAAAATTCCTTATTATTTGAAAAAATATTCCTTAATGTTAATCATTGGAAATTGTAGAACTATTTAATAAAAAGTCATGTCACGTTTTCATATCGGAGGAAGAAAAGTGTACTTATAAAGGTATACCTATAATTTTGATCATTATTTACTTTTTTGGCGGGTAAATGGTAATTTGAATTTTTCGTTTCTTTTTTATTTGTTGTTGTTCATTTGTATTTTTTTAATGCTAATTCAGGTGATAAATTAAAGAAATAATTCACTTCTATGTTTAAACAATCGATAAAACAATATTTTTACATTTATATGTGCTAAGCATTCTTTTAAAATTGATACATCAGATGAACGGATTATTTATTTTTACGTTCATTTGGTGATTATAACTGTTGAACATATCTATAATAAATTTATAACTGCGATGTCTGCTTCACATTTGAGGAGACCAATTAATGTGTATAAAGGCGGCATCATATAATTATGAAATCAATGCCCGTGGAAAACTGTGAAAAAGTATTGTGTGTGTATCATTTCCGTCATATAAATCATCATTTACACATTTAATTTTATGTAAAACATATAACTTCATCAGTTGTTTAAACATAGAAGTGAACTATTTCTTCAATTTATCATCTAAATTAACATTAAAAAAATACAAATGAACAACAACAAATAAAAAAGAAACGAAAAATTCAAATTACCATTTACCCGCCAAAAAAGTAAATAATGATCAAAATTATAGGTATACCTTTATAAGTACACTTTTCTTCCTCCAATATGAAAACGTGACATGACTTTTTATTAAATAGTTCTACAATTTCCAATGATTAACATTAAGAAATATTTTTTCAAATAATAAGGAATTTTTGATTTTCAACATTTGGCAACCCTGCTTCTCCAAATAAGCTTCGTTTCCGAGAAACTGAATATGGCGCGTTGGTTTACTCCTCAAGTACTACAAGATCGGCTACCTACCAAAGAAATTGGCGATGGACAGTTCTGACCATTCCCTCGTGAGTTTTATCCCAAAAACGACAGCTATTATAGCCTACCTGATTTGGGAAGGGAAGGTGGGGGAGGGTGGAGGTCTTCAAATCTTTGCGTTTCAGACCATTTGTAATCATTTGGCAAATGTCCAACTTTTTGATATGTATATTTTTTTCTTGAAACTTAAATTTTTAAAATGGATAATCGAAAAAATTTTTCAAACTAATATCAAACATTTTTTCAAATCAAGTAGCATATAACGTGAAATATGAAGTGTGAAGTGTAACTACATCAAATAGGTAGTCTTTGAGTATATACTCAAAGCAAATAATCATCAATGAACAAGAATTGACATGTTGATTGTGAATTCAAGATGGTGTAACGGTGTAAGAATAAGAAAGTAAGATTAAATTTATTTGACAACATCGCGGTAGCGTTGACGCTCAGGAGTTTAGGCAACCTCTATAATGCTGAAACAAACGTCGAATGCCGAAATCTCACCAAATTCTTGATTCTTCTGACTTGATAGTTCGTTTGTTTTGATTCTCAAATTATATTTCCAAGCGCAGTAAACGAGTTATATAAAATAATTTTATTGTAAAAAAACAGAATGCAATATTCGGAAAAAAGTTTCAAATATTAATGATCGTATCTCTGATACGAACAATCAAGAATGTTTTCATTCGATAGCTGCTCGGAATATTAATATTTCATCGTTACAAGTCGAAGCATTATCCTATGTAAATCTTACTTAATTTACCAAAATGAACGAGAAAACAATGAAAAAAGTAAGTATGAATTGTCTTTATGTTGATCAAAATGTATTTATGTTATAGTAACGTTACTAATCGCATTCGTTTGTTGTAGATTGCCGATCAAAAGCTAAAAGCTTTCTCCATCGGTTCAATGGGAAATCGATCGATGAGTAAGAAAGAAATCGAAGAAATGAAAAAAAGAGAGCAAGAGGAAGCCGCTGCTCAGGTAATTACTCCTATTGGACAAATTTTCCTGATTTAAAGTGGTAACTGCGTAACTACAAATCGATACCGTTGTTTCTACAGGTTTTTGAAGAATTTGTCGCTACTTTTGAAGAAGCGCCGGCAAATAAAGTCAGCAAAACATGGATCAAAGCTGGTACTTATGATGCAGGTAGAAGGCGTAAGTATAATTTGGTATCAAAGTACTACATATTTATTATCTTCTTCTACAATTGTGTCGATATAATGTTGAAAAACATTTTGATTTAGAGGAAGACTCCAGAGATAAGGGTAAAATTTATCGTCCAACACCGAAGATAGAAACGGAGAAATCCAGTGCCCAACGTGCTGAAGAATACGCCAAACATTTGAGTGAAAAGCGTCCTGAAAAACCGAAAAAGAAAAGAGAAGGAGAAAAAAAGAAAACGAATTTAGAATTATTCAAAGAGGAATTAAAAATGTAGCACGAATGTTTCCCGAATAAGTTTTTTATCTGTAATAGATCTTTTAAAGTAACTTTTCAAATTTAGGATTCAAGAAGAACGAGAAGAACGTCACAAATACAAAGGAGCTTTGAAATCAGTTTACGAAGAACCGGATTTGTCTAAGGGTAATTTACATTTTATTCATTTCTCATCTCCAAGTATACATCAATGCCTAAAAACTTCAACTTTATTTCAGTAATGGCTATCGATGATGGTAAATTAGGATCATTCGATAATGGAGATCCAAATACTACGAATTTATATCTGGGGAATTTAAATCCAAAGGTATCGTAGTATATTTTAGTATAAAAGGAAATCTACTCCAAGTCGCAGAATTTCGTCATCAATTTGTGTGCGTTACAGATAACTGAACAACAGTTGATGGAAGTGTTTGGAAAATACGGCCCTTTAGCTAGTATAAAAATTATGTGGCCTAGGTCGGACGAAGAAAAAGCTCGAGGAAGGAATTGCGGCTTCGTAGCCTACATGAGCCGTAAAGATGGAGAGCGTGCTCTTCGTTGTTTAAACGGTACTATCTAAAACAACAACCGTTCATTTAGCTTTTGAATTTTTATGTAATTGAGAAAAAAAAAAAACTCGGTTTTCAGGCAAAGATGTAATGCAATACGAAATGAAACTCGGTTGGGGAAAAGGTGTACCAATTCCCCCTTTTCCTATCTATATTCCTCCAAAATTGCTTGCCATGACGATGCCGCCACCGCCGTCTGGTTTGCCATTTAATGCTCAACCTCTTTCTCGTGATAAACATAGGGTAATTACTTTGATATTTTCAAGTAATTCAAATTCATCCATTTTTCGAATGCAACTACTTGAACATTTTTTTTAGATTCCCAAAGGAAGAGTTACAGAAATGCCTCCTGAAGACGAGGAAAGATTAAATAAAGTAATTTTAGATTAGAATTCTTCGTCAAATGTAGAATGTTAACATCTATATTGACGATTTTTTTGATTATCGTTGTTTTTTTTTTTTTTAGATTTTACAGCAAGCTGTAGTCAAAGTGGTTGTTCCCACCGATAGGTATGTGCAAGCCTTATTAATTTTTTTAACGTTACGAACTGGAACAGCGATTTTTTTTAACGGTGCAAATTTTATTATAAATATCGGTCTTATAGGAATTTACTGATGCTAGTCCATCATATGATAGAATTTGTTATTCGTGAAGGACCCATGTTCGAAGCGATGATCATGAATAAAGAAATAAATAATCCCATGTTTAGGTAAACAGTAGAACGAAAACATAGAATTTGAATACAGGTTTTGATTGTGAAATATTTCGAAGATTTATTTGTTTGTTTTCAATTGATTACAGGTTTTTATTCGAGAACCAAAGTCCTGCTCATATTTACTATAGGTGGAAGTTATTCTCCATGTTACAAGGAGATAGTCCAAAAGAATGGAGAACGGAGGAGTTTAGAATGTTCAAAGGTAATCACGGGCTATTGTAGAAAAAATGAAAAAGCTGATGGATAGAATTTACGTTGGTACTATTTGTTATTCAGGCGGCTCTATTTGGAGACCACCTCCCATGAACCCGTTTATAAATGGTATGCCGGAAGAATTGGTCGAAGATGATGTAGACGTACGAAAGGGTAGTTTAAGCGTTACACAGCGTGAACGATTAGAAGATTTGTTGCGAAATATTACGCCAGAAAGGTTGAAGGTGGCCGAAGGCATGGTTTTCTGTATCGAACACGCTGATGCGGCTGATGAAATATGCGAATGTATTTTAGAATCGTTATCTAATTTAAGTACAGCTTTATACAAAAAGGTGACTTGCACGTAACATTTGCTTTTATTTCTTTTAATGTGATCATTATGAAATAATTTATTTTTGTTTTCCTCAATAGGTCGGAAGGTTATATTTGGTGTCGGATATTCTACATAACTGCGGCGTTAAAATATCCAATGCTTCGTTTTTCCGGCGCGCGTGAGTGGTGTCATTTGACATGATTTTCATGCTAGAAATGAATCTCTTATGTGATGTATGTATTAATACACGACTCGATGTTTACAGTTTGGAAACGCGTTTGGTGAAGATATTTGAAGAAACTAGAAAAACTTACGAAAACATCGAAAGTCGAATCAAAGCTGAAGGATTTCGTACACGAGTTATGCAAATCTTGAAAGCGTGGAGCGACTGGGCGATTTATCCTAGAGAATTTTTGATCAAAATACAAAATACATTTTTGGGATTATCTCCTCATCACGTGAGCCAGCAGATTTCCAAATTTATTAGCATATTTTTTCACATGCGATGAGCATAATTATACGTATAAATCTTTTCGTGTTTGTTAAAGGGTTACGAAGAAAGCGACAGCGAAAACGATGATCGTTACATCGGAGGATCTGAATACGGCTCCAAGGTACCTGAGGATAGCGAAATAGATGGTGCTCCTCTTTCCGAAAGTGGTGATATTGAAGATCTCGATGGTATCCCTTTAGATGGCGCTGCCTTATTGAAAGGCGCTCTCAAACATAAAACACCTATGATGAGAGGAATGGTAAACGACGACATCGATGGTATTCCATGTAATGTCCAGCCTTTCAAATCAGTCGATTATAATTATGTATTTTATCATTGCGTATTGATGTAATCGAATTATGAATCGTTTGCGCAGTGGAAGATGATTTGGATGGCGTTCCACTCGATGACGAATTACCGCATCAGAAACAACAAAAACCAAAAATCGACCGATCAGCTGCTTTCATTCCGTCTAAATGGGAGAGTGTTGATCCCGAGGAAGCTGAAGCGCAAGCAATGACTACAAGTAAGTGGGAATTGTTAGAACAACAACAAGCCATGTCTACTACCACATCGCAGGATTCTCTGGAGAGCCAACGAGAGAACGATTTTCAAGGCGAAGATAATGCTGATACCAAGTAAGATAATGCAGGTGTTTTTCCTTGTAACTGCGACAATGTCTACGTCGTCATTTCCATATATTGCAGTTCTAACTACAACAAAGACGACAGAAGAGCCAAATTAAGAGAAATAGAATTGAAAGTGATGCAGTATCAAGATGAGCTTGAGTCTGGTAAACGTAATTTGAAGTCCGGCACCACCATTCATCAACAAGTTGAACATTATAGAAGGAAACTATTACGAAAAGTGAGCATTTATTGCTATACTTATGATTAATCTAAATGACTCGCTTTAAAGTGTAGAGCATATTGGTTTATAGTATATTTCGTAAGTAGGCGGCTACAAGTGATTCTTGACGAGTGTAGCGAGGTAATAAGTCACACGAGTCGAGAATCAATTTCTCTCCCTAGTAGTGAACGAAATTTTTCTTAAATGTGGGAGAAAAGCGCTCGTTTGAGACCCGAGCGATTAGCGAGCAGGAGGTAGAATAGCGTTTTCCTCCTGCAAGTATGAAAAATAATTTTTTTCTTCTTTTTATCATCTCAGGCTGAGAAAATGGAGCGTACCGAACAAACTGACAAGAAAGATGATAAACGTTCGAAAAGAAGTCCATCTTACGAAGAATGCACCAAGTGAGCGAATGTCATTGATTAGAAACTCAAGCGAGTATCATTTGAATAAGAGATTTAGTAACATCTCGATGGGTGTTTTTTTTTTTTTTTTTGTAGCACTAAAAGATCAAAAAGATCACGAAGTTATTCCGCTAGTCCTTCTCCAGGGAGTAAACGATCTCACAGGTAGTTTTAGACTTTTAGTACGCTGGCTAAAAAACATTGTAAATTCGGAATGATCATTTTCGAATTGATGTTTTCCAGATCGCGCAGTAGTAGTCGTAGTCCAACGTATAAATCACAGAAATCTTGGTCACCTGGTTATAGATCGTCTTCTAAACGAGTAAGAGGATATTCACCTTCGTCGCCTCGATATAAACGAAGAATATCACCCGAGTCACCAGTTTCGAAACGAAGAGCCGTATCGCCTTCCTCACCTCCACAATCACATAAACGACGACCTGTATCACCAGAGTCTCCAGTTACGCGTTCGCGTTACCGTGCTCCTTCCGTGTCACCACCACCATCGCGAAGTCGACATCGAGGTAGAAGGTCTGAATCGTATTCGCCTCCGAGATACCGTCATACCCGAGCCCATTCTCCTGTCTCTCCTATTCGTAAACATAAACATAAGCATAAGTATTGAAATTCATTTATTATGTTATGTATTTATATTTTTTGTGATAATAGAATTAATATATGTATTATGCTATATTAATGAACATTTAATTGTGGCTAATTCCCTGTTCATATGTATATAATAAATGAGTTGAAAGAAAACGGAGTAGCACTAGGATCTCATTTTTGGTCTTCTATAAACCCATTCATTATGAGCTATAGAAATTTCGCTTACACAGTACGGATGTGCTGGTCACTGTCTTTGCAAATTTCTTTCGAATGATCGAATATTCGCGTGACATTCTTTCATGAAACAATGTAGACGATTAAACAACATGATTAGACTGTGCTGCCAATACTGCGTTATTGTATTGTCGAGATTTCATTTATTGTTGCAGATTAGTTTCTTTAACAATGAAACAAGTGTGCTAAAAAGATCTAATATTTTGCAGACACCAAAGAAGAAGTGCCATTCAGAATCGTCGCTTAACGTTTGTCAAAAAGTAGAGCAAGAAGCGTCTGATATTAGTGATAACAACAGCTTTGGTATCGCTGAACTCAACTCAATTGAAAAGTATTCGTATTTCGACTTTTTTTGCAATGTAAAAATTTCGAAAATGCACGAGGAGATGAAGGAGCCTGTACCGCACCGCTGTATCTGTGCAGGACCACCTCCGTTACTCGCCGCGCTGGGAAACACATTCGACGGCTTCTCGCACATCTTCGACTTCTCTCTAACGTCTCACCAAGTTCGACGGCACGAACCCTGCGAAGAGCGATCGACAGATCGACGAAGCTTCTAACGTGCGATCCACCGTTAAAATACGAGTCACCATCACTAACGAGCCTTCATCCGTGTGATGGCTACGCCCTCGGCCGGTACAATTAGAGAAATCTCCGACACCTTTGGATATCCGATTCAAAATCTCCCTCTACTTCCAATACAACTGGCGGGATGAAGCGACTGACCAATGAGAACTAAACACGTCAAGGCGATAAGGTCGATGACAAATGCTTTACAAAAGAGTAATAAAAGACCGACAATGGACAATCGCAAACTACAAAACCACAAGATAGATAAGATAGTCCATAGAAAATTCCCCGGCATTACGCATAGCACATTTTATTCATTGTGTTTGGTTGATATTATGGTTACTCGTCTGCACGATAGATACAATACTTTAGTAGGTAGAGAATGGTAGTTGTAAGATATCGCGACTTGTGACAACTAGCTATTTCAGGGCTTTTCCATTTCTCGTGTATTCAATTTTAGTAACCAATTTTTATGTTTAAGAAATTTTATAATACGACGAATCTTCATGTTCGTTTTGAAATTCGTAAAGGAAAACGCAATCTGATTAATTTTTTCACATAATAATTATGGCTTCGTTCATGATTTGACTGTTGAAGTTTAAGTTAGTCCATTTGAAAGAAACGCGGAAAAATATCAAATTATGCAATAACTAACTTATGCCTTATAACGGGTCATATGCAACTTTATTAACATTCAACTAATTTCCAACGGCGCTATTGAAAATTTGCCTACAAAGTACACCTTAGACTATCATGAGTGACAGCTTTCTAGTCATCCAGTTGATTGCGACTGCGTAGGTATTGTCAAAGGTATTGTCTGATGTGATAAGTAGTGGTATTTTAGCGGAGCCGAAATAATATTAATATTACACATTTACTTGATATTTACTATGTTTTCTAATATCTGTTTAGCCATTCTGTACCTGGAAACGTTAAATATTAATTAGATTACGAATTACGATTATAATCGTTGATTATTAACGAAGGGTAAAATGGAAAATAAAAAGAAGTTAGTATTTTCCATTATTTCATTATTCCTAGCCTTTTGTCGTGTAAATTGTAGTAATTTATTTACTTTTGCGTAGATACGGTCTGTTTTTATCGAAGAAAGATTTACCCAATACTAAAAATGAAGTTACCAGGAAACCTGCCATATTTAATCAAGACAGTGATTCTGACGATGATACCAATGTTGATTGGGTGAAGAAATCGTTGACGGTAAACTTTTAGCATTCTATTTTAAATTTGTGCAGGGCGCAGGAGAAAATTTTTTTTATGTTTTCAGAAAGAACCGTATGGTGGTGGAGCCCGCACTCGTCAATCCAAGTCTGAAATACAAAAGGTTTTAGCGGAAGACCCAACTGCTTACCAATATGACGAAGTCTACGATGAACTACAAAAAAGTAATAGTGAAGCTTTAGCTGCCAAGAAAACTGATCGTCAGGTATGCTTCTCATTTTCACTTGTTCTTATTCGAAATGTCGGACAAATAGAGTGAATTCAATTTCTTTATATATTAGCCCAAATATATTCAACTTCTATTAGCGCAAGCTGATCGTCGTAAAAGGGAAAATGTTCGTCGTTTAACCAGACAAATTCAAAAAGAACGCGAAGCTGAAGGAGATGAATTTGCCGATAAAGAGGTTTTCGTGACATCGGCCTATAAAAAGAAACTTGAGGAAATGAAGAAGATGGACGAAGAGGATAAACATATGGAAATGCTGGAAGGTAAAGTAGAGTATGTTAGCTATGGAGAATGTTTTCGCAAAATTGTATTCGTATTACAGTTTTATGAACACAAATTCGATTTCTTCTGTCAAGTTCCATTGTACATAACATATTTCAAATTTATTGTATACAAATTTTGAAGCAAATTATGCCTGATTAGTGGATTATCTTTTCCTGAATTTAATTTTGGAGAAAATCTTATGTAACGATGGATGATTCGTGTATGTTGAATTACCGCTTTACTCACCTTTTTTCTTTCTTTTTTTTTTTGCAGATATCGGCGACGTGACTAAACAACGAGATATGACAGGTTTTTACCGTCATCTTTACAGGCAAACAGTTTCAAAAGAAGATCTAAGAAAGCCTCTCCCTGAGCAGTCATCATTCAATGTGAAATCGGAACCGAACGACGATACTAAAATTGTTAAACCTAAATCAACTCGACCTAGACAATTCCGAAAACGTAAATCATCGGAGTCTTCTTCCGAAAGCGAAACAGACGTGAAACGTAATATTCCCACCGAAACGAGCGTTGCTGATGCTACCCATCCTAGTGAAGACGCGAATTTAGACGCATCGGAAAATAAGGAAAGCGAAGTGAAAAAATCTGTAACACAGCAGAATGACCATTTACCTGAAATCACCAACAAAGATACCAAGAATGATGAGAATAAACTTAATACAGAGGCCGATGAAAATGCGAAAAAAGCGGAAAACGACGAAAATAATAAAAACGTTGAAGAAACTAAACCAAAAGTTTCGATATGGTTAAAACGCACTATCGGTGACGTGTTTGATGCAGCTGTAGAAAGATACCAACAAAGAAAAGCCGCGAGATTAGCTGCAAAAGGAAGTTGAGAGACTACGAACACGATTCTGATTACGTCATGAAAAGTAACAGTTTTTAAACATGAATAGGAGAAATGATACTTCGAGTGAAGAAACTTTTTTGGAGTTCAAAATATCGAAAAGTGGGTGTCAATAAATTGTGTTGACTATGTATTGCTTTTACTGACATACAAACGATAAAAATCAATAAATTTATTTCTCTTTATCGCATTGTTATACTTTTTTCTTCCTGTGAACAATTTTTTTTCTTTCATTCGTTCTTTTCTATAGAAAACTTTCAATTTAATTAACTTTTATAAAAGACAAATACGTAACAATGTATTCAAAATTTACAAAAAAATAATAATAATAATAATAATAATTATAATAATAATATTATAAGAAATTATTGATAATATTTTACACAACATTAATGAATAATACAGATACAACAGCGATACGCGTATATCGGTACTGCCACAAAAATACACGTTTACATACGCGCAAGTAGTATTCTTATATTCTTTCTGGCGTAGTCGACCTTCTTTACTAACGTAATACATTATTTCATAATTTTTCACCCTTCTAATAAATTCACGAGAGCCTCGAAGTTTTCACTATCAGATATTCTATCATTTTCAATAGAAAATTCAACTATTTACCTTCATTTTTTCATTTCAACAAGGTTGGAAAATTCTCCACTTTTATACATATATAGACCATGAACGTGAAAATACGAATGACCGAAGTTGACTTCTAACCAAATCTTTCATACCATCAAAACAGAGTGTTTTTGTTTTGTAGAGAATTTCCTGTCCATGGGCATTACTAACGCAAAATACTGTCACAAATTGAACAAACCAAAACACAATCCAGACCAACAAGAAATGTATTACCTTATGCAGATGTTATTTTAGAGTCAAGATTCGAGGTTCGATGAATTTTATATGCAAATTAATTCCCATTCGTGTCTAAATTAGTGAGTTGTATGCAACCAACAATGGTCGCAAACACATTAAAAAAAGAAATTTTAGAATTTATTCCTATAGGAACATAATTATTTCCTAGGAATAATGTATGTAAAAATATAGCCAAATTCTTTTTTATATCGTAAACAATAAATTTTAGTAAAATCAAAATAAAATACGGGTACATGAGCTCACTACTTAGCACTTGGCTACGAGATTTAATTTTAGTTTTCAAGTACTCTCATCATTCCAAGAAAAAAAAATATGTGCAATTCTACGATTTAATTTGGAAATTGAGTATTCTGTAAAAGATTGTCATAACTTCGACAAAAAATTATGAGAATTTTTTAATACGAAAACAGATAAATTTTTACTACAGAATTTTTTTTAGGTTTGTGAAAGAGATGAAATGAGAAAACTGTAACTGCACTTGATATTTATGAGTGCGTCACATAGAGACTTCCTATCTGTATAACAGATTGAAGCAAGCTCTAAAAAAACATATAGAATTTAGAAATTTTGTATACAATTCTTGAAGATTTTTCCAACATGTTAAAATAACAAATTGGAGATAACATAAAACTGATTACGAAAACTTCCGAGCATTTTAGAAAAATCAAAAATGGATGAAAAAATAAATTGCGTTAAAAAAAAGTCAATTGCGCTACAAAGAATACAAGGACACTAATCGCGCAGCTAATAATTAGTTGAAAATTTATTATTTATCATACAATAATAATTATAAGATTTTCACAGAAACAAAACAAAAAAAAAACGCGCGTTTAAAACCATTGTTAGAAATTTTTTATCAATAATGGATGGATCTTTCAAAAAGAAAAACAAACTTATCTACAAAAGAAATTGTACAACAAAAATATTTACATTAATTCAACAAAAATCTGTAATCATCGTAGAAGGAATAAAATCATTGATTGAGGGATCCACGATGAAATTAAAGAAAGTTATTACAAACAAAAATAGTTTTTGTTTAAAACAAAATCAAACGAAGGAGAAACATGTTTCAAGGTGGTTGTTAAATTACACACGTCTCGTGTACTAAACTCTGTATTTCCTTCCTTTCGCGATAGTAAAAAATTTATTTTACCTTCGAACCCCGTACATGAAAGTGATTGAAAATTATAGTATATGTACGGCTCTTGCACATGTACAGTGTGCGCATACGTAAGATAAATATCCACACATATCGAAGTGATTCTAAATGGAAGATAATTACTATTGTGATTTTTTTCTTAATATTTTTTAGCGTATATTTTCGATTATCATTTAATAAGTATTTACTTCGCGTAGAATACTATACGATACTGCCTACACGAAAAAAAAGAAAAAGAAAATGACCAAAATAATAAACAAGGCGTATCCCTCGTCAAGAATACGTATCTCACATTTAGATAAAACGGGAAAACCAAAAAAAAAAATGAATAAATAAATAATAACACGATCAAAAAACAAATGAACATGCATTGACATGAACAACAAAATTTCGAAACATATTAGTTAACAGAGGAGTTAACTACGAAAAAAAAAGGAAACACAATTAACATGCTATGTCAATGATGCTTTTTTTCAATTTTGTCACCTGCGCAAAAGTTTAATATGATAAAATTTTGGAACGAAACATCGCCCTTTTTTTCCTATAAAGAGAAAAAATTAAAAAATAGGTTCATTTTCGCGACGCATGCAAATCACTCAACTTATATCGTCCGTAAGTATGTAAGAAAAATGTCGTCGCGTTTGAAAAAAAGAATCAACGATCAATCACTGACGATCAGATTCTACATTAAATTTTGCATTAGAAGATAGAATGAACACAATTAAAAAGGCAGATACCAAATTCTAAGATTTCTTCAATTTGGGCGAGTGAAAATAAACTTGGATACGTAACGAGCTTTTACAAACGAAATGAAAAATTTTCAACGCATGACTAGACAAAGTACAATTTTCACACTTCTTTTTAAATCGCATCAGCAGCGATGTTTCGTATTTTGGCAACGTAAAAACTCGCTTCTAATATTCTTCGTCACATTTTTTAAAAATAATAACGGGAGCTTAAACAAACAAAAGAGATCGAGTAACATAACACGTATAAGAGGGCGTGACGAGCGAACAATTCCAAGATGGATTAAAAAAAGAAAGAAAGAAAAGAAAAAAGAACGGTTATAAAAAATTTAAAAATTATCGAAAAAGCGTCACTAGTCTTCGTCAGACAGCGGTTCGTACTGCGCGGAAAGAATAGGTGTCGGTTCGGGCACGTCGACCGGCTTAGGAGGCGCTGTCGGTGTGGAGTGTGCCGATACGGGTACTTGAGAATTAATATTTAGAGCGGAATACGGATAGGCGTAATTAGCGGCCGGTAAGTAAGTGGGTTGATTTGATTGTTCGCCGTTACCGCTGTCCTCTGAACGGTCGCCGCCACCGCCGTGATTGTTATTCGCGGACGACTTATTGCCGTCGTCGTTGGAGGCGCGATGCATCACTTCGGCGATTTTGTTTTTCACGTAATCAAAAGGGCAACCTTGCAAACCGAGTTTTTCGCGCGGCGACGATGGTCTTTGAGCGCCGGCCATGCGTGCGGCGTTGTTACGATCCGCTTGTTCGAGCTCTTTTTGCTGTAAAGCGCGTCGTAATTTCAACGCGTGCATCTCCATGGGCGGGTGAGCTTGAGAGGTGGTAGGCTGGGGTGGAACAGCGACACCGCCACGATTCGAGGCGCCGCCACTTGAACCGTTATTGAAATCACCGTGATCGCCGGCCGAGCTCATCGGTAAGGAATGTGGCTGTTGCTGATACGACTGAGCTTGTTGTTGCGATTTTACATCTGGACTAGCGCGAGACTGCATAGTCGAGGGACACTTCAGAGGCGATAATTTACCGTCCGGTTCCGGGAATACCTGTGAAAAGGTTTCGTATGCGATTATACATCAGTGAGCATGGCCAAACGCGAAATAGAACGCAGTTAAATGAAAGCTTAATTCTTACTTGGAATAATTTATCACTTGGTCGTTGAGAAGGTACATGCGCCGATGCATTAGTCTGCGACGTACTCGCCGATACGGCGGCATCGCTGGGTTGATTTATCTGATGCGTTATAATGGCGTCGATCAAACTGGCGGCGGTTACAGTAGACGAATCACCTTGTCGACTATTCATCGGTCTGGCACTTTCGCGTCTGCAAAGAACAAAGACAAAAAAAAATCAAAGGCGAACGTCTAACATTTGAGCTGCCAAGCAACCACCGGTGTTCGATATACGTAGCTATAGACACCGTTGAACGGCCCTCTTACCCTGATTCCGACTTGGCCGACACCGGAGCAGGGTCTCTTTGAAAATTCATCGTACTGGTCGATATGGACGACTGCATGATCCTATTATCGATAGCCTGCTCGGGATTGGACTGAACTCGATGTGGCTGATAAATCGAAGTCGGTATCTGCTGTATTCTGGCGTGCGGAGGCGGCGGCGCAGCATCAGGCGCTAATCTGCTATTAGCCGAATTACTACGTTGGTACTGATGACCTTCTACGTCACGCTGCTGTTGTTGCGCTTGATGTAAATGAGGCATCGGTTGTAAGTGATTATCACGAATCGATGGCATCAACTCGCGATGTTTGCTTTGTTCGCGCATGCGTTCTTGTTCGCGCAGTTTTTGTTGCAACTGCTGCTGCTGCTGCTGCTGCTGTTCGCGGTAATGCTGATGCAGCTGCTGATCTCGCAACTCTTGCTGTCTCTGTTCGCGTTCGCGTTGTAGGTGATTTTCGCGCAACTGATTCGAAAGCTGATGTTCTCGAATCGGTTGCTCGTGATGCAAAGATGATGCCTGATGATGAAGTAACGATTCACGAGCATACCGTTCTGTGTCACGATGATCCCGAGGAAGGTATCTGCTGGTCGGAAAACAAAACAAAAAAGAACTACCTTTCAATACTTATTTCAAGAAGAAATCAGTCACGTAGAACGTAAGAATGAGCGAAGTAATATAACATTTACGTAGAATACAAAATTTCGATCGTATTTACCTTTCTTTTGGTATGGCGTCTCTTCCAAAACGATCTCCAAGACCTTCTTGTATAATCAGCCGTTGTTTATCCTCTTTATGCTGACCAACGTTAGTCGTAGAAGCCGAATGCGTTAACGGAACCGGTAAACTTGGTTGCCGTACCGCCACATCCACCAAAGAACTAAGAGCTTCGTGCCCGGGCGGAGGATACGGATGCGGTGACACCGACTTACTGATACTACTGGCTCCTGGGTTGGTGCTATGTCGTTGAATTACGCCTAAGTAAGAAGAAATTGGAGGGCAATCAGTATACGACCACTACACGTGAACGAAAACAGAAGAAACTGTCGAAAAAAAAGTATTCCTCCGTTTCATGTTTACCTTGTCTGGGCGGATAGTAATAGGGATTTTTGTCGCGTTGTTGTAAGGTATCCTTGGTATTACATAAATGCTGAGACGTAAGGAAATCGGTCATAATTATCTGGTGGCGTTGCTCGTCACTAAAAGAATGTGGTCTAGAAGGATAAAAAGTTGTAGCGGGTATGGCCGCTCCGTGCTTGTTACTCGACTGCGCATAGTATTCGGCTGAAGAATTTGAATGCGACGTACTTCTCTGATGCACGGGAGTTCCTGCGATAGCAAATAAACGTAAACGTAATTCGATAGGTCGTCCATTATTGTACACTGATGATTCGCTGAAAACTCACCTTGCGTAATCGATCCGGATTCTTTGACAAGCGAAGCGCCTTGATGCGAAGGCGGCGTTACTTGCCTCAGCAACGAAGCATCGTACCTGCCATCGCGAGCACCGGTCGGATAGAGATTTGCGGTAGACACGGGTGTACCGTGCATAATTGATCCGCCTATTTTCGCTTGCTGATTTAACGATACGTTCAAACTGGCGCTGGACGATACACCATTAGGAGACTGCTTGGGAGACAATTTAACATTCTGATTCAGTTGCTGCGGTGACGAAACCTGTCATCGCGAAAAATCACACAGTCATTAGTGACGTTACTTCATTCGCACCATCATTAAAACTAACACTAATCCGATTGTTTTTTCAAATTACCTTATTGGGTAGCTTAGGATGTGACGGTGGTTGTTTCATGACGACAAACGGATGCTGAGGCATTACGATGGATTGGTTTGAATTGGGTAACTTCCACGAATATAAAGGTTGGTTAGTTTTCGTTACTCGACCAACTTCCACCAACTGCACACAAAACGAACCAAAATTATTATATACGTGAAGGGAGGGCGCGAATATAACACTATTTCTGCACATCTCGTATGAGTAGAACGATCCAGTGGTAGGAGAGGAATTAAACATTTTAATATAATTATTATTTAATTTCGGAAATTTCAATATTTTTGAATTGTTTGTCAATAACTAGTATTAATTCTACGACGAGGAATCGATTACATTAATCAAAAAACAAAGGGTAAACAGTTAATTTTTTACTTGAGCCTTCAATTTGAAAAAAAAAAAAAAAAAAAAAAAAACACGATATTAGCTGAAGAGTTTGATTGCAAAATGCAATAACAGCTTTTGACCCAAATTTGAAAAAACGCAAAAGTGTGGAACAGCTCTGGAGGATGATGCGGAGGGGAGGGGGGACAAAATGGAAACTTCGAATCACATTTCAAGGATAAAAGAGCAGTTTTCGGCGCTTCTCAACAGCACCATTCGATTACTCGTTAAATTTCCTATAAAGCAGTGTTGTTAACTCAAAAACCAAAAAAAGCTGTCATTGGGTTTTGCAATGAAACTCCTCAATTACAGCCTACCTGCTGGCGAGGAAAAGAGTTATCACACCTTTGCGTCTTAGACCATTCGCAATCACGTGACAAATGTCTAACTTTATAGTATTTATACCCTTTTTTTACTTCACAAGTATGCACGAAAATTTTTCAAGATTTGACGATAGTCTCCTCATGAAAATACTAAAAAGAGCTTTCATGAATTCTCTATTCACCTCAAAATGAGTTTTATTCAAATTTTGAAAAAGGCTGGAAAGAGCAAAAATAATACGCCAGCATTTATATGCTGTCATAACTGCGTAAGAATTAATCACAGATTCTCAAGCGTAAACAAAGCGTTTTATTTATGAAAATTGTCAACTTTAAACACTTCTATCTTTGTAACTCATCAATATTTTAGCCTTGTTACTGAGTGTGGGCATGAAGAGGTTAAAATCATTTGTAAATCTCAACAAGCTCACATTCAAAACTCAGCTCCAGCAACGCGGCATGGTTGCTAACGGTTTTTTTTTTTCTTTCGAATGATTATTGTTTCACTTTAGCAATATGAAACGTGCAAATCAGTGGCAAAGGTTAGAGGCGAAAAAAAATTAGTTTTCTCCACTCACTTGCGGTTGCGGATGATAATAGCCACTGTTGGTGGGTTCATGATTACTCGGATGCTTGTACACGTGAGACTGATGCGGCGGTACCGGTATCACAGGGGCATGAGGGTGAGAACTACTACTTTTACCAACACTTCCTTGATGCACGGACTGCGTACTATGAACCATGTTATTATTGATGAATTCCGGGCTACGCGGCTGTTTTTTCATACTCAAATCTAGAGTTCCAGTTTCATGATCTCGAGTCGGCTCTTTCAGGCCGGACATCTGAAACGAACAAGAAAATAAGCACCGAGCGTAAAATCGTCATAACGCTTTTTCAACGCTGTAAAACACCTCAACCCACCTGTAAGTAAACAACGCCATCTTTCATCGCTTCGCTATGGGTCGCGTGATGTTGTTGGGCCGAACTAACCACCGATAACGTGGCTAACGAATTTTCTCTAGCTTTCTGCTGCCTTAAATCGCACTCGATTAAATTTTGATCGACGATCGACGATATGCTATTTGATCCCTGAAAATGTCAAATCGCGTTTCAAATTATCCTCTTACCGCTAAAAATATGTCCGCGTGGCGAGGTTTTCTCATTTTATTTGCGATCAATGGAAATGTGTCGATGTCATGAATCAGTACGAGCACGAAAACTCGACTGGGATTAACCAAAGACAGTTTAATATCGCCTCTTTTGATTAGAAATCGTTACGACACGAAAAATCGTACTTTCTTGCCCAAAAGAGGCGTGCAAATAATTCCACAGAATCGTACGTAATATCGGTCTTACTTGGGTCAAATTGGTGGCCTGACTGGCCGGTTTATTAAGCTGGAATTCTATTAATTCGTTCATCACGTCAGCCATCACAATTTCACGTTCGCCGGTCGTATTACCGGTATTAGCTTTACCGTGATCTACGGACGACGAAGTGTTATCATTTTCACCTCCTCCTCCAACACCCTCGTCAGCGGTTTCCTACAAAAACACGACGGATAACGGAATTGGTTATTTCAATGATTCGAATCCGCTTCACAGTCTAAAACTATACAGTGTACTCCTACTCACTGTAGCCGAACTATCGTAATCTTCTTTGCCGATCAAATTCGAAATAACCGGAGGCGTGCATTTATGAGGACTAATGCTTCCGGGCAAATTGGAAATTGCGCTGGCTGCGTTATTCATCGCGGAACTCTCTATTTGTAGATCGCTACCTAATAAAGATGCTTTCGCCATCATACTCGAGCCTAGACTTTCCGGATTCATTGAAGATTCGATTTGAGCGTTAGATGAACTATTCATTTCTAAAGGGAAAAAATGATAGTAACAATTATAACGGATAAATAAAAATAAATTTCAATAGGTAAAAAATGATGAATACCTGAAGCGTCGTTATTCAATGCCGGCGATGGAGCGCTAGCGGTATCACTATCATCTGGAACCGATCTATCCAGTTCATCGCAACTAGATGTCGTTGAGCCGGATTCTTCTTCATCGGTTGACAACGTTGGTTTGCGTTCTTCGCCAAAATGTTTCTGAAAAGAAAGAAAAAAAAAATGTAAGCAGCCATGCCGCATTACTGGAGCTGAGTTTTTAATTGGAGCTTGTTTTGATTTACTAATAACATTGCTTAACCGTTCATGACTACAGGCCACACCCAATACCAAGTCTGAAAACCCCTACCCTATCCTTTCCAAAAACACTGAAGAAGTTGAATTTGGCACAAATGTACTAGTATTTCTTGCCATGAAATAATCATGTGAACACATATTTCTCAAATTATAACTATTTGAGGGTCCTCAAATTATCTTCAAATCTTGATAATCCGCCATTTTGGATCCATTTTGGATTCATTTTGACTCAAATTCAAGAGGTTATATTCTGGTCACAAACTAATCCTACACACAAAATTTGACCATTGTAGGCCGATTTGGTGGGGAGATATGGAAAAATTCAAGAAATTTCATGACTCAAAACTTCCTCAAAAAGCCGTTTTTTGATCTAACTCCTCTCAATATGCACTTAGGAAGCTGAAATTTGGATATGTTAGTATCCGTGACTCACTCTTTCATATGAAATCAAAAACGAAAAATTTGAGCTATTTGCCCCTTCTCCAGCCCCCCTCAAAATTTAAGTGATCCGCCATTTTGAAATTTTTCGAAAAAACAAAAAAGCACTTCTGCGCATTTTCAAGAAGAGTTCCTCACCAAATTTTGAGCAAATTTTATGAATACTCGCCGGCGCTACGCGTGGGGGAAAAATATATATTGTTGTTAATGTATTATTGCGAGATCCATTATATACACAGTGATTGCGAGATCCGATTTGAAATTTTAGCCAGATTTGTGATTAGGATGATAAATACAACTTTTTGGTGTAGAAATTTTCAAAAAAAGAGCATGTAGAAATGAAAAGTTTAAATTATGTATGATGCGAGCTTTTCAAAAATGTTGATGAACAACAAAAAAAAATAAAGGCACATTGGACGCCCAAGTAACCATTTGAATTAACGCCGGATCTCTCTCTGCGCTGTTGCTATAGAGGCGAGTAGAAAATTGGGCGGATCTCGCTTTCACTGTCGAACATATAAGAAATATACAAAAAGTATCCGTACGTAAATCATAGCTAAACCGAGATCCGGCTGAAAACTTGTCTGTAAGGTGTAGTGGATCTTACAAATAATGTGCGCTATATAAAACGTTGCGAGATCCGGCAAACGGATCTCATGATCTCGCAATAACTGTGTATATATAGAAATGATCTCAGTTTATATGGTTTTTATATGTATATATAGATTTATCTATGGATAAAGTGGCATCATTTTTCGTCGTCTACAGGTAAAGTGGCATCTTTTTTACAAAGTGGCATCTTTTTTTTGATGCCACTTTACCATCACATTGCTCATCGATTCAGCTATGTGTCATGACGTCACTGGTGTGGTTATTTGGGTGATGCCACTTTACCACTAATATTCTATTTTTCATACAAAAAAATTTTTTTCGGTCTACGGTCGTAGTAGCCTCATTTTTTTGATGTTTACAGGTAAAGTGGCATCATTTTAAAAATTTGTTTCCAAGAAAACCTATGAAATTATACATTCCGTTCGCCACTGTGGTGTCGTTAACGTGACATTAGATGCACTTTTGAGGAATGTGCAAAGTGATGCCATTTTGACCATAGATCACTATATATATATATACCAAAAAGTTGGACATTTGCCAAATGATTACAAATGGTCTGAAACGCAAAGATTTGATAATTAAATGTTCGAGTATAGCGAAAACGTAGCCGTAAAACTCAACCTTAGCGATTGTCGTGAAACTCACCTTATTATACTCTTGCAGAGCCGCATCCAATCCTAACTTCTTGCGATAATTAAAGTAAAACGTTTTACACTGATACTGCGTCTTGGATGGGCCTACCACCTGCGATACCTCCGACCACTTGGTACCGTGTTCGGTGATAGCTCGTTTAAGCGCTTCCGTTTCCTCATCCGTCCACTTGAGAAGCTGCGAGCTCGATGTCGGACTAGTACTGGTGTCGTCTCCTTGCGTAGCAACCACTCCCATTTGAATCAATCGCCTTTGTATACGATTAAAACAAGCCGAACAACATTTGGTGGCTGTATTCGGTATTTCTGATGAACAAAATCGTAAATTATCGCTACGTAGTTTTTTTTCTTTTTTCAATACCTCGAGCCTCTCCATATAAAGTACTTACGGAATTCCGCTATCACAGGTTGTTTAATATGTTGCGGTAGGTCGGACCATTTGCAAGGCAACGATCTCAAACGTTTGACTCGATTGCCTTTGGTATTGGGACAGGTAGGTAGCGGGCAATGCATATACCTCGATCTGACCGCTTTGCAACGGCAAAGATTGCATACACGCGCGCCGGGCGTAACGTCGTCTTCTTTCAGTCCATACTGTTGAGCGTGAGATCGTGGCAGTGCTCTAGATGAGGTCGCGTCCGTTTTACAAACTAAACACGGATGCGTAGACAGCCCTTTAATATCGTTACCTGTGTGCAACGTGTTGGTCATTAATTGGCGCAAAAGCGTAAATCGTCGTTACAAGTTACAACAAAACAGATTAATAATAAAATATAGACGGCGCGCTATCGTCGATGAATGAACAACATTCGCTATCTGAAACCAAACTCGTTGAACCGAATGAATTTGTTG
The DNA here is from genome assembly GCA_009761765.1 of Phenacoccus solenopsis. NCBI lineage: Eukaryota > Metazoa > Arthropoda > Insecta > Hemiptera > Pseudococcidae > Phenacoccus > Phenacoccus solenopsis. The sequence continues at coordinate 41,116,807 of CM019756.1, read as the reverse complement.
AATATTAATGAGTCGAAAAAATTATTCGAAGGAAATTAAATAAACTTAGAAGATGATGATAGCTAACGAAAAGTAAATACCCAAGAGAAATACGCTGATTTAAGCTCAAAGAATATTCACTCTACGCGCAGTTTACTTTTCGTCTGAAAACGCTTTTCATTTAATTAAACCGTAAAACATTACGAAATCCTTTACCAGATAAAAAAATAACGCAGGGGCAAAACCCGCGTACCCTTCGTTCAAATATTTAAAACCGCGCTCTTCGTACGCTGTATTCTCGGAGGCGTTTAAATTTTTCCTCCCAAGATAAATACCGTAGGTATTTTCATTTTAGAAATATGTTAATTGGCCATACTCCAGATGACAAATTCGTGTTGTTTTTTCTCTCTCTCTCTCTCTCTCTCCATAAAATCTGTCTTTTCGCTCGCAACGACAGATGCACAAATTAGCAAACATATTCGATTATCAATTCATTAACATCATCTTCATCGTTAGTATTACGTATTTGACTGTGTTGCTGTTTTTTTTTTCTTTTCTTTTCTGATTTCGCTTCCCTATTTTATACGGGAGAGGTGTTAAATTTCGGATGTACATTCGACGGTACGCAAATTAACGTTCATCGGTACGAACAACGTGGTCAAAATGCATGATTAACGATACACAACATTCGCGAATAAAACACGCTGTCATAATCACCACACCATTCCACCACTCAGACTGGCGTGGTGTTTTCAAAACTGCCGTAATTCGTTTACACACCGCACCAAACGGACACCATAATATGATGTGAAACGAACTGGCGAGCCTAATTAAAATATTAATCATTCACGAACCGCGAAGCTTTTAGGTATGCAATTACCTTGGTGAAAAAAAAAAGCTTCTCAACTTCACTCCATATGCGGCTGCATTTTGTAGTCTTGCCTTCCCTCACTCCCTCACCTCGTGTTAGCAAAATACACATACATACGCATACACGTACACAAACCTTATCGACGAAAAAACAAACATCAAAATTATACGCAGCCGGTTCAAATAGTAAATATCAATTCCATCGAGATATTAAATTAGCTTTTCGAGAATCCAAGGGGGAAATATAATACGCTGTAAACGCGCTAATTCGGGTTTCGCCTTTCGTTTAATATCTCTTCCTCCACCCTCTGATTCGTTTTCGGCAAACATCACCCTTCTCTCGGATCGGTAAGGAACGTCGAAAAAAAAGAGAAGGGTACTATTGCGGTTGAATTATTCAATTACGCGTACTTATTTCGCTTCCTATGCAGTTCATTACATCTTCAGCAACGGTAGTTTATGCTCGTAAAAAAAAAACCATGATCATGATGTGAAAATTATTGATAAATATACCTGTTTGGTTTCAAAACTCAAATTACTTGAAAAAAATAAGAAGAAAATCGTAACTTGAAAATGAAACATAAATAACATTTCTCGTTAATTAAATTTCATTTGATAAATTTCTTACTATGTTTACTAGAATTTTTCATTCAATTTTGCAAATCAATTTGTATATTTTCAATTCGAAACATAAAGCCTAGAAAAAAGTTGTTTGTTCTAACGAATATTAAAACGAACATTTCACAAATTAATTTTTGAACATTTTGGATACGGTGTCGGTGATTAGGAAAATAAGAGATGATTAATATCATAATTTTGGAAATACTTTGCACATCAATATTATTACATTCAACTCACCACACCAACCTGTCCCTAAGAAAGCTAATTTTTCAGCACATTTCAAGAAAATGAATAACTTGAACAACGAGTATGAAATAAAATACATAACTCTTTCATCAGCTCATATCCCGAGGTGAGAAAAAAGTACTTTTCGTTTTTTTTTTTTTTTTTTTTTTTTTTTTAAATGCGAGATTTTTGAATGAAAATTGTAGGATCTTCGAACCAAATGCAGTAGATACTTTCACAGAACTTCATGCACTAGGGCAAATGAAGGATTTTCATAGAACTATTAGAACAATCACATATTTTGATTTAGGTACTTCCTTTTAAACAACAAGCGAAATACAAATTTCGAACGAGCGGAAATAAGAAAATAACATTTTTCTTACGATTTTTAAATAATTCGAGTTCAACTACATCATCAGCATCTCATAAGAGAGATCTGTTAAAACAAAATACATACAACAAACATCGAAACCGCAATATCACAACGATAAGGGATGGCGGTGAGGCGGGGCAACGCGCAACGTTTATCCCTTGCTACGGAGATTATTAAAACGCACGTCTCAACAGTTGATGTTCAACCTGAGCAAGAGAAACGTAGGTTGAAAAGTTCGCTATGAAGCGGTTTTCCTGAAAATTGTTTCAAATGTTCCACTTCGAACTAATTTTGTCAATTTTGCTTTTTTTTGTGGTATTGTTCTATTGTTTTTCTAATTTAAAAAAATTGAGCTTCTTCGAATAGTAGTGGAAAATTTTTCAATTTATCGATTAGGTGAGTAAGTTTTTGATACTCGCTTTTTTTCTATATTTATATACATTTTTTATTGAATATGTTCGCAAAAGAATTGCGCATAATTCTTTAGATCACGTTGTTCTCATTGTTATGATTCATGGGACATTATTCTCGATGCAAAGGTAACTTTTTTTTTTCAAATTTATAGCGAGCAAGACTACCATGCTTAGCTCTATGTACCACAATTGGGCAAAATTCGACTCGAACGAAATGGCTAATTTACATCCGGACATCACATTAATAGTCGGTCACGTCGAAAATGCTGTTAAATTTTTCGCCCACAAGTTGGTGCTTTCAAATCACAGCGGCTACTTTAAAAGTTTACTATCATCGTACAAAGGCTACGAAGTACACGTATCCAACATTAATTCGCACACGTTCGCCTACTTGCTAACCTTCATGTATACCGGGCAGTTAGATTTAAATCCTCTCAACGTGTACGAAATCTTCCTCGCCAGCAATCTGTTGCATATTACCGAAGCGTTAAATTTATGCCGACAATATCTGGCCGATATACCTCAACACAATGGCGGCAAATCTGTCCTCAAACCGATTCCTAGGAAAAAAGCCGTCCTTCCCGATGCCGTCGATAACATAGTGCACACTCTGAAATACCAACCTTTACGTATCAACAACGACCAAGTTTCATCTATTTTCAAACCAGTCGGCGTAACTGCGAAAACGGAATACTCGGACGACGCCATCTCTCACCAATCCGAAGGCGAGACGGCCAACGACGACGGTAAAACGGAACGCGAAAACGGCGATTCGAAAAAAACCCAAGGCTCGACGAACGTCATCTTGGACGTAGCCTGTTGCGACGGTCCAATCAAGTTTCGCAAAATCGTCAACAAATATTACGATCCGAACAAAGCCAGTAGTACGTGCGACGATCGAACTAAATCTGAAATTTCCATCGCCTGTCAAGGATGCAAACACGTCTTCAAGAACTACCATAAATTTAGAAAATACGTCACCAGCGCCAGTGTGTTGCGGAATAAGTTGACCGACAAACGTTCCAACCTTCATTTCAAATGTAAAAAGAAAAACGAAACGAATTTACAATGCTTCACGTGCAAAACCTGCGGCTCCAAATTTCCCAGTTATTATTTCGTCCAAAAACATCGTAAAATGCATCATTCCGAGACAGGGGAATCGATTGAATAGTAAGATTTTGTAATTTTCTCAAAAAGCACTCAATTTTGCTAATAATAATTCATTACTATAATGTATGCAACTTTCATTTTTATTTTTAAACCGCAACGACGACAGTAGCAGTATTCGGTTATCATGTATCTATGTAGCTAACTAGCTATTTATTAATAAGTATTGCTATAATAAACGTTCGACGATATAGCACGCTTCTTTTCCCTTTTTCATTCTACGTTTACAAATGCAGCAACGAATGTTGAATATTCTTACCTTCCGTAGGCAAAGAAATTTCTTCTTCCGACGTATCGCCGATTTGAGTATTGGTATCGTTCTTCTTCTTATCTTCTTTTCTTCTCTCTTTCTTTTTTAAATCCGACTTCGTTTCACTTCAACACAAATTGGCAAATTGTTACAAAATTATAAAGGAGCACCTACTACGTAAAATAACCATCGATCAAGTCACCCCAAACGTTAATCTCTTTTATTACCGAGGAGAAAAACTACGCCTTTATAATAAAATCGGCTGGATATTAAATGTTGTCGAACACAGTATTATTGTAAATCTTCAACGTGGAGCATAGAAATGAATTGAATGAATGAATAATTTGGAATCAATTTCATATTTTAATTTATTTGCGTACTTCTTTCAGAAAATAGTATATTACTATACAGGAGGCGAAAGTGTTTTTTTTGTCGAGTGTGAATGATGAAGGTGTGTGAAGCCAATCGCACAAGACAAAAAATATTCACTTCGCCTCCTGTATTGTAAGATATTTTTCTTTATACACACTATGAAACAGCAGAATGTATAAAATTAAATACCAAATGAGGTATAATTATAACTAATTTTCACTTCATCAATCAAACCTAATCTCATAAACTTCCAACTAGAATTGGTAACAAGTGTGGTGGCAAGGTACGATAAAGAGGTAGTATATACTGTGATAAAAAGTAATACTGGTTTGAAATCGTTCATTTTCGTAGGTAGCCGAGCGGGAGTAATATTGCATTTTCGTAGTGTGTATAAAGAAAAATCATTTTTATAATCATGAAGTGACGCGAAAGATTCCAACATTGTGATGGGTGGGCGGGGGAGAGGGTCTGGTGTTTCAGGGTGCTGAGATCAGTTCGATACGGTATGAGGGTATATTTATACTAATATATCTATATATATAATTATACATACACAATTGCATATGCGTTTGCCTGCCAAGTCAATTTTTGACCGCACTTAAGGCTCGTAATGTAACAAAACGTTTGCTTTAAAATTTGAGAAAAAAACCCACTTTGCCAATATTTAAATAACTATACGCAAAATCTTTTCGATTAAATTAATATTTCCAGAGAAAAATCTAAATGAAAACTGACTATAGAAGAGTCAATGTTTCACTTTAAAATACCTGGAAAATTGTACACAAGATCTTTTCAATGGACAGTTATTAAGAACAAGAGCGAAAAAAATATCATTATTTCAATACTTCAAATTTAGCTTCCCATAATAATTACACCAAGTGCCTGCAAAGTTTGGTTAGACTAAAAAAAAAAAGAACCTCGAGTGTGTACATATAATGCTCCGTTAAAATTACTACAACTGTAGTTCAGCCAATGATCACGGTTGTACATTAACACCAAAAGCTCACAACTATCAATACATAGTTCAAAAAAATTTCAATCAACGAGGAACAAGAATCCTCAGAAAGTGAAAGAATTACGTGACTTTCAAGTGTTCAACAAAGGTGAGAAATAGGGGCGGCAGTTTCGGAATTATTCTGCAAATACTTGCACAATTACTTAATTCCAGTATATAGAAATGAAAGAAATAATAAAAGAAATCTGGGGAATGGGAACTGAAGTTGGAAATGAAAAATTCTCAATTTTTGAAAGCACACTTTTAGATATGGTTATGGGCTGTATCAACGAACGGCAGACAAATATAATACCAGAAATAGCCGCAAACTTTCCTTCTGCGTTAAGCATAATTTATAAAACTATCTAACCTATGATATCGCGTTTCTTTTCTTTCCCTAGAAATTCTATTTTCGCAATAAATATGCACTTCAAAACGTAAAGAATCAGAATCGTTCAAGAGAATTTTACGCTCGAGGTGAACTAATCGAATGATATTAGGGTTGACGAATAAAAACGTACTTTTTCACGTTCTCACTGCTAACAGCGTTCGTGGCTGGCGATACCGGACTCACGGTTGATCTACCTTCCGACACCGGTTCGAGCAAAGGAGTTTTACCAGCTGCTGCCGAGTCTGCATCATTGCTCGCGACGCTATCGCCAACACTCGATTTAGTTTCCGATTTTTCAGGGATTAGCTGTTGCGATGGTTCGCTGGCATTCGACGTTGAAGGCGCTGCTGATGCTGCTGCTGCTTCGGCGCCATTCAAAAAAGTTGTCGTCGTCGAAATTTCCACACTGCCTTCGACGGGGCCAATTTCCATCGGCGTTATTTCGGTAACTGTTGTAGACGTTGCAGCGGTCACAGAACTGGTGGTCGCTACGCTGGTGCCACTGTTGGTCGCGTTAGCGTTACTAGTACTGCTACTGATGGTAGTGGTCGTCACAGCCGTGGAAAGATTTTGCGGTTGCTCCATTCTTTGTTGTTGTTGTATTTGCTCGCGTTGCAGACGAGTGGTAACACCGGGCGTATTATTGTAAAGCAGATCGCCCGGATTGGCGAGACCGCCGGCATTCGCGCCGCTTGCCTTACTATGTAAATTTCTAGTTCTCGTTCTTCTCGATTTTCCTATTTTTCAAGGCGCACGAAGAGAAAAAAAAAGCAACAACAACGTAAGTTACACATTTCCATCACCTTTATTCAAATTTTAAAACTAGAAAACTACCGTACTCACTTAATAAACGTTTATAATGTTCGGTTTTTTTACTCCGGTAATAATAGGCGACGCACTCGCACACGGTTTTCTTTTCTAGATAGGAGGCGATAACGCCGAAATTTTTCGGATGTTGCAGAAACTTCTCTTTGAATACTTCCTTTTCGGATTCCGTCCATATATTGTAGAACTCATTTTCTTTGGCTACCTTCGGTAAATCCGTAATCAAGCCGTTATTATTGATGAACGAATACCGTCGTTGTTTCGAATCCAACATTAACGGCGGAATCACAGCGTACGATCTCATTTTCTTATCTTCCAACTGAAGGAAAAAATTTACACACATGAAAATCTATGCCCAACTGTGCGGCATAATAGCTTCTCAAACTTTCAACGCTCACCTCTTGCTCTTGCAGACCATCCATTATTTCTTCCAAGTCCGCTTCGCTTCGCACCCTACCTCCTGATCTGCTGAAACGTTCCTTGTCTTCACGTTGTTTACGTAATTCTGGAAATACTTTTTCGAATACTTCTCTATTTTTCAAATCTCTGGCTTTACGCTTCTGGGAATTTTCGATCTGTAAACACGGAAATTACATAGTTACACGGCGAAGACATTTCATAAATATACATAAAATTATAATACGTAGTATATTAACTGTAGTACGTTATTTCAATATTATTTCACAAAGTTTCGGAACTTTTGTTCCTTTTTGCGAAGCGTACGCGCGACGAATGCGAAAGTTATTATTTTAAAAACGTAACACCTTCTTAAATAAGAGAATGATAACTATACGTGGAAATTATTACTTTTTTATTGAAAAAAATTGTTTCATAAAAAACTGCGAAGTCATGAAAAGTACTGCTATTGTGCGTAATGTTTGATTTCGGGACGCTCTCTACGCTCTTTTCGCGTTCAAAAGCGTGATTCAAGATGTGACTCACGTGACGACACTTTTTTCCTTATTTCCAGCTTTTGTTCACTTTTAAAAAAGTGAGTATGATAAATTTTAGTTGGCGAACTAAAAGTTCGAAGGTTTACAAGTTAACGAAGCCGAGAATTCCAATGCAATATTGTGATTCGCTAGTGTTGCGTTGAAAAAAGTGTTCGTAAAATTTTTACGAATCCAACATAATATCGATGTATCGATTATTTCAATTCGTGAAGCGTGAGTGCAACGAAAAGTAAACAGTGAGACAAATGTTGTCAATTAATTATGGAGTTCAAGTTTCTCTTTTTTCTCCCTACATCAAGTCTATCTTTTTTTTCTGCCCATTTTCGTAGTTCGTAATACGAATAATAAAAATTAAAATCAGTGTATTTATTTTATTGAATTTCAATGGTTGCGGAATTTCCGCGAACCTAGGTGTCTTGTTTTTGTATAACTTCAACAGTTACACTTCTCACCTTTTCTAATTTTCTTTTCCATTCGGCGCTCATTTTATTGTAAGTCATGGCAATATTTTGATCTCTGGCTTCTTTAGTTTGTTTTTCTTTTCTAATCTTGTCTATCAAGAAGGCCGTATAATAGTGTACCTGAAAAATTGATATCAATTACGTAGAATATAACCATCTCAAAATGTATATTTTTCAAACTACTCTAAACCCACTTTTTCTTATTTTCATGGTACACTTCGGTATCTGGAGCTTGGTTGTAAATGGGCTGCAAATTAAAAAAAAAAAAAATGATAATAAATGAATTAAAAAATGAACAATAAATAAATACAACTTCTCCAGATAAGAATAACCATACTATTAATACAGTAAGGAAAGGAAAGAAAAAAAAACTTACCAAATCTTCCAATGGGCCGAATTTAATGAAGAACTGATGAGAGACTCGAGCTTTCTCCTAAAACAAAAAATTCTATAATTGAGTATACTTCTTTTTTCGAATACAAATGCATGTTCATTTTATAAAATAAATCGACACGTGAACATTAATAATAGAGCTGGCAATTTTATGCTTCTATTTTTTTTATTTCTTTTTTTATTCATCGTATCGGCCATTTCAAAAAAATCTCTACGAAACAAAAATTATCAATCTGTTGGCGCATATTCTAGCACACATTGGCCATTACAGGAACGCAATTACGAATAATTTTCTTTTTTTCAAAGTTTGTTCAGCATAAATGTCAAGAATTCGTTTTTTGGTAAAATTTTAGACATAAAAACTGAAGATGATAAAAAAAAGTGTACCAGGCATAAAATTTTATAGAAGAATTTGATACGGTTTTCCCCATTCTTCCCGTAGAAATTCTAATCTCGACGAAATAATGATAAAATCTCAACTCTTTTCTTTCTATCAAGAATTTTTTTCTCCTCAAAACTAATCAGAATTTACGAAGTTATACGTCATGAACGAATGAATTAAGAAACCTGTAACCGAGCTTATCGGAACTCAATTTTGTCCCGATAAATTTCCGGCTCAACGACAGCACCGCAGGTAATTAGCGATGAAATGAAATCGTCGAAATTCACAAGTCCCGTTCAAGTACCATCGCTATCGTGCCTCGAGTCCTCGACCACGGAGTTTTTACCCGTCCCTGTTTATCGAATTGACGCTAGTAAAACAATAACACGCACCTGTTTCTTTTTCAACTGTTGAATTTGCTGATCGGATTTACGAATTTCCTCCTCAATCTTGATGAGTAAATCAACTAACTCGCTAGGATTATTACTAAAATTGTTAGAATTTAAATTGATCACAGCCTCGTCTTGTTTATCGATCGCTTCTTCCGAAGCTTCCGGAGAATTCGCAGCGACGTTTCTGGAAAGGAGGACGCTCGGTGGCGGCGCAGGTGGTGGCGGCGGAGCAGGCGGTAACGTCGGTGAAATAGCCTCCACCGGCGGATTATACACCGGTCGTTCCTGCCGAAATAAAAATAATTAATTACTCCCGCCGATTACGATATCCAGCTCGCTCTTTCATTAGGCGATACTTACAGAAGTGTCAACTCGCAAAGGTTGCTGAAGTTCCGGTTTAACGACCTCATTGTATTTAATTCTTTTATTAGGCGGCGCTCCGTGATCTACGTGGTAAGCAGCATTCAACGAACTTTCCGAATAGCTATCGTTCCTGCCGAAACATACATAAAATAAGTAAAACAATAAAAAACCAAATAAAAATAATTTCATCATAAAAATACTCGAATACGTATAACAATTATTACATAGGTAGGCATCTATTATTTATGTATGTGGTGGTGTATAGACAGATATAGGCGGATACGATATACAGTATCAAATAGCCAGAATAACAGCGTAATCGCACATGCGTCGATTTATTTTACCTCATACGACAACGAATAAATTACATTTCAGAGACCGACTTTAAACGAGAAAAACTAATGCGTAGCAGACCAACTCGCTTACACACGCAACCTCCTTCTCATCCTCTCGCACTCACTTCTCTGTTATCACTTTTTTTTCTTTCTTTCCAAACGCATTAAATATTTTCAAAGATAATCAACATTCAGGCTACGAGGAGTACTTTCACGCAATCGCATATAAATACGCAGTAAATCCGTATTCGAGACAATAATAATCAGTAATCAGAAATCACGTACTGTACACCACAGCACAGCACAGCACATCGTAACGTATACGTCGTTGAATGCAAGTAAATATGGCGTATTCGAGACGTTACACAAGTTCAAAGAAATTTCTCTCATACCATTTCCACAAAAACTTGCGATACAAGTGAAAAAATACGAATCTTTCGGTATCCTTCAAAATGGATACATTACATTATTTGAATAGATGAAAAAACGCTACCTAGGAACACAATATACTCTTCCCAAATAAATGGAAAAGAAATACTAATAACAGCATTGCGTAATTCAACAACATAATTATTCATATTCGACCGATGACTTCATTCTCAGATTCGAACGATCGTCGTGCCACAAGTTCAGGATAATTTCAAACGAATCAATCGCTCCAGATTAGCGATAAATAAATATTATGATTATGACATAGTTAATTACTGCGGCGGAAATTTCGCAACATCGCCGTCATTCTTCTACGTTCTCGGTAGCAACGTTGCGCGACGGTGCTGTAAGTGTACATCGCGACACCGTTATTTGTACGACGCACGACCTGCATCTCTTTTTCGCTCACATTGCCTCTTTTCCCCCCCCCCCCCCATTCCGACCCGACATCGAAACGCAGAGAGAGTAATTCGCGTTGGTCCTTCTCCGCTGTGCCCTATTACGCTTCACCATAACAAATTTACTCTCATCTTCCGTAACGATTAAAACCTAAATTGATAATTATCCAAAATCAAATTCGTTCACTCGATATTGCCATTGCAAAATGACGTAGCTGGCCTCTGGTAGCAGAAATACGAAAAACATTGGAGTTATCAAGCGATAAAATCACGTGAAAGGTGAGACTGAGACCATATTATACAAATCAAATGCTACTGAGATGATGAGTGTAATTTTTGAACCTTTTTTTCGCTCTCGCTCTCTCACTCTCTCTCCCCCTCAAGATCAAACAAACAAACATGTGTTCAGCATTAGAGCTGCGCAGTTTTTTTCCCATTTCGCTCGAAAATTTCATTTTATTTATTATTTTTTTTATTAAAATAAAAATCATACTATTAATAAAGGAAAAAGAAAGGATTTTTGAAGAGAGGCTAAGTTTTTCAACGAGTGAAAACAATTTTTTAAATGTATCTAAAATATAGGTTGATACATCGAATTTTGAAAGAAAGAAAAAGAAAAAACGTAAGCAGCCATGCCGCATTACTGGAGCTGAGTTTTTAACTGGAGCTTGTTTTGATTTACTAATAACCTTGCTTAACCGTTCAAGTCTGAAAACCCCTACCCTATCCTTTCCAAAAACACTTAAGAAGTTGAATTTGGCACAAATGTACTAGTATTTCTTGCCATGAAATAATCATGTGAACACATATTTCTCAAATTATAACTATTTGAGGGTCCTCAAATTATCTTCAAATCTTGATAATCCGCCATTTTGAATCCATTTTGACTCAAATTCAAGAGGTTATATTCTGGTCACAAACTAATCCTACACACAAAGTTTGACCATTCTAGGCCGATTTGGTGATGAGATATGGAAGATTTATGAAATTTCCTGCAGCAATTTCCCCTCCAAAAGCCGTTTTTTGCTCTAACTCCCCTCCAAAATCACTGAGGAAGCTAAAATCAAAATACGTTTGTCACTTGGGCTCATTTTATCATATGACACAGCAATAAAAAATTTTCGACCCCTCCTGTACCCCCACCACTATTTTAGGTTGATAACCCCGCCTTCCCCCTCCAACATCATGTATGGAAGTGAATTCGGGATATAGTATACAACTTATCCCCAATAACCATATGAATTCATATTAATTACATTTTTACCAACTTGAGGCTCCTCAAGCTCTACTCAAAATTTTGATAATCCGCCATTTTGAATCCATTTTGATCCAAATTCAAGAGGTCATATTGTGGTCACCAACTAACCTCACACACAAAATTTGACCTCTTTAACTTGATTTGGTGGGGAGATATGGAAGATTCAAGAAATTTCATGACTCAAAACTTCCTCAAAAAGCCGTTTTTTGATCTAACTCCTCTCAATATGCACTTAGAAGCTGAAATTTGGATATGTTAGTATCCGTGACTCACTCTTTCATATGAAGTCAAAAACGAAAAATTTAAGCTATTTGCCCCTTCACCAGCCCCCTCAAAATTTTAGTGATCCGCCATTTTGAAATTTTTCGAAAAAACAAAAAAAATATTTTTGCGTATTTTCAAGAAGAGTTCCTCACCGAATTTTGGTTTTTTTCGAAAGTAAGGAGCCTTAGTGAAAAATTGTTGTGAAATGACCTCAAAAAGATGTCATAAAAATTTCAGCCCTAAAGTTCAATTTTTACTATTGCCAAAATGGGCCCAAAGTTTTGAACTTTTTTGAAAATCGAAAAATTTAAAAATTTCGTAATTTGCACTATTAATAAGCTGAAATATTTTTTAATGGGTAAAAAATATGAAAAAAAAAATTTGACGACCATATTTAGCATTGCAGTGGTTCCCAACCAGTTTCCAGTATCACTGAAATAATGCGAAAATCGTTTGATATTGGTGCAATTATGGAGTTATGTATAACATTAGGTATCCTAACATAAACGAGTAATTACATTACTTATATTAAAATTCTTATAGCTATATGAGCAGCACTTAGCTGTAACCCATAACTTACCGCGCGGAGGTAGCTGCGCTCGAGTTTCTCCAGATCAGCTCATGAAATAATCATGCGAACACATATTTCTCAAATTATAAGTATTTGAGGGCCCTCAAATTATCTTCAAATCTTGATAATCCGCCATTTTGGATCCATTTTGACTCAAATTCAAGAGGTTATATTCTGGTCACAAACTAATTCTACACACTAAGTTTGACCATTCTAGGCCGATTTGGTGATGAGATATGGAAGATTTATAAAATTTCCTGCAGCAATTTCCCCTCCAAAAGCCGTTTTTTGCTCTAACTCCCCTCCAAAAACACTGTGGAAGCTAAAATCAAAATACGTTTGTCACTTGGGCTCATTTTATCATATGGCACAGCAATAAAAAATTTTCGACCCCTCCTGTACCCCCATCACTATTTTAGGTTGATAACCCCCGCCTTCCCCCCTCCAACATCATGTATGGAAGTGAATTGGGGATATAGTATACAACTTATCCTCAATAACCATATGAATTCATATTAATTACATTTTTACCAACTTGAGGCTCCTCAAGCTCTACTCAAAATTTTGATAATCCGCCATTTTGGATCCATTTTGACTCAAATTCAAGAGGTTATATTCTGGTCACAAACTAACCCTACACACAAAATTTGACCATTGTAGGCCGATTTGGTGGGGAGATATGGAAAATTTAAGAAATTTCATGACTCAAAACTTCCTCAAAAAGCCGTTTTTTGATCTAACTCCTCTCAATATGCACTTAGGAAGCTGAAATTTGGATATGTTAGTATCCGTGACTAACTCTTTCATATGAAATCAAAAACGAAAAATTTGAGCTATTTGCCCCTTCTCCAGACCCCCTCAAAATTTGAGTGATCCGCCATTTTGAAATTTATCGAAAAAACAAAAAAAATATTTTTGCGTATTTTCAAGAAGAGTTCCTCACCCAATTTTGAGCGAATTTTATGAATACTCGCCGGCGTTACGCGTGGGGGAAAAAATATATACACCAAAAAGTTGGACATTTGCCAGATGATACAAATGGTCTGAAACGCAAAGATTTGAAGACCCCACCCTTCCCTTCCCAAATCAGGTGGGCTGTAATAGCTATCGTTTTTATTAAAAACTCGGCTAAAAAAACATTTGTACTGTGCTAGTACATAATGCTAAATGTGAACATCTTTCGATGAACTTTTCAAAAAAAGAAACTTTCAACAACCGCGCTCATAAACTCGCTTTTAATCTGTACGCGAGCTTATGCGATTCTATCTCTTGATCACTCTAAAAATATCAACTCGCACCAGTGCGTTTTGGTTTGCTTTTAAACTTCAACAGGATTTCGACAGTGATGTAAAACTGTACGAGTATGCATCCAAGTATTGGCTAAATACTTACGAATTAAGGCGACTACTCGAATGAACGTTCCTGTGATCGGAGTGTAAGACCGCTCTGGATTTGGGAGGCATGTAGTCGACCAAAGATGCTCCGCTCGAATTACTATTTCTGTCGTTACGGCCGCTGATTATAGGCTGCAAACATATAAAAACCTACATTTAGAATACATTTTTTCAATTACCTCATATCATTGCACTCATTTGTTCATTTATTTATACATCCAATTAATTCAATTAATTTTTTTCGACTCTTCTCCCTAATCGCATACAGGTATTTCGAAGAAAGGAATCTACTTTCGTCGTATTTTTGAAGTCTTACGTACACACTTCCATACAATGAGCGAAGTCTTTAAAAAATCATCTCATCATTTTCCACTTTTTCATAAAAACAATAACGCGATTTCTAATGCTGATACGTAAATAATACGAACAAGTTCCTACAAAAACTTAAATCCAATAATACGGCGTAACTGCTTCCCTTCAAATTTTTACTTCGTTTCTATTCACATGACCCTTTTTCATGAGCAAAATCCGAGCATACTGCGCATCTCAAAAGCTACGATATCTAATTATTAGCACACGGTAGTGAGTGTAACTGTCAAACTGTGCGCATAAATACACGATTACCACGATTGTCTTTTCTCGCTTTGTTATGTGTTGACAGTGGGAAAAAATCGTAAAAATCAAATTTCCCTCTTTCCAAGCCTCCTAAGCTCGACATCTTCATGATAACTTCAATTCCGTACGTATTAAGGAAGTAAACGGATTGAGCGACGAGTATTAGGAACAACTCACCTTTCGTCTACTTACCGAAGTATGGTTATTATCACTATACGAGCCGCTATTATTGGAACTAGGTCTATCCGCGCTACTATTATACTGCGAGCCGTGCTGTACATATCTTGAGGACAAATCACTGCTTCCTGGGTAACTTGAATACGGTATCGTGGTACCTTGAGCGGGAGATATTTTGAAACTGCCACTGCCACCGAGAGGTATAGTGGATGGATTCGATAAACTGTAAATTAAAAAACAAAATCGTGCGATTAATAAGAGCACGTCTTGGTGTACGCATGAGGCATGAAATGAGATTTGGGGGTAACTGATAACATGATAACGGACAGCCATTGGGTGGTATTGTTCACGCAGAGTGTAAAATTTTCTCACAACTCGTAATACGAATTCGTGCCGAAACGGATTCCAGTTTCGACCTCCAAAGGTGAAAAAATTATTTATTATTTCGTCGTCTGCGTCCGAGTTACCGAGTAGAGACACTTTATTTACTTCCCAACCCAACATACGTGCCAAATGCACATTGCACATTGGTTACATTCGGAGTTACAGTCAGCGGTCAACGGTCAACAGGACCATTTTATCGATTGTATCGCGATTAACGAGCAAAATTTTTGTAACGCCTGCAAGTGCATACACCAGAGTTTTGGTTTCCATTCGTTGGCTGGATGAGGACGATAACAATGCAGCAATACACGCCATCATGGCCGGAAAAACCACGCCACGCCACGCCATACCATACTACACCGCCTTCTACAGAACACAGAACCCATAAAGCGCGCTTAGCGTTCCTACTAGGTACGAAGAAATGAACATTTTCCCGAAATCAGGCTAGACCCGAGCCGAACGCGGCGGAAGGCGAACCTTTCGGCCGCCACGTAATGGCGGATTAACGCACAACTCCGCCCTTCCGTGTCGCTATGGATACCGAAAATACCGTCGTCGTAACATCGTGAAGCCGTGAAGCGATAGGTTAGGTGCTGCTGGTAAATACTCAAACTCGCACAGATGTCAGATTCGAACTGATAAAAGAACAACGAGACAGAGTCGTCGTCGTCATCATCAGTTACTACAAACGTCAGTACCGGGTCGAAATTAAATACGAGCGTTAAAAGGGCAAATAACTAACAAGACGATGGCGCTGCTCAGCGAACTAGCAACAAATAATATAAAAAGCACCTGTGTCAAAAAAAAAATTATAATTATAATTCAATATCAACTGGGAACTTTCTTTTTATTAATAATTTTTATGAATTATTCCAATTTTTTTTCGTCAATTTAAACTGATTCAGCTATAAGTTAATTATTCGTTTTTTCCCTACTTGACACGCATAAGTGACAAAAAAAAGACAAAAAAAAACGCAATAACGTCACCAATCATATTACTGTTAAAGAGTTCGTTTTCATTTTTTCATATAGCCCACGCACCAAGTACTGGGTCATGAACCAGTATTCATTCGGTAAGCTCATCATCGCCAAAATGTACCCACAAATCAATTATTACAATCGAAAATATAAAAAAAAAAACATACTTTCCCTATGGTTGAAAATCCAATAGGCAGTAACGCAACATCTTACATATGAACTATGTTGAATCATATATACACCCACCAACCCGCCCCCGCCTAAAACATATGTGAATCAGCTCTAAAACTTGATGAGAACATTTACCAGATAAATTAGAATTTTCTGTTTGAAAATAGATTTTGAGTCAATCTGTAATTTTTTTAGAGTTCAAAAGTTACATTTGGCCTTTTGAAGAATGAAAAATTTTAACCATCCATATTTACAAAATTTAGAGCCTCAATATTTTTTTATTCGTTGCACTATCGAAAATAAATAACAAATAGATGATATGGACTCACAGGACTTCCAAAAGTATGACTTATATGGATCATTGATGACGTATTTTGGGAATCCCTGAGAGGTAGAAGTCAAATATATTTCGCCCTTTGAGCTGAAATTAATCCTACATCACAACATGTGACTTACAAATCACATATTTATAGCTAATTATACATAAAATACGCCTAATTTGGCGAGTTTCAAAAAAAAAAAAAATATTAAGCCCTGACAAAATGTGTTCGCTCAAGATACTAGACTCACTCGCTATTCCATCGAGTGATAAAAAATGTACACGATTACGATTGAGTACTAAAATTTATTTTCGTAAAAACTCGACATTAAACGATAATATTTAGTTCGTAAGAAGTAGAATTAATCAGCATGAATTTGGCTGAAATCCGCTCTCGAATTGATATTTTCCAACCATTACTGCAGTAAGGGTCAAGTATCGATTATAAATCTCGGTCCTACTCGCTACGCCGTGAGAGATTCCAGGGTACATAAAGTAGAAATAAGCGAATTTCCATAAGTGTAATTCCAACTCTGAAGTTAATAGATACTCGTATGTAAAAAAAAAATATTTTGGTAATGACTTGGATCGCTTAAAAGAAAGGCAAATACGTACGTGTAAATTTTTGTCACCTTAATAAGGAAATGCGAAGTTTATAAAATCTCAACTATGATAATCTTCGCAACAAGATGCGCGACGTGGTTGTGATGATATCAAAAGGCCACGTTACAACACCCAACACGATATTTCTACAAACACTGACTGACGCCGAGGTAACAAAAGTTATTGTTTAAATTTCACGACTAGAGTTGTCCAACGTCCATTAATGCTATTGGAACTAACATCAAGCTTCAACGAGCGCAGGAAAAAAAAAATCAATACCTAAGAAGGTCATTCCATAGAAAATAGGAGAAAAATATTTTCTATAACCGACGACCATTTTTTCAGCACATTCAAGATATGTCACTCGAACGAACAGAACTTTTTTAATTGCTCCATCGGTTTACTTTGTAAAATGTCGCAATAAATCTGCACCAAACTCTTTTTCCTTCTCAAACATAGTGAAGAACATCATTCAAAAATTAAAGCCACGCGCTGCAACAAGCGAGAGATCCGAATTATTTATTCAGAATTACAATTCATAATCACGCGGTAATGTCAGCAGACCGTCGTAATAATTTCATCATTAAAATAATCCAGCCGCTTGTCACGAACGCGAGCTATCCGGATGGAATTGTATTTTGCTACACACCACACTGTATGAGTTCAACCAAAGGATTAAAAATTTTTTTTGAAAACAACGCCCACTACCCAGAGGCATAACTAAGAGGGGGTAAGAGATAGGGGGGAGCTCCCCCCCAAGGTGTTTTGAAAAGTTGGGAAACTTATAATTGTTCAACGCTAAAATTGGGAACTTAAATTTCTTTTGGGAAAATAAGAACTCGAATAAATTCGAACTGATGCCAACTTATATCATGTATAGCGCACAACTAGGGACGCAGCCCCTTTGGCTTTTGGAAAGTAGGTAAATTTGGAGTTTTAGCGTAAAGTTGGTAAACTTGACCACTTGCGCAGTATTATTACAGCTATTTTTAAATTTTTTGAAGACTAACAAGACTGTGACATCTTATTTAACATCTTATTTTCTTGAAGCAAAAAAAAAAAATTCATCGTATTAGTTGGCAATTTTTGCTTTGCCCCCCCCCCCCCGAAGAATGTCCTCAGTACGCCCCTGCCACTACCATAAATGAGCAGATTAATAAATTGACTAAAAATAAAAAATAAATAAAATCGACGCAGCGTGAAAAATGTTTGCATTAACTTTTCGAAAATTCACAAGTTCATTATACTCGCCACTAGCACTATTCCAACTGTGTAAAGAGTACGCGCGTTTTTCACGTCATCGCACGCTATACATTCATAACCAATCTGAGTAATGACGTTCGCCATTTATTTATACGGATTTCAAAGATCGCAAAGGCGAGGCGAAATGACGCGGCGCGTTGTGGCGTACTATTCCAAAGCAGTTTAATGCACACGATTACACGTACGTAACCTATGTATCAGAGTATTCAGACGAAACCTGACGAAACGCGCCTGCTCACAGTCCATCAGGAAACTTCAGGTGATTTCCCAGAACGCTTTATTCAATTCGTGAAGTCTACGAGCCGAGAAAACTATACTGATTGGCGCGTCTTGTTATCATTTCCAGTTTGAAAACGTGTGAAAACCTTACGCAAAGCCAAAAAATATGAAATTTCAGCGAGTCTACAGAATGTCGTTTCATGTACCTCTATTCATCGTTCGAAGCGATACATACAGAAAAGAGTTGTAATATACGTGGTGGGGAATCACATTCTTACATGAATCATATGCTTCATAGTCTTCGTAGATGCTTTAAGGTCCGTCCACATGTAGGATGATCAGCTTGTTCAGCTTGGATGATCAGCCTAGGCTAATCAGCTTTGGATGATCATCTGTCGACGTCCACACTTATTCAGCTTTTTGCCATCGACAAAAGTAATCGGTACATTACATTACAGCAAAATATGTGAGGAAAAAGTTAAATACTACATTTTTACGTGTTTTTGCGCGTTATTCTCCAAATAGAGTCAGTCATTATGAGGGATACGCGACAAGTACAATCGGTGGTGGTGAAAAGTAGGGTAGCATGAGTAATTTCTACCCTAACCTCACCCCCAAATGGTGAAAATGATGAAAAAAAATCATTTTATAATGAAAAAAATATATATATACATGTAATAAAATTATTAGGAATTAATTTTGTAATCAAAAATAAATTCAGTTTTTAAATAATTCTTCAATATCCGAAGTTAATATTTTATATGAAAAAATTTACTAAAAATAATTAAAATTATTGTAGTGTTTTTAGATGTCAAGTTTATGAAAAAAAATTTTGTTACTAATAAATTAATAACACTTACTGAAAAAATATATAAATTAATGATAATTTTATTTCATGTTAAATTTTTTGGTAAATAAAATATATTAGGGTTCACACATTGCTACTCGCACAAACGCTTTAAAAAAATGTATAAATAAAAATTAAACATAATCTTTAGTAAATTTTACATTGTAAATAATTATTTTAATTTCAGAAAAATGGTCAGATGACCAAAAAAAGTAAATTTCTGATATTAAAATCATTATTATCATTCCATTGAACAATAAATTGTATGTGAAATGGCGAAAAATTATATTTGGATGAGCGAACGTGGATGATGCAGTCGCGTCCACACTATTCATCATCCTTTGAACAGACCAACATCAAGTCGATCGAGGATGACAGGCTGATCAGCCTCGTTCAGCTCAACGAGGCTGATCATCCAAACGTCCACACTACATTCATCCCAGGCTGATCATCCTCGTGTGGACGCACCTTTAGTTGGCAACTTGTAAGTGCACTTAGGCAACGTATAGCTTATTTCGCCGCTTCATGAATCGTACCTTCTATACCTTGCGAGGACTTTGGTTGACATTCACTCGTGTTTACTTTCATAACCTTTTTAGTAGCGAGTTTATTGAAATTCCAATGGTATTGAAATACTCGCAAAGTTTTAAAAAAAAGTCAAGTCCCAAGTTCGGCTGCAGAATAAGACAAGTCACCAGATGTATGTAGATGTACACAATGTACGGTACACATAACAAATACTTCAAGGATGTAAAATTAAAATGAAATAGGCTATAACGCGTACCATAGATTAGGCAAAGCATAAATTTATCACTCATAAATGTTGAACAAGGAGCCAGAATTAGTTTTTCACGCATTAATATCAAGGATAAATATCGAGTTGGAGTGATCGAAAAGAGCTCATTCGAAAGAACTTGACATTCTGTACATGATACAATTTTAAAACATTATTGCTATCGATGTTAGTCTCGAGTTATTTTAATGAAACTAATTCATTTTTTAGAGGGTGCTCTGTGAATGAGCTCCAGTACTAAAAATAAATTCGACTTTTTGCTTAGTTTTTTGCAAATATCTCAAGAAAAGATATAGATGGAAAGTTTACAAGTAGCTCATTAGAAAGAGCATAAAATATAATTGTCATTGCTTTACTTTTCGAGATAAGTAAAAAAATCTCTTTTGCAAATTAATTCCAAAAGTAAATCGATAACAGTAACTTGAGAAAAATTGAATCATTTTGCCTTTCAATATTTTTAAAATGAGCCATTCGCGAGCCTTCTATCTTGAATAATGTTTCCAAGATATTAGCAAAAAACAATTCCAGCTCCAGTTTTGGAGTGATAAAAATTTAACGCACAGTGGGCTATCTACGTATGTTTGGTTAATCTACGCGCGTACATGTAACAAGGACCTGGAGGTCGAATTTCTCATTCCACAGCTCATTTTCAAAGTGTCAACGGGCACTCACTCGAGCCTTGTCGCAGTGACACATGCAGCAAATACGTAATCAGGTGGGATTAGATCGAAATGAAATCAATACATTGAAAAGACTCCGCGGTTTATAAAGAGGCGCCGCGCAATCGAAAATCCATCGCAATTATCGTATCGAACCGAATACCAAAACAAGTCGTAATATTTCGTTCGTCGATCGTCGGCGTCCGCAACGAGGAAAAAAACAAAAACGCGAATAACGGATTTATTTTAAGAAACTCGCTAACGGAAGTATCCGCACCTAATCTCCGAACGGCATGGTAAAGCGATTGCCAAAAAATAAATAAATGAAATAACGCACCAAGTTCGCTCACCGGCTCACCGAGTCGCATCATTTGTACGTACGAGTATTTCACTGCCTTTGAGTATATATCTCCTCGAGTGATAGAAATGCTAGTTCAGTGGGTATAGCGTTAGAGGGCGCTTTTCAGTTGTAGTTGATGGCCGAAAGATCATCCACATTTATCATAATATAATATCATCGTTGTTTTTCACCCGCGTTTTTATGCGAAAGAAATTGTTTTTATAACGTGAATTATTTTATCACTAATCAATAATATTTACAATTTGTGGTAAAAAAGAAAATTTATTCAAGTAAGTATAGGCAGTACAGCACAATATTATGGCAGGTAAATTGAGATAATTCATAACTATGTAATGAAAAATAATTGCAATGAATTTTGTAAATTTAGTTTCCCAAAGGGTGAAGATTACAAGCATGGAGAACGCAAGCATTCCTCATTCGTTTAATTGTCGTCAAACACCTGTCGCGAGTCGTGACCAAATTCAAATAAGTCAACTTATTCTATCCACTTTGATTTTGCTAAAAGAATTATATTTACCATCAAGAGGTCTCCCTATTGAAGTCATGAAAATTACATTCAAAAATTCACATTTAGCCATTACCCTTGAAGACCTTGACTTCTCAAGTTCTCCAGTTAAAAGTTCAAAATTTGAAAAAAAAATTTGAAATCTAGAAAATGCCTGAATTTTTTTTTTTTTTAATGTTTAAAACATGTATCTGAAATAAATAAAAAAAAAATAAACTGAAGTATCAAGTTCAGAAATAAAAATTCTCAACTTCTTTATTTATACATGAATATTGAATATACTTCCCGCGATTGTTTGGCCTTCAGTGAGATCGAAATATGATTAATCAATAAGCACAAACTAAAATAATTATGCAAACAAGAAAATTTTGACAAATAAAAGTCTTCACTTATGCACTTTTACTTCAGTTTTTATGGATTTTTCATCAGCTTATCAAGTTATCATACCACTCCGGGCATCAACTATAACTGAACAGCGCCCTCTAACGCTATACCCTCGCATATAACGAAATCGGCTATTTCTATCACTCCAGGAGATATATACTCAAAGTTCAGTGCATGATGCTTGCCCCCCCCCCCCTTCTTGCCAACAACAATTTCAAATGCACTTCCCAGTAATTCTTCTTCAAACGTTTTTTTTTTTTTTTTCATGAAATTCGATCACAATTTTCGATGATCTGTGTCAACTAAGGCTCTCACGTTAGTCGTGATCATAATTGTTTCATTTGGGATGTTACAATTTTACCAGTCGCAGTTTTGCCACACCTCATGATTTGGCATGAGATCGCATAATGTTTTTCGATTGTTTTCCAATATTATACAAAAAATAATGGAAAGTATTTCTTGCTACCACATTTCTTTGAGAATTAAAGCAGTGAATTGGAGGAGTTGGTTTTCACTTGCTTTGCAGTTGATGCGTAGGTACATTCACCAAATGCGTGATTCATTGTTCGTTTGTTTAAAAGCACAAGTTTTTTCGGAGTATAAATACAATCTACTGAATTACTAAAAATGTCTAACAACGCCAAAAGCGAGTTAAATCAATTCCTTAATTACATTATTGAATTACGTTGTTTTGTATAAGAACAGGTATTTTTTTAAGACAATTGGACTCGTGATTTCTCATGATTTTCGTATCGAAAATTTCACGATTCTTAGTTGGTGTAAGTTAGCACGTTGAATTCTACACAAACGTACTCCACGTATCGAAGAAAAAATTCATCGTAAAATGTCGAAATTATCGAAACGTCAACTATACAGCTTCGTGGTGCAGACAAATTAACTCGAAGAAAAAGAAAAAACCACCAACATAGTCGATTTTTCAACATTCCCACTGGTGGTGAGTCGTGACTCGCCGTCTCTCCTACTGTCGGACAATAGCGAAATTATTAGCAATAATGAAGCGGCGAAAAAATAAAATCCAAATAATACGTTACGACCTTCATGCGCGATCCGCGGTTCTCGGTTCAGCCACTGCTATCCAACATGGCTGCACGATACTGCGATAACGCGGATAAGATAAGACGAGCCGAGAATATTATCGAAATGATGAAAACATTTCTCCGTTACCCGATGACCAATTGACGACGCGACACGACGTAAAATCACCTGATTCACTCCGTACGTGCAATGTGCATCGATTCAACTTTACGTCACCACAACGATGAAGCACTTTTTTTTAATGGTAACGACGAACGTGTACACGTGTACTCGATCGCAACATCTGTCCCACGCATATTCGCAAAAGACGAATACCTACACCTAATCACCTACCAAGACATATTGAATAAGCTAGGGGTTATTTGAAAGAATTTCATACCAAACAAATAATCACAGCAATGCGATGACAAGAACGATTATTTTCGATAAATTGCTTTCAGTGAACCTTACGACGATACAAGTTTTCAAGCTTACTCTGGAATAACCCTAATTCTCCTACACACAGGACAGGCAGCGAAACTCCATTGACTACATTACGAAGACAACGAAAGAAACTAATATTACAATTTCGTACTTTTTCGCGTTTTTCGAATCAAATTTCGA
This sequence comes from Phenacoccus solenopsis, assembly GCA_009761765.1. Taxonomy (NCBI): domain Eukaryota; kingdom Metazoa; phylum Arthropoda; class Insecta; order Hemiptera; family Pseudococcidae; genus Phenacoccus; species Phenacoccus solenopsis. The sequence goes on along the minus strand of CM019756.1, from coordinate 41,092,797 downwards.
TACAGATACGGTACACAGTTACACACCGCTACTACTTCCACTTTTTATGGCTGAGCTTCACACGGTAACCATAATGCATTATGTACAACTGTACACTCCGTTCGAGTGATTTCAGTACCCCTGAACGTTGAATTCCCGACGCCGCCAAAAATCATGATCAATTATTTCATCTCTTTCGCTTCTTTCATTCTAGGTCGATGATAAGTTTCTTCGATTTCGAAGACTTTCCCAATAATCAGCGTTTACCAGGTGTACTGAAATGATTCACTAACATTTTCTGACAAATTATCAAAAAATCAAAACATCGTGACGAGAAACAAAAAAAAAACAATAAATGAATAAAATTCGCATTTGATGTAAAGAATCAGGCACTCTAGTGATGCGAGGGGAAGGGTAGGAGGCTCGGGGGGAAGCATAACAAAATCATTCGTACAAAGCGTATGACTACAATCGAACCGGAAAATGATTGGATTGGCCAAACGGCCTCGGCACAAGTCAACACCCCGGTAAAAATGATTTTCTTCACCTACTACACTCCGACAAGTACATTCGTGAGATGAGAATACTTACAAATTGAAATTACGATTTTCGCGATAATCCAAATAGCTGGAGTACGTCATCGAATTTTCCGAAACTGCACGCTTCCGCGAACCTCATTTACACGCATCTCGTCGCCGCCGCCATTCTCAAAATCAAGGTCATCGCGAAAGACGCTTTTTCTTTTCAACCACGCGTTCGCATACGCAAACATAAATGTCAAAATAAGAAGGGACGCGAAAAAGGGAAAAGAAAGGAGGGAAAAAAGAAGAAAAAAAAAACACTATCATAACAAAAACAAAACGGACACAGGCGGCGCAGAGCGGAATGGTAGCAGGACGCGCGGACGCAGGGTGGCGGGGAAAATAGTGCAAATCTCTTTAGTAGACTGAGCAATAAAAAAACCGTTCACCGTGAAAAGTGAAACCGCACCGGGCACCGCGCACATTACAATGTTGCCAAAAAGGCGATACGTTGACGCGTAAACATCGCAGTAGTTTACGCCGCGATAGACGATAGGCGGCAACGCAGCAACGTCTTTTAATTCTGTGTCCTTGGAACCCCCTTCAAAAATGAATGGTTACATCGTAAGATGGGCGCGGGTGCGGAGGAAACGAAGACGATATGACAAGCGGCGGAGCGACAAAGAAAGAGGTATGATGCGTGTGCGACGAAACGGCGTCGAGGAGTGGGAAGGACGAAGAAGGAGAAGCGTACGGCGGCGTACGAAAAAAGACGGCGACACGACGAGAAAAACCAGAACGAACGTTCCAACGTTCCCTCCCACAAAGCTTTCGTACGTATAAACGCGGCTCGAGTAAAAATAACAATCTCTTTCCCTTCCTCTCATCTCATTCTCGTCCGCCTCTCCGCCATCTTTTCTGCTTTCCAAACGCGCTGCTGCGGTGCAACTGTGCAAGTCCGGCACATTTCGAGGGGCCGGAGAAAAGTCATAGGGAAACAGAAACAGAAGCAGATACAGACTACAGAGGCGTACGATAAATTCAAAATTTCAATCTCAGTCCAGTACAGGCATTCGCAGGCTCGCGCAGGCATCGAATCTGGACATGGCTCAGAGCAACAGCCTACAGACATTCGCATAATACCACGTATAAATTTAATGTTTATGTACATCATACATCGTAAACCGTACACCGCACACCGTAAACCATGCACAATACACATGGACGTAACCACCCCTCAAATAGGTCGCAAATAGACTCGTCCGTCGTCCGAAGAGCCAAGAAGTTGCTTACGTTACGCGATGTATAAGTATTACACGCATCATACCACACAGTATACAATAGTTACAATACGCAGTACGCACCATACGTACCGTACATATACATACGCATATATCATATGTACATACAACATCTACATACGTTATCCTTATCACACACACACAGAGTCACGCCTGTCTACCAGGCGGTACGATGGTGCATAGTTCCAAATATAATCACAATCGCGAAAATGGAACCGTCTTGAAATGAAAAAAAAAAAAAAAAAAAGGGAAAGAAAATACGAGTTTTGTCTGATGGCGACATCACGACAGCTTGAAAAAATTACGCAAGCTACGTCATTCTGCATCTCAACAAAGTGTATCCCCTTAGAGCAAGTACGACAGAGTACTTCCACAGCTCCATACCCAAACCCAAATCCGCCAAATGTGAGGCTCGAAGGTAGAAGTGCAGAGGTAACAAAGCAACGTATAGCGACCCTGGCACACACATACACCGAACACGCGCTGTACAGCTCCTCTCGCCTTATTTTTTACATCATTTTTATTTTAACTTTTACCCATTTACCCTCGTAAACTCCAAAACTCGAACAATTTTTATCTCGAGCTAGCTCGTGTTGATTGTTCAACCTTCTACAAAGGTATCAGGTATCGTACGTTCGTATCGTACTTCGAACTCTTACGCGAACGAACAACAAGGAGGAGGTGAGGAGGAGAAGAAAAGTCGAAAAGAAAAAAAAAATGAAAAATAATACAACCTACGCGCAGCGCACATCGCTATCTAATATCTAACGTAGCCTAACCCCGTGCTTAGTACGTAGCTTACCTTACATTAACATTAGTACTTGTGCAGTATGCAACGAGTACACACACCACATCCATGTTGGTAGCTACGTGTAGGTACTACTAAGGACGTATTAAGTACGTACAGTATGTACTGTTCGGTATTTTACTCTATACGTGGCAATTCGTTCTTCAAAAAAGAACAGCTGGTCGAGCGATGAAAATTATTTACAACGGAATACTCATTCTTTAACCTTTTGTCGGTCGTCACCTCATCCACGTTACTCGTTTCTCAATATTCCCTATTCGATTCACCTATATTTCGTCAACTGTGCGAAGAGAAGCCGAATTCGCTTTCTGAAGTGTTTCAATAAAATTTAAATTTCAGCCATCGAGATCAATATTAATTAATATTCTCGCGTTGGGCTCAATGAAAAATTTAAACGTTTCTAAACATTTTCAAAAAATCTATTTTTTTTGTTTGTTTTGTTTTGTTTTTTTTTTTTTTTTTTTTGTTACCAATAAGCAATTAAGCATCTATACGACAGTCTACTTAATATACTGGAGGAATCACAAAGTGAGAAAACTCTACCTGCTGTGCTAACTCTAGAATCAGTCAAGCCGGGCTCGTATACTGCATCCATACTATAGTTTTATTATTAAAACCCTGGAAACGCACCGTGGGGTCCCTGGGACCCCAAGTTCAATTTCACCTCTCTTGCAACTTGTGTAAGTCCCTCTTGTAACGTGCTACCTAGCGCTAAAAAATATTCAACATTAAGCAATTTTAAACCATCTATGTAAAACATGTTGCATAAGCTGTCACACTACCTGCCTTTTCAAAATTTATTTATTCATGAAAAAATTATTTTTTCGAATAATTTTTTTTAAAGTAATTTGTGATATCGTCTTGTGATTACGTAGATGCTCTAATTTTTTATTGATTTGAGGAACGTAAATAAGAAATTGATCGAAGTGTGGATTTTCATTAAGGTATACCATGATTGGAGAGGGGAACAGTAATATGACAAATTTTATGTTGGTATAAATGTAAAGGTAGCATTATCAGTCTAATAAAATTTAAGTTGATTCTTTACCTTGGGGTCCCAGGGACCCCACAGTGCGTAATGAAGGTATTAAAATTCCTGTGAGTTTCCAGGGTTAATCATGTTACAGAATGTGTAATGCAAAGAATCGTAAAATTCGATGTAAGTAAATAGTAAAATTTAAACACACAGTTTGTGACAAAAATATTCATACACCTTGAATTTTGTTGGTTTTTGTTATCACTTGTTTTAAAAATTACGAGATCAAAAAATGTTGAGAAAAAATTAGCTGACAAAAATATTGGTACACTACGTATTTTTCGCAAAAGGAATCTCATAAACATGTTTTAAATTTCTGCAAATGAAAAAAAAAATGCACATGTACTATATATTGTTTTTGATATAGAGGAGAAAAATTTAATCATTCTGCGGAAAAGTATCGATTTACTAGAAGAAATATATTTTTTGAACATTTTCGAATAACATCCAATTTTTTCACACTACAACACAACGTGACGATAACGAATAATGACCTAGAGGGCTGAAAAATTTTCAATTTTATATTTAAATGTTTTGATTATCGTTTTCAACTAGGCATCATCCACCCTAGCATACTCTTGGTTCACATTTTGATGATATAATCCGAACAAAACAGTACAAAGTGAACGATCCTTTGGGATTTGACTTCACGAAGAATCGCGAAGAAATGGATTCATAAGTTATAACAAATGATTTCTGACCAATTTCAACAAAAAAGTATGTGATTGCGGGTATTAAAAATCAGAACAATAGCACGGAAACTAATGAAATAAAAATAATAACTTTTAAATAAAAGTGATCAATATAGAAGGATATTTTATCGAGACGCCAATCGAGTTATTTAAGGTATATCCTGTACGTATGTATATGTACGTATAGTTTTGCGTTGCCTACTCATCTGTCGAGGCTTTATTTCAGCGAAATCTTGAATCTTGTTGTTTGCGCAACATGAATGAAATATTCCTTATTCAACTATTAAGTAAAAAATCCTGATAAGTATTAATTAAATAGCGTTTAAAGATGTTGCAGATTTCTCAAGATATAATGGACAAAAATGGATGAGTTCCGAACATGTTGACAATAAGGAGCGTTCTTTTTATTCATACTTCATGTTTGGAAGGAAAATAACAAATAATCACAATTTTTGGGATTCGGTTATTTTTCGCTGAAACGTAAAATTTGAAAAAACGCTCCGCGTCGATTTCAAGCGCACTTCAATTGATATTTTCTAAAATCATACATTTTTTCCCATTACTTCTTGAGAAATCCGGCAAAATCTTTCAACGCTATTTAATTAATTACAACGCGTTAATTAACGCTAATCAGGATCTTTTACTTCTCTAAGCATCATAATAAATTAGTTTCAATAGTTGAATAAGCAATATTTCATTCATGCTGCGTAAACAACAAGATTCAAGATATTGCTCAAATAATACGCCTTGACCGATGAGTAGGCAGCACACGAATGCACAGAACCGCTTTAAGATCGGTTTAAAACAGGAACTCACTCCAGGCTGTACAATTTAACGACTGCGGATCGTGAATTCAGGAATTCGGGAAGTTGGTAAATGATGAAAAAGTACTATGCTGAAAAATTTCAGGATTCTAAGTTAGTATAACTCGAGCCTCGAGAAGAATGAAATTTCTCCATGAGAAATTGAGAATAGTATTTTAATACGTACGGTAGAAATGACGTATAATTATGCGGAACTACTCGAAAAACTCGAATTGTCGAAAAAAAAACTTCAAAATCGAATTCTTCGTTGAAAAATACACTTGTGAGAAAAACGTCAAGCTGTTCGCCAATACTCTCTATTTTTTCGGTATTTACGTCTCGATTGAAGTTAAATCACCAATAACGAAAAAAATATTTTTCAAAATTTTATTCTATCGAGAGGAAACAATTTTCGAAAAGTATTTGTTCATCATTATTTGCGACTGAACTCTACTGAAGTCTTCATAAATAACGAAAATAGCGCGTATTAGGTAACTAACCTGCCATCACGTTCTATCTTCAGGTGCAGGCAAATGCGAGAAAATTTTCTTAGCTAAGTCTTTTAAAAAAAATTAATAAATTTCCTAAAATCGCCTGAATACATTACATCAACTTTTCATTGAGAAAAAAACATGTTCACGTTCAATATATTTAATTATATTATTTTTATTTTTATAAAATTTATTAACGGAAACAACAGGTATATTCATATGTGGTGCGAGTTTCCAAGTGCATTTGATGGAGATATATAGGTAGTTCAACAAAATTTCAACTAATGTCATCTAAAAAATAACAGGCAATGAGAAGTTGTTTTCACGCACCACCAACAAATTAATATACATTTTTTTAAATAAGACCGACTCAATAACAAAATAATAGAATGATCATAAATAGTATGAATTTTGTCTTTTGAAAAAAAAAAAAAAAAAAAAAAATATATGAAGAATGCAATTCTTTTGCACCAAATACAACGTATTTACACAACTTGCTTTATTTGTAGGACCACTCGGCCAAGGGTAGAATTTTCAAAGGACCGTTACACTGTATAAGCTGCGCTTTTCTTCACGTCTCGCACGTATTTTCTATGCAATCAACTAATGGTAATTTCAATTCTTTTAATACGAGATCACAACGCGGAAAACGAACTTCAGTTACACACGGGAGTGAAAATAACTATCGTACGAGGGTCATGAAACCGCAGAATCGATATTGGAAAAGTTTCAAAAAATGTGTAGCAGGCGTTCTCCTATGCGTGGTAAAAAACACATACCTAATGTAAGAAAAAACGTACGCAGCCATGCCGCATTACGAGATGTTAACTTTCTACTTTTCTCATTATCACTGAGGAGGACGAAATATTGGCGGTAGTAATCTTAAAGAAGTACCTCGAGATGTTTTTCACAATTTAGCGTTGAGAGTCTACGAATATTTCATTTAGGCATCAGAGCTAGCTATCAAACAAAATATATCTCATCAAAATCAATCAGGACACAAAACATACATTCAGACGATTTATCTCCAACCCTTTTAAATTAAATTAAAAAAAAAATATATATATATACCAAAAAGACTAAGGGGGTAGGGGTAGAACCAAAAGGGAAACTGTATCCTGGCAGAAAGTTTGCATGGAGTAAGCAACTTTCCATTTTCCCTCTTCAAAAGACCTAATTATATTTTCAGTAATAAAGGCAATGGCAGTCTCTGTATTTCAAGCGACTTTAATGCTATATAATACATTGGGCCGCTTTAGTACACACAAACTCTCAACTCTCGACGCAATTCTCTTGGTCCACGATACATTTGTAAGGCATGTTTTTTCGTTCGCACGCCTATATTCATCCCCTCTAGAGCAGCCATCAATATGAAGACATAAAACGATGAAATAGAAATAGAGCAGCAAATGTGCCAATTATTGACACCTTCTACCAATCACAACTTTGCGCGGGGAAAAACATTATTTTCGTATTTATATCAAGTAAGAAAAACTAAAAAAATCAACAGAGGTTTTCCTCTTATGCTTCATAGTTGCTAAAATTACCTTGATAGCTAAATTATCACCGAAATCAAAGTACGAGAATTATCTTCACGCTTACCCAACCCATAATTTCTTTCGCATCGTTATTTTTAATAATTTGTATAAATTTTGAAATGGTACCAAAGAAATCTAGCGTGAAAACGAGAAACAAGTACCTAATCGCATCAATGTTATACCATAATTTCGTGCGTTATATTCATTTTCCCTCATATTTATTAGTCTCGAAGATATTCGGCAAATTACAACAAAAAAGCCCTCAAGAGTTTCGATAAAATTCTTACATTTCACTAAATAAAAAATTCAGCCATCAACACACAACTCCATTTAAAATTCTATTTATGTGAAAGCTGTTGGGACCGTTGCATCGATCGCTAAGTTTTTAAATATTTCACAGAACTGTGGGTACCTTAATAACGCCAAAATATAATACAAAGAATACACAAAGCGAAAGCGTATATACCGCGCGTCCGATTGAACCGCATACAGGCAAAGCGCCATATTCGCTTTTAATCAACAGCCAATTAGATATAACATGTTGATAACACTTATTTCCATTTTCACAACCAATCACAGCCAGTGATGTAATATGTGAATATTCTGAAGTATCATAAAAGGGAATTTGCTGCTTTACCAATATGTGGTTCCAATGGACGAAAGGTATAGGATATACTATGGTAGACCAATTTGATTTTTTTTTCTTCTTTCCACCTAAAGTTTAGAGGACGAGGAAGAATGAGTAGTAGTCAAATAATTCGTAAAAAAATGAAAAAATACTTCAATCCTCAATATTGAGAGGAACATTTGCCAAAATGAGGTCAGTTATCAAAAATAAAGAAATTATTTCAGGCAAATCAATTTTTTTTTAGCGTTTAGAAGATACATTTTGTCGTCTTGAGACCTGAGTCCTCAATTTCAATAACTAGAAGATGCTAGAGTACCTTAAAAGGGGACATCACTAATTATACAATTTTACAGAAAGTCATTCGAGTAATTAATATTTTTACAAGAATAAAATATGATTTTTATAAAATTCGAAGTTCTACTAACTCGACTCATGATAAATTTTATCAAGTATCATATAAAACATGACCTCACGTAATTCATCTTTTTATAACCCAAAACTTGGAATTGTGTGAGGTAAGGTTATTTTACGTTTAAACAGCTTTAAAAAAACAATTTCAGACGGTTTCTTCAAAAAAACGTGACCCAACATCAAGTTTTACTTCCCTACGATCGACATGCTTTGGAGGATGACCAACTCTTCTTATCCACCTTCTTCGGTTCGGAGGTTGATTATACTCATTTTTAAAATTCATATTTTAAATTTTAAATCAAAATTACATGACGTCATGTTACCTCATGTTCAATCGACTTCAAAAATCAATCAACTTCAGAGACCTACTCAATCTACCAGTCCTCAAAATGTCGAGTCAATCTGTCAAGTTTCACTCTAGTTATAGAGAGAGAACTAACGTTTACAAAAAAAAACGTGACCTCATGTTGAATCACCCTTCCTCAAGTTGAAAAACTAATAATAGCTGAAAGTCTACGTACTCTATCTATCCCCATAATTTGGTGTCGATCCATGCCGACTCAAGCCCCGTCACGTCACGTCTATCCAACTCACATCCACTCACGTCCAGGAAACAGTCAATTCCGAGACTACTACGCCTTCTCTTTCAGTCATCTGCACCATATTCTGATACATTTTTGATACAAAGGGAAAAACCGTGACCTCACGCTTCATTGAATCAGCTCACGTTGTAATAAATTAGAAATCTGATTATTTATAAAGCTCCACCTATCCCTCCTGCTATCATGCAGGAACTAAAACATCTCAAATCTTACCACCTCACGCCTGATCCTTTGACTGAAAGTGTTTATACGGTTCGAGTTGCACTCACCTGTACTGCAACGTAGGTCTGGGCGCGTATGAAAGTTGAGCTTGTGTAGGCATTCCAGGGGACACGTGTGGAACTGTTTCCATCTGCTGCCAATGGATCACTTGGGTCGCGGACGCCACTTTCGCGTTCGAATTTATTTAACTATAAATAATCTATCTTATTTGAACGATACAATTTATTTTCCTTCTGCGTTGCCCCTGTGTTGTTGTTGTTGTTCTTCTTCTTTTTCTTCTTCTACTTCGTCGTATATATTTTCTCTATTTTTTTATCTCACACGTAAACGAAACAGCGTTGGCAGCGCGGCGAAAACCACGATATTTATATACAAAAAATAAATAAATAAATAGATGAATACGCGCACCCGCGCACACAAACGTGTCGGATTGTTCGTATACTACGAACACCGACAACTATTTATGTATAGTAATATCTTAAGAATCCACAAATGTCCGCTCAGGAGCGATACGCGCATTTTTGTATAACGATTCGCTCGCATATTTCATAACAAACGTCGAGTTTCGCAATTATTATGGGCGAAAGTGGCTTCACGACCCTGCCGGACATGGGTACGCGAAATATTACGTGTAACGACTCAAAAATCACAATTTCTTCCAGCCGATCGCACACGTACGTACATCACCATCAATTCAACACCTGCTCAATATATCAACCAACGACGCTGTTTACTGATCTGCGTCTGAAAAAAATTAAATTAGATTAATCAATCAGTAACTGAACGAACAAATTACCGAGGTTTTCTATAGAATATAACAGATAAAAAAAAAAACAAGAACAAAAAAATTTTAACAAAAAATTGGTGATAGACAATATTTTTCTTTCTCGAAAACACGACTATTTGGGGATACACGTAAAAGCTGGATCGGTAAAAAAAAATTCAAGCTTTCAACTACCCTTTGAGCACAGAAAACATGAAGTTACACAAAAATAAAAATTGATATTCACCAATTTTTATTATGCAAAAAAGGGAACAGTAGCGGGGAAGGCAGAGACTACCATAGTATAATATTACAATAAAATCTTTCAACAAAAAAATTTCAGATCATTAGGAAATGTTTCAATTACTACGCCATTAATTTTCAAATTTGAGGTATTTGAATTTTTTTCATACAGATGATGTTTCTAAAATCCTTTTCAATTATCAAAAAAAATTGATTTTTGAGAAGAAGGAGAAAAACGCAAAATGGGAATGTATAGGTACAATAGGTTTTCAAATAATTCACGCTAATTACGATTCATCAAACAGACAAAATATCAACATAAATTCGAGAACCTTCAAAAAAATAATGATAAAATAGGCATACGTGTTGACATAAAAATTACCGACCTTTTCAAGATTTTGCAACATTTAAAAATTAAACAGAAGAAAAACTCAGATTCTTCAACATTAATCCTAAATTTTATATTACCCATAATTTTTTATTTCGATCATTTACGCCGACTTGAATATTTTCATTAATAAATAAAAAAAAATAAATAAATAAATAAAAAGAAAAAAGTATCAAGTTTGAGATGGAAGGACCAAAAAAAAAGCCATGCAAACTTCTCAAAGTCCAAAACTTTCAAGGAGGAGGGAGAAATGGCCTGATCAAAACAGCAATTTTCGATTAAGTTAGGAGATAATGAAAATGTAAAACTTTACATCTTGAGTTAAAAATGGCTACTCTTCTAGAACTCGCCTCAACGCCCATAAGAACAGCGAACAGAGAAAATACGAGATATTTTTTCAAGAATTTGATCAAGAAGGTGTTGAGAATTTTTGGGGCATTGAAGAACCTCATGAATTTCAGTTTCCACCTATAGAGGACAAGAAAACATTTCCCAGAGGAAAGTCCGACGTCAACGAATGAAAAAATTAGTACCAACTGAAGTGTAGAAATCAAGCGAATTGCTGAATCCTTCTTCCAGAGAGAAAACAATTTTCAAATTTCAACCATTCAACGTATACATTTTTCTTCATTTAAACAAAGTTTCGCAACGTTTTCAAGGCAAAACATACGCTTCAAAATTATGTCATGAAGAATGATTTGATTACAAGATTTTCATTAAAAGTTCACATCGTGGAAGTGCAACAGCGAACTCGAAAAGGCCAAAACGTCTATAGATTGTTAAAACTTAAACCTCGTTAATCAGATCGGGCAAGAAATTCGTTGCAATCGCCTCCAATATTGAGATAAAAAAAAAATACGCAAGCTCTTCGGTCGATTTCGCCCAACAACTCGATTCACTGCACCGACCTCATACTCGACGCTCGATACCAACTGAAGTACCGCTAACTATTTTCATAATGCGCCCCCGCCCCACAACATACAGCTGAGCGAACGACGAACGAGGATGAAGCTTCCACAAATCCACATCCACCAAATATGTACTTCGTACTACCCTTACCCGTTACCGGTTCACCTTTCATCGCCGTGCCTGTGCGTTGCCTCGCCCTACACCCAGACGCACTGTGTGCCCCGGATACGTCCCGGCCAATGCAGATATACCCCTTTTTCCCTTCGGGAGACACCGCGTTACCATAACCTCTCTTTTTCTCTCTCTCTCTATCTCTCTTTCTGCCCGTTCGCCACCGCCAATCAAAAACTACCCTAAATTTTCTCTCTTTATACTCGCACCGGCTTCCTCGTTTTATTTATCAATCATCGGTACCGCGCCAAGGTTACTACATCTCGTCTCCCGCCACCCTTTTCTTCATCATAAATACAATATACGAGTTTACTATACACCGTGCATCTATCTTTCTTTCTTTTTCTCTCTTCTCTCTCTCGTTTACTCCCTCTGTGTCTTTGTTAACGCGTCGGTCGAAAAGGGCACTGATCGTTAATACTTTCATCTTTTTTTCCGTTCCTCTATCCTCTCCCTCTTATCACGATTTCGAACGCTCATACAAAATATACGTATGAAAACATCGTGCTATCAGCCATACTCTTCCACCGTTCCACCTGTGTCAGGACAATAAATGTAACTTTAATACACCTTGTTTCGCACAAAACAACGCATCGAAAACGAAGTCATCAAATTTCATTCCCGTATTCAAAAAAATAATGACGACATATTTTGAAAATATACCGAAAGCTCTACTATTTCCGCAGAATAAGGAATCATTTCATATTAAAAGCCAAACTACCTATCGAATTAAAATGAAAGGAAAGAACAGAACTATTTCATTATTAGGTAATAAATAAAGCCTATTCCTAGTTCTAAGCGATCTGCGAAATCACGTCTTTCTCCAAAACTCAACTACAGCGATTTCATAGCTCGGTCAATCAATACGAGTCATTATAAGGACTTAATAAACTGTTACATTTTGCGATTTATATCATTAATAACTTAATAAGTAGAAATTCTATTTCAACGTATTTATGCAATAAGATTTTTTTTAGTTGTTTGTTTTTGTAGACATATCTTACAAAACGTGAATGAAACTGGCACAAGAGTGATTTTTGAACCTACTTTTTTGAAACGAATCATTTACCCTCGAAGTCTGCTTGGAACGTCTACACCTTAGCGGTCATAAATAAAAAAACAAAAATACCAAAAGTCCAGTCTTTTGAATCCGAAATACGAAAAAACCTTGAGATTTTTCTGCCGAATATTAGCTTAAAAGTAGTTGATTTAAATTAACCAAAAAACTGAACAAAGGAAACTGCCTCGATATTGAATACCTGAAATTAGTTAATGGCTTAGAAAACCAAACTGAGTCCCATGAGCAGGGAGCGGATTCCTATGAAATAACATATTTGTATTTGTTAAGTAAGAAGCGGTATATTCAAATTACTTTTACGTTTCAAGTTATTCTAAGCAAAATGAGCCATATTTGTTTATATTTTACATAATTATTTTGACCTATAAAAGCATATTTTTCATATTTTCACCATTTTCAGCGCACACTTCTCCGTTTTTTCGATTTTTAACGTATATTTTCGTATTTTTTGATACTTAACTCTTGAACAAAATCGGAAGTCTTCAAGCACATTTGATAATTTCATTTTTTAACAATAAATCCTTTTTATAAAAAATTAATTTTTAGATCATAAAGTTTTTCTGCGATAATTTTTTTTTTAATTTTATTGTTACAATGAGATATTAGGTCATTTTTTTAACGCATATTTTAGGTTTTTAGAGCGTATTTTGGGTATTTTTCAATGCATATCATATATGCGCATATTTTTACATTTTTAGAGTATATTCGTCCGCTCCCTACCCATAAGAAACTCAGAACTGACAGAAATATAATCATTTTCAATGAAATTTTCAATCAATCCAAAACCGCCATCGCAAGCTTACAGAGTTAAAATTTGTTTCAACGCAATGCAGGATCTTTGATTTTTCAAAAACTTCGCACATACCATTTTCCAAAATCATATACAAATAAGTTGTTTTTAACGGGCATACAAATAAACTAACCTCGGTTATTGAGAATACGAATAACATGACACTCGAACCAAATGTATTTAAAACAACATCCTTCATTTCATTTTTTTTCCAATATATTTTCAAATGAAAAATGCAAAATGCACTAGTTTTACAGAATTTCTTCATTTGCGGAAGTAGTCAGCCAAATGGAGGATAAAATAAGGAGATAATTTAAAAATTAAAAATTCTTTTTTCTTATTATTTCATTATACTGGGCGTGTATAATTGCTAAGACTTGAACGGTTTCTTTATTATTATTTTTTTTTTTTTGTTTCGGAAAGGAGTAGGTACAATTCTCTGTAAAATTCTATGGAATTCAAAATCGTCATATACTCGGTTTCTCATCGGTACATAAGCGAATGAAAATAACAACTTTACACAACAGGCTCTTAATTTATACAGAGATATGAAACTATCGTTTCTTAGTTAGAAGCTCAGGTAAAAAAGGCACTATCGCGAAGACGTTAGTATCAACTCAAAAAAAAGCATATACTATATGTATAATATATATGTGTACATATAAGACGACAAGAAAGAAGAGTTCAAGTGTCAACGTTGCCAATTCGTACGATGAACAAGAAGATAAAAAAAACACTGCCTTGCCAAACCGCTATGTTATTAAACGTTTTGGTAAATAACTCGACCTCCGATATCGAAAGGCATTTGAAATTTTTTTCCCTTATCTCTTTTTTTATTTATTACCTCATTAATCGGGCGTACGAGTATAACCATCGACGAAGAAAAATTTAAATTAGGGAATTATCAAATAACGACAACGAATATAATACATTACACTTATTTTCTGTTAACGTATGATTCCATCAAACGAGCTAAAGAAAATTTCCAATATTCAACCCAATAAGCTAAAATTAAAACCATAAACTAGCAATAACCAACAGCTGGCCACATACTCGTATTTTCAATATTAGCCTAAATTATTACTAATCCGCAGGGGTCATCGAATGCTCGAGAAATTGATAATTATTATGAAGATAATAGGTGTTCTCCGAAAAGAAAGAGGCATTTTCTTCTACAATATATAAAAGACATGGATACTGAAACGTTGGAAGTAATTAAGATAAGAGTAGCTATAGCGATATCGGGATTGGGTGTAATGTAATCTGACTGTATTATTTCATAATGATACAAAATGGTGTTAAACAATAATGGACGCAGCTATCATGGTAATGCTTTTTCCACGATTGAAAAATTCAAGCTAATTATTTTTAATTAATTTGGCTATTTGATTTCGATTTCATATCGTTACACGAGAAGCTTTTAATCATTCCAAGTGTAGGCTACACAAAAAAATATCAGTATTATGGTCAAATAATTTTTCTTTTTAAAATCATTCATACGTCAGATAGACAGAAAACAATACTCAGGAGCAGTAGCACACTATTACTTTTTTCAAATAATAACATAATTTGTCATCTTAGTAGAAAAAAAATCACTCGGTCGGTATTCTCCGTTTCATATTCGAACTCATTTCATTGATCAATCGGTTATTTTGTTGCTATCGATACTGTGCGGTTGGACTGATTCCTATTTTTACCTTCGGACACTTCGAATTCAAAAAATCAAAAAGAATATAACTTGAAATTCTCAAATTCGTGAAACCAAAAATGTGAGCAAAATAATCAGATACTATTCCAAATTGTCCAGATAAATGACCAGACATACGTAAATGAATAAAAGTATATTTCTTTTCTACCATAGCATTCTCGAAGTAACTTGGAGAAAAATTTACTCAATCTGAAAAATGACTGATATGAAACTTACCAATGTTTACAAATTCCCTTCGTTGTTTTGGACGTAAAATGGAAAAGCTTGCTAAATCACGATAAATACACCGAATTATTTTCAAAACCGAAATATAACGAAATACTATTTCTAATCGACAGCAAAATGAAATGATTTATCGAAGAAAACAGACACTAGAACAAAGAAATTCTCCGAACTCGTAACCACGATAAAGTTGACCCTAAATTTCAACTTATTAGCCAAGCATAACATAAATATCGCCCTTGATTGTTTTAAAATTACAATTGCGTAAAATAAGTATTTAATTTGATTCCCTAAAATTTGAAATTCGACTTTTACTTAGGTATAATACTATTCTCTTCTCTATGCTCTCTACAAATACCTTTAGATAATATTATGAATTCTAAGACTTTTGAGACTGAGAACAGATGACATAGAAGTACAATATATTCGCGAATTTATAATAATCAAAATTTTGAAATGTAAGAATCACGTCATTGAAATGGAAGAAAATATGTCAGCACTGATATTTTAAATGTTATATAGGTATACTCTTTACTCACCGTGCTCAATTTGATCAGTTGTTTCGATTTTAAAGTAGCATCGAAAGATGGGCAATTATCACATTCACACTATTAATAGCAAATCCGAAATTCGATGAATTACTTACAATAAAAACGAGAAAATATACGAATAAATCTTCGATTTGTTGCACAACACGTCACACACCACGTTTCTCGCCGAACGTACAAAAACGTTAAGAAAATATGGCGGATATTAAACGAAACGTCATCCACTCGTTGAATAATTAAAACTCGAACGAAATAAATAAAAAAAACACTACAATAGTTTAAAATTATTTACAAAATCTAAAAATCCAAAGTTCTGAAAATATTGTGTTCTGTATAAAGCTCAGTCGCTCGGTCGGTAGGTTACAGATTAGGCCATCCTAAACACGTTCGGATGAATCCATTTTCTTTGCAACGAATAAAGGGGAGGAACCATTGACTGTTCCGTTAACGCCGCGCCGTGCCCGATGCCGTGTGGCGAGGAAAGGAGAACGAATCCAATAAAACGACGATGAGGATAGACGGCGGCCAAAGAAAACTCATTAAAGAAAGAAAACAAAATGACGATTGACGAATGTACAAAAAATAACATAACACACAAAATATCGGAATCGGCCGAAAAAAATTGACATAACTTTGCTATTTCGAATTTGGGATTTCCAATATTTCTAGGTCTTCAAATGTCGCAGAAAATCATCGTAAACAAAATATATTTTCTACCATAGACCTTACATAGATATTAGCAGCATAAAAATGTATGTAGACTACATCATACTGTATCGTGAGTTTTCAACTGAATATGTCCTAAGTTATGCAAATACTAAAATACCTAATTAATAATAAATATTGCGTACAAAATTAAAAATTATATTAATTCACATTCGAAACCGTAAGTCGTTTGTTTTTCTAATTGAGGATTAGCACAAAGAAAAATATCGTTGAACCTGAAACTTCATTTATAGGTAGAGGTACATAAATCAAAATTAACATTTCATCTCTTGAGTCTTTAGCACAGGAACGTGATGAACGCACGATTTCATATTTCAGGTCGAATTGGCTAGGCTTTAAGATGTGGGCTCCTTCAAGCAGAGGTTCTCTCTAGGTTGGGGAAGGGTATCAAAAGCATTTATTGAAAATTTAAAACCACCAGAACTGCAACAAAGTAGCGGGAAGATTACAAAGCAACGAATTTGAAATTTTAAAAACAATGGAAGAAAATAAACGGTTAATCAAACTTTACATTGCATGGCTTTGTAAATTGGTTTTCATTTTCTACTTTTATAACACGAACGATATTTCAAGCCTGCAAGGATCATACCAAGTTGAACTTTGACATAATCCTGATCCGAGCACGCTCCTGCCGGAGTACTTCTTTCGCCATCAGCGTAGAAATACTTTGGTAATTTCATTCGATATAGACAAGAAATTGAGGTTCGCGGATTGCGACGCGACGTACAAATTATTCAGGGAATAATAGGTAATAATTCAACGCGCAAATATGTACATACACGTGTACGTGTACTCGTGTACTTTACTACTTTGTCAACGGCCTCTACGCAGTACGCCCGCACTCGTTAACATAATTCAAAAATAACACGAACTGTTGGATAATTTTTTCTATTTTAATCAGAAATTTATTTCCTCATCGTTGCTTTCTTAGGAGCCGTCGATACCCATCTTTTTTCACCGTACTACCGATACAGTGATTATTGAAGTGAATTACTGATTTCGAATTTCATAAAATAAATACCGCTATCGCCCGCGGTTGATAGGACTCTAGTAGGGTAAAATATTGTAAGTATTACCTTCTAACAAGGGTTCCTTTTTCAAGCAAGTTGTCTTACCATCTGCAATGTAACATTACGCAAATTTATCGAGTAATTACGTGAATGCCTAATTGCCTACCTATTACCTACTAACTACTGAGGTGATGTACGATGTTATTCATTAATACATTTACTGTATACCTTACCTAATACCTATAATATTTCATATAATCGATACTAGATGATACGTAGATTACGTTCGTTGCCTTTCTCACTCTAACTACGTACAATTATATTTTCAAATTTCATCTTATGACCGCCTAAAATACAAATTTTCAATTACAATATCTCTCCATCATAAATTTATTAATATCAAGAAATTTTAAATCAACTTTTTAGCTACCTCGTATCCGAAGAAACAAGTAGTTTTGTCATTAGCAGATAGTAGATCTAGAATTTTAGATATTATGTTGATAAAGCAGAGCTCATACGCCAACAACGTAGGTAACTATGTAGCTATGTAGCCAACTACCAACGAGGTATAGATATTACGAGCCCACACTTAAAATAATATTATTCTTTCGTTACAACTCGGTATTTCGTAATTTTCCAAAAACAAACGACTGCAGCTAATTTAAATGTAAAAAATGCTATACTTGGGGATTTACTTTTTTTCACTAGCCAATTAACGTAATCACCATGAGCTAAATGAATGATACGTATTACTAGGAAAAATAGTTTCATATTCATCGTATTTAATTTCACGCAATGGAATTTAAACCTTTGAAAATACATACATAGATACATACATATTATGCTCACATGCATGTACGTATTATGTATATGGTATATAGATACATACATACTATATAATGTACGGTGCGCTACATACCGTCTAAGAAATTAAATAGTCGATTCCAAATATGTACTTACCTATTATGATTTACATATGTCCACGTATATTGTTGTAATTATGTACAATTGGATGTATCGTTAATTATATTAGATTTTGAAAATTAACGATCTAAAAAAACAAATAATAGAATCCACACTTGTTCGGTATTTCTTCTGTTCAACAAAATTCCCCATAAAAGAATGCGACAATAGCAACGTTGCCAAATATGACTTGATTAACTTTTCGCTTTGTCGCGTTCCCGTATGGCGTATGGCACATTCAGCAGTTCAGCACTTCGGCAAAAGGTTTTCGATTTTCATTTTCAAATGTTGGATGTTGCCGCATACTACACACAGGAAACGGAGACGACTATGCCTATTGCATCATTTATTAAAAATTTTTTGGAATTGCGACAAATTCGAGGCTAGGGAATTACACGAGTTTTAAGATTTCCAAT
Source organism: Phenacoccus solenopsis (assembly GCA_009761765.1). NCBI lineage: Eukaryota > Metazoa > Arthropoda > Insecta > Hemiptera > Pseudococcidae > Phenacoccus > Phenacoccus solenopsis. The sequence continues at coordinate 41,073,830 of CM019756.1, read as the reverse complement.
TATTTTATGGAAGCTAATTCAAGGTTAAAGTTGGTGAAAATACGATGGTACGAGTATTACGCTATCGTCGTAATTTAATTGGGTTGCACACTTCAAAAGTAAACACGATAACAATGTTCAATTTATTTATTTAATGGTTAAATTTTTTCAACACGTGAATTACGTACAACCTATAAGATTAATAAATAAATAAGATAGGTCTCCTTCATGAAGTCCATACTATCACTTTTCTGATCTTCAAGTTAGTAAATATGGCAAAATGTACAATAAAATACAAAAGAATGATGATAAGCCGGGTATTCTTTTTTATTTATATACACATAATATAGCGTACGAAATGTAGGCTACTCTTGAATAAAAAAATCACAGCAAAGAATTTGTAAATTTTTACAATTTGGAAAAATAATGTGATTGAGTTGACAATTTCTCTTTATATGTCCTTACTGAAAACAATCTTCGAATAAGACTCTTTACGTGAGTAACTGGGTACCTACTGCCTATTTACAAAAAAAAAAAAAAACATGGATTGGACCAACTTCCAACTGGATGAGAAAATAACGTGAAAAAGGTACCATACGCATTATAAACGAGCGAATACTGTTATTCGAAAACAAAATAATACAACTGAGTTTTCAAAAGTAAATATTATCGATTTTACTCTTTCCACAGGCAAGTATTTATGATGGAATTTCTTTCGAGCTGCATAGTGGATATATACTCGTATTACAGTACATACAAGTTCGACATGATTAACATTTTAGATTCGTAGATCTTTAGCCAAAAATAGATGCAAAACAAAATAATATTTTTGCGCAAATAGAACCGTTACTACGTTATATAAATTTGGTATAATGAATTCTTCATTTGTGAAATTCATTGAAAATTATAGGAGTAATATAAACAGGGTACTCATTTTCTTTTAGGTCTTTGTTTCGAGCGGATTTTCGTAATTAATCACGAAGCCTAGAACGAGTGCTATATAGGTTCGTATAATATGTACGTGTACATATAATGTACGTAATATGTAGTACCTAATATACCTACACTATAGGTACGTCGCGTCGTACCCCTTGTACGCCTACGTGTGTAATTCAACGCAAAAAAGTTCCAACATTACGCGCGCACAGGTTTACGAACTGTTGTTGTTGTTATTTTTTTTTCACCTTCGGTTATAAGTAATAATAATAATAATAATACGTGTAGCGTAAACAGCTGCTATAAGACATGTACTATTGTACGTATGTATATCTACGATCGGCATTTAATTCATTTCAACCCGAAATGTGAGAGTGTTCGAACTGTTCAATGTACATTATTATAACTTCTCGTACATTGATGGTACTTTGTACCTTGCAAAGCGAATGCGAATTTTTAAAGCTGCAGAATGAAATAATAATTTTGAAAAGTCTGTACAAATAGGAAACGAACATGAAACTAGATATCGTATGTAATGAATAGTTTTTCGATGGTTTACGTAAACCACATTTTTCAAAAATGACACATGCTTGGCATCTGTCATTTCTTCTTCGAGAAGACCAACATGGCAATGGAACTGGAAAGTTATTAAAATCTTTTTCAAGTATGCATGCAGAATGATGCCAATTCGCGTTTATTTCAAGTATACTGAAGTTTGTATGCGTGAGCTTGATGGTAATAGTTACCTACTACCTACAACCACTACCTACATCTATACATCTTTCAATACTATATGTGTTGCATGTACTCTACACGTATTGTAAGCAACAACATAACTACATAAGGCGACGCTTTCCAGTAAAATATAAAATTTGGAAATGCCGATTGAATTAGCTACATTCATCTAACGATAAAGGAAACATAATTAAACAGAACAACTATACATATACTTATAATGGAGACGATTCGCACGGGACCATGGGTTACTTCATTACGAGTAGGCATAGACAACAGATATCGCTATCCTGCGTGACAATACATTATAATTACATGCCCGATTTTACAAGCAGTATTTTCAAAATTGTGGTTTCAACGTATCGTATGCAGCTTATTTTCAGAATTCAAGCAAGTGAGCTCAAAACTTCTTAAAAAGAGGGTTTTTTGCTCAGACTCCTCTCCAAATGCGCTTGGAAAGCTGAAATTCGGATACGTTAGTGTCCTTGATTGGCTTTTTTAGGTGAAACCAAAAACGAAAATTTAAAAAAAAGTTAGCCTCTTTCTGTTCTCTCTCAAAATATGAGTGAATCACCTTTTTAGGTGAATTAAAACAAAAAAAAAGTGATTGTGTCGAATCTCAAGAAGTGTTTCTTGCCAAATTTTCATTCACATCCACCGACGATGAGCGCGAGTAAATGAAAATATACATAGCAGGTACGTACATATGCAGATGCACCAAAAAGTTGCGCATTTGCTGTATGTGCCTACAAATAGCCTGAAACACGAAGATATAAAATGTCACTCCTTATCAAATCAAATAGGCTGAAATAGCTGTCATTTTTAATTAAAACTCATTTAAAAAACAATGGTTCCGAAACGAGCGTATCGAGCCACCATATTTGTTTTTAGGGTCCAATCAGCATTCGTTAGCTGTAATTCCGTATTAACACATATCAGTGTTGCGTTTATGAAGACGTGATTGTTTACGCGCGGGTCACGTATTATCTAAATACGACCAGTCGACCAATCAGAAATGTTGTTTTCATCGTTCAATCAGCGTTGTTCATCTTCATCACTTATCTACATTATCAGCGTTCATGAAGAGATTATTTTGTTCTTGACCGTTCATTTGGCGTTTTTTATGCGTACCGTTAGGTGGATTTCGATAAAAAAAAATCTGTCCGAATTCCGAAATGGAATATTGTTGTACATAAAAAAGACTGAATTGTTAATTTTCCTATAAAATCATAAGAAGAGAAAATAATGAACTCGGAAAACCGAAAGTCTTCGGATAAGAAGTTGAGAATACTGAAATTTTTGTAAAAAAAAAAAAAATCATTATAAAACGTATAAAGAACGTTCGAGTCCAATCGAGTATAATTAGCCGTGCTACGATGTTCCCGAAGAAATTGAAAAACATACATTCATATTTACGAAAAATTAGTGACACCCTGAAGATCTGAATTATTCAACTGCTCGGTACAGGTACCATTATTCAGGTATAGATACAAGTTCTAATCGAAGGTACTGTGTAATACGTATACAAATTAATCCTTAAGGTTATTGGCCCGCTTAAGGCATTATTTTAAAGAAAGAAGATGGCAGCGTTACATCGTGTCGGCTCGAATCACAAATGAATCTGATTTCAAAAATAATTAAAGTAGATTCCAGTGCCTCGATACAATGTACAATTCTCATCATCGAGTTGGTCGAACGAATTTAGTGCATTACTGTACAGCGTTTTACCCTTTTATCATTCTTTTTATAATTGACGTCGTTGTTTTTTGGTAAAACTGGACATTCAATTTCAAGATATAAATGTATAGGAATATGAAAGTATGGACTTGAAGATTGAAACCCACGCCGCGCCTCGCCGTATCACTCTGTTCTCCTATACCTAAATGCGTAATATGACATACAGGTACATATACGTACTTCACGAGTACATTTATCGAATACTATTACTAGAATATAGTGTAGAATGAAAAACACAATCGTATCAATGTTTTAAAAACGTTCTAAATTTCCGCTGAAGCATATGCGGGCACATGTTTCCAAGGATACATACACACACACAACATCGAGACGCATTTGGCAATTCAGTTTCAGCGTTCAGTATTCGATTCGTTCAATGCCTCGCATCGATTTGCCTGCAGCGTTATCGTTGAAACAAATGAAACTATTTCTATTCGTTTTTAAAAGACCGTCCAACATAGGCACAAACTATACGTATGCACATAATTACGCATCTAAGTACATTGCAAAAATTCACTCAAGATTTCCTCCAAATACTGAAATGATGAACGAAGGCTACTTAGTCGTATCGAGTACGCGGTCCTGCGAGTTAAATATAAATTTATCAAGTTTCATTGTTCTTCGAGTTAAGAACAGTTAATAAGTTGCTATTACGAGACTACGAGTACTATATTATTATTATTATCATTAAGACGTATTTTGTTTATGAAACACTGGAACGTAGCGTAGATTGTGGAATTATTATCAAGCTATTATCAGAATTGAAATACATGTGTAGTGCGAGTGCGTATTAGGTATTTAGCTACATACAGGTGAAGTTTATCTCTCATGTATGCCTGGTGAAGGCAAAACATACCCATGTACACGTATTGTCGTACTGTAACTCACCTATAACTAATAACGTTATAAGTAACCACTAAGCAATTACAAAATACCGGTATACTTGATTTTTTCGAAGCTTGAAAATTTTTTTTCCTCGCATTTAATAAAAGAGAGCACCTCTTCAACAAAGATGAGAAAAAGATAGCAACGTATTAATAACAATTTTTCGTCGAAAATGAAAAACCTTTTCGAGCGCCAGATGAAAAATCAATAACGCAACAGGGAAGGGTTTAGAAGAAATTGCGAGCTTTGCGAAAAACAAATCAAACCGATAAGTATTTACTTTGGAAATAAGTAACTCACTTTATGCTATTTCACATTCTTACTACTGTGATACAAATAATGTAAATACCTACAATTTTTTATGTTCATTTTCCCAGCCATTAATGCCATCGCCCCCTCCCGCGCAACCATGGCGCCGTTACCTGCACGAGCCATGGAAAAAAACAACCTTTTCAAAGTATAAAAATAGATATTACTCTATCATAAAATCGATATTTTATTTTAATGCGTGATAGTCGAATAAACAAGGAAAACATACTTTACATGTTTTTTTTTTTTTTTTTTTTTTTTTGTAAAAATTAAACATAATACATAGGCATGATATTGGTGGATTAACTATAACTTAAAAAAAATTTCGTATTCGATTAAAAATTAGAATTAGTATAAAGCGAGAAGCCGAAGAACTGAAAAATTTCGTACGTTGAATTTATTTTTAAATTTTAGGGTCGAGGCGGTGGCGGATTTAACGATCGGCAAATGAGCAATTGCCGACTGAGCTCCGGCCAAAGTGGCGGGCCCCAGGTTGGAAGGGCCCTTGAAGGATTGAACGTATATACTTGTGGGTTGAGGAAAAGGCCAGATTCAGTTTTAAAAATGATTAATTTTAATGTAATTACTCACTTAGTATATGTATTTGTGTACCTATATTTTTTATTGTGACAAGCAAAAAAAAAAAAAAATCATTTAGTTTCCTGGGCCCTCTGTTTACCAACTGAGCCTTTCCCCTTGAATCCGCTACTGGTTCGAGGTTCGAACATATTACCTAATTTCAAGTAGGTGCCTGTACGATATACCTTAGGTTACCTACAAGGAAAGAGACTGTCGAGAGTGTTTCCGTTTTGCTTTCATACACGTATGTGAGCCTAGGAAGAGAATATTTTTACAGCGTAAATACGATTTAAATTCAAATCATTTTGTACTTTATACAGTTTAGTTCATTGATAAAAATATACGTATATTTATTCGATCTATTTATAACGTCTTATCAACGATTGAGCCGTTATGTCAGTTAGAAATTTACTCAATTTACATCCGTTCTCTATAATTATAACAAAACGATCCATACAACTTGGTAAGATTATTTGTAATAATTTGAGAAAATTTTCCCATGTTTTTGAAGTTACAACAGTTACTCTGGTTACTCACATTATAGAATTACTATTTACGGGATAGGTGTTTTGCCATATTTCAAGTTCAAGAATTCATCAAACTTATCGTTCAAAATTTATTAAACTTGATTAAAAAAAAAAAAAAAAAAAAAAAAAAAACTGAAAATAATTTAAATTATATCATTTGAAATGGAGTGATTTTGTTGAACCAACGATTTGTGCAATTATATTACTTTATATGAGATAAATCCTTAATTAGTAGATATTAGCAAAAGTATCCATAGGCATTTTTTTTTATACCCTTGAGCATACAGTTTCTCGCGATTGATTGTTTAGATCAAGTTCGAACTCATAATTTACCCTCTCTTAAAGTTACGCAATTATTCATTCAAACGTCAAATAATATTACTTAGATTTTTTTTCTCGAAGATGAAAATACTTATAACTTCGTGGTTTCAAAAATCAAGAAATAATTATCTTCATCTTCATTAACATTTTTTTTCAACGTGAAATGAAAAATTCTAATGAAATAATGAAGTGTAAACGAAAACGCTTGATACAGGCAAGATACAGGATATCCCATAGTAGCTGTTGAGAATGTGTGGGCGGTGGATTTTGGTACGCGTTAAGTGGTCGTAGTGAGGGTGAATCGCTTACTATGTATCGTTTCTTACATACTAGACATGTCGACTATCGACTTCGCCAGAAAACAATTCGCCTACTACAACTTCATTTTTTGTCTAATACGCGGTTTTTTGTCAATCTGATCCACTGTGCGGCGTTAGAAAAAGAAGAATTACATAGTAGAGTTTTCGGAGATGGTCAAAGGCTCAAAGCTATGGAATCAACTTGATTATGAAACTGCTGGTATTCGCCAATCCATTCTCATTGGTCAAGGAATTTTATTTGGCGGTACCAAAAATTGTACACAACCCTAAATTCTGCTAGAATTCATCATAGATGTAATAAGAGCCTTTCTTTTTTAGCTAAATTATAAAAATTCAACTACAATGAGAGGCATGACGACCATGCGCACTAAAACTGAATACTGACCCAATAACTGTTTAACTAGGCATGAATTGGAAAATGATTCATCTTCGTTTTGTGCGGTCTTGGCGTACTTCGCAAACGTACACCGAGTAGGAGAACCGCTACTACCAGCAGGGTCTTGGTAAACGATTTCACTGATTTCGGGTTTTTTCAATAATACCCCGCAGATACATCATACTTCACCTTCAGAAGGAGTAATCAACGTTACAAGTTACGAGTTTTCATAGCAGAGCAGGTAACTGCGTTGTAATTTGCGAACTAGAGTGAGATAATGACACAAATTAAAGACGGAAGAGATAATCTCCGGTATCCCAATAAATATATGAGTATAATAAAATATTCGAACGTACGAGTATTACAGAAATTAGGAACATTGATGGACTATTGAATATAAGAAACATTAGCAGCAAAATTTTTTGAACATTTTCAGAGAAATAAATGACGCAAAGGAGGTAATTGGAAATTATATAGGAATTTCCAATTTTCAAAGAGAGTTCTGGATTCAAAAAAAATTATTCCCCTCGCTGCTCTCAACAATGTTATTAGATCTCATAAAGACAAGCTACTATGCAGATTGCAGATGTATCCGCGAAATCACGATGCGATGCATAAGAGAGATAAGCACGATGTCGTAACCCGACCCTCGTGCAACCTTGCAGTTGCAGCATTACATTCACGTTTCAGTTTCATATCTAATACCTAATCGTTCTACCTATAATACGCATACGTAGGCTAGGTATGTAACTACGAACATATGTATCACCTATGGAGCAGAATACAGATAACTAGATCTAGATAGATGCGGATTGTAGGTTTGTAAGGCGAAATGAACTGGCGTAGTGCTGGATATGATAATGGTTAAAGGTTGAAGGTGGGGATAACAATAGGAGCGTCGGTGAGACGTGCATTAGTTAAGGTGATCGGTGATGACTGGAATTTGTTCGTGCATTTCTTTCATGATTGGTGAAATAATATTATTCGTTCAGCCATCACAGAGAATATAAACCGAGCACCGAACCGTAAGCATAGGTAACTACGTGTAGGTATCATACTCCTTCATAGAAGACAGGCTGTATGCATGATGCATATACATATATACAATCAAACACTCCTATCAATGGAACATATCCATACATGTGTAAGACCTACAGTATGTAGTATATGTATTGAATGTGTGCACTATGTAGTATCTGCAGCTATGTATGTAGAGCTATCTACTACCTACGTAGACTATGAGTCTCCAAAACGCATGGTTGGGGCGGAAAGTTGCGCACAATGTTTACCCTTCATCGAATGATAGTGAAAACAGTATTGAGGGTTGCAATAGATTACAACGTAAATACGGTTCAAGATGCCTAAAAAAGTAAGCTATTAGAACAGCGACTTTGTTCGCCCAACATAATCCGGAATACTAGCTAGCATAGACTTGTATCCTCTACCATGCTATTTTTAAACCCGCAGTAGAATAACTATCTCGCAATTTTTAATCACTAAAAATAGTTTGGAAAGAAGATTCGATTTTAGCGCTGAAACACGAGATGAAAATTTTTAAAACTTCGACATAACTATAAACTTTTGAAGTTTTCTAACGCATCTACTTCAAACTTGAGCTGGTTTGAAAAATGGTAGAGCCTCGTGAAAATCTAAACTACCACGACGAAATCGAGCTGGAAGCGTAATTCTTACCTTGCACACCAAGAAATGGCAAAATAAAATTTTGTAGCTACGATTTTGAAGTAGACTCCCTCTTCACCATCGCCATCGCTCCTCGGTTACTCGTAGCAATGAAAACCCTGGCTGTAAACTTTTCAAAGGGGATGTTTAAAGTTTTAACGCAGTCGCAACGCAGTGGAAGAAAAATTATTTGAAGTTCGCTGTTAACGCAGACTTATAAAATACTGACAATGTTGAATGTAAGTTTAAAAGGCATAATATCGCATATTCCACTTCTAAATGGCTTAAATTAGTTACCAAGTTGAGTCCCTTTTTTCTACCTCTCTACAAAAATATCAGGATGCCCAGCACAAAAGTGACCAAATGACCCCAACCTAATGAGTAGAAAATTTCAGCTTTATACTGCCTTTTTAAGGCTAACAAGAAGAGGTAAGTTTTTTGAAAATTGAAAAATTTTCAAACTCAAGTTTTTCAGCGTTCATAAGTTTCATTTTATCGTACAAAAAAACTGACAATATTTTAGATACCATTTTTTTTCAAAAATTTTAGTTGTTCAAACTTTTAAAATTAAAAAAAAAAGTACACCCTCCGGTTTCGGGTATTTAAAAAAATAAATAATAACTCCATAATTAACGGTTCACGTGCACGATATGAGCTTTACTTCAGCTCTTTGCAATTTTGGAGACGAAAACAAGCTCAATTTTAGTCTGGCAGGGATTCTCAAAATATAAGGTATTATCATGCAAACGCTAAAATGTGTCATTTCAAAACAAAGTTAGGATATTTTGGGATCACTTGTGAGATAAAAAAAAAAATTATAAATAATTACTACATTTGTTATTTATTTTTCAAAGTACCTAAAATTGGTGCAATTTCAATAAAATCTAAAAGAAAATTTGACACTCTAAATTTTGAAAAACAAATTGAAATTTGTAAAGGTTTTACTCGAGAAAACAAATTTTTGGAAACAAAAAATTCAAATCGCATAAAAATCAAGTTTTGTAAATTTTAACATTTTTTAAAGTTTTACCTTCATTTTGGGAAATGTAATATCGTAATATTTGAGGGCTAGAAATGTTGGCACATTCTCTCGACGTTATTTTGCCGGTTTTTTCATTTTGAGATATTGGTATCGTTGGAAAGATTATTTTGAGCTCTTTTCAATGCATCACTGCTTTTCATCGCCAAATCTCTCTATATATTAAAATCAAAATGAAATCGGTTTTGTGATGCGTGCGCATCCTTGTTTTGAATAGCAGGTATAAAAGGTGTAAAGGGAAGCAGGTATACAAAGGGAGGAAAAGGTGATAAATTTCAATGAAAGGTTTATACATAAGCAAAAGCAAGGGTAAAGTTGTAAAATTGTTTAAAATGACATGTATACAAAGGTATAAAGGGGCGAGCCCATCCTGAGAGAAAGACCTCTTGGTGGGGGTAACAAGTAAGAATAATTGTGTTGTGCAGTTTGTAATGTAGCAGTACTTGTCTGATAAAATAATTTTTTTTTCTTTACGTAATTTTTATTGCGAGCCCCGAAGGGGCGAGGAGGCACTAGTGATTACAAACATCCAAATTCCCAAAAAATAATAAAGTGTCTTTTCTCCCATCTTCAATTTAGTCAGTGCAAAAAGGTTCCTCCTCCTTTGGTGTTTTACGTTTGCCAAGTTGGTAACATTGAACTTGAAACAGTGCTGCCATTTGAGTTTGGTAAAAAAGCACCAGCACAGAAAAAAAGCACCAGAATTACAGAAAAAGCACCAGTTTTTTTTTGTTTTTTTTTTTCAAGTAGATAACCCTGACAAAGCCGTTTTTTGGCTCAATGTAGTTCTCCTTTACATGCATGTTTTACACATTATGACCTAAGCCTGAGCGAGAAGCAGTGCTGCCATTTGAGTTTGGTAAAAAAGCACCAGCACAGAAAAGAATCACAGAAAAAGCACCAGTTTTTTTTTTGTTTTTTCAAGCAGATAACCCTGACAAAACAGTTTTTCGGCTCAAAAATGAAGGTTAAATACTGATTTCTGATTTTTAATCGACATTTCAATGAATTCTTCACACGTAATATTCTTAAAAGCGAAAAAAACACCAGAAAGCACCAGATTTGTCACCAGCACAAAAAAAAATCTAAAAACACCAGTTCTGGTGATAAAGCAACAGGTATGGCAGCACTGACTTGAAAGAATATAAATATCAAATGGTACTAGCCAACATTAAAAAACTAGAAAGTACTGGTAAAAAAAAAGGAGATGAAATTTTAATTTCGCTCTCCTGTAAATTTTTCATTTTGCACAAGGAACCTTTTCGCTCTTAGCCGACGATAAAAAACTAAGAATAACATCCATTTGTTACTAATTTCATTCATTGTTAGACAGAATACTTTTTTTTTCATTCAGGGTTGATAGAGGTTACTTGACACCAAATCTGACGTTTTAGAGAATTAATGCGATGTGAAATTTTCCAAAAATATAATAACTTCTTACGACTTTGGAGTGCAAAAAATTGTATACAAAAAAAATTTATCAAATTTGAGACACTTTTGAATTTATTTATGCCTTTTCGTAATTATTTGATAATCGCTCGCTTAAAATAATGAAAACGAAAATTCTACTCAACACCCCTTCCCCAAATATATATTATACAAAAAAAAATAATAATAATAATAATAGCAATAACTAATAACATATCAATAGAGTCGCCTCACGGTGCTAAATTAGGCGATAAAATTTTTCTCATTTCGTAACTAATGCTTTTGAAAATCAAAAACAGCCTTGGAAATTTAACCATCCCCTGTGCTCCTTTAGCGTTGGGTACAACGAGCGCATAAATTGGCGTTGCGTGACAGACAGACGATTCTAATTTATCAATTAGCTAGAGTGTATTTTGTCCGGATTAATTTATAACGGACACGGTCATAACGGTGTGGATTTCTTGTAAAGAGAAATTTATCGCCGAATGAATACTTTCTGGAGAAGCGAAAAAAGAAAAAGAAAATAATACGTAGTTCTTCGTTGTGCGAATGCATATGAAATACAAATACCTGCAAACACGTTCACGTACGTATTTACGTCATTAACGAGTAACCAAGTACAAGAACTTAAATAGGTATGTAATATAATGAGTAGTAAATGAGTATCATTATCTCGAAATCTGGCTTCTATTTATTTACGAGTACATTGCATTTATTATTTTGTTTCGAGAACAATTGTAGTCTTTTGTGCAAATTTATTCACAATTTAGAAACGAGAAAATCTTTCTTTTTTCTTTTCCTTAAAAGCAATAAAGTGGAAATGGAAATCGTGTAAATTCGCAACATCATTTGGTTGCAACTTGCAAGCAGACACTGAACCATACGTCACGCCATCCTTGTTCAACAATTACACATCACGAGTTTTGAAATTTCATCAAATGAAAAAGAGATCATTCGAAGTATTCTGAGCAGATTTTAATAGTTGACAAAGTGAAGTAAATTGTGTACTTTTTGGGGATCTCGTTGTCACATAATGGTCCAAATTGGTTGAGAATACAAACTATCTAATGACGGGTCTCAAAGACCAATTTCATTTAAAAAAAAAAATATAATTATTCAATTTCTAAGGAACGTAAATGCCATATTCTAATAATTATCTTCGTTTATGCTTATAGTGCTGTAGGTGTAGGTTGCAGCATGCAGTGCCCATTCTTCGTAGAATAAACTGCGTTGTGTACTTCGCACGGACAAAATTCGATGCTAAGAATTAACTCAAGACCAAATACAATCATCAAGAATCAATTCCGAGTCGAATTTCGGTAATTGTTTGGTAAATATTTTCATCACTAGCAGTCTAGCACTACGACATGGCGACAATTCATCGCGTACCCTCCTTTTCTTTAAGATTCGAAAAATTCCAGGTAAATGGTAAACAACCAGGACGAGGAGAGCGAGAAAAAAAAAGGAAGGTATTATACAGAAAGTTAAGTCATCTCGTTCAACAGCCAGAGCCAGACTCTGCCAATACAGTACAACAATACGAAATACAATACATTATAAAAACACATAGCTATTCGTATTCCCTCGCCACAGTTTTATATTTACAACGAGTTTAGAGCAGGGGAAAGGTGAAGTTATAATGACCGAATTCCCGGAGGTGACTTTTCCATTTGACAACGTCGCACAGCGTTATCGTATAACGCTGCGTTGCCGGAATTTTTTGCACGTTTCACGAACGCTGCAGCGATCGTGTTTATAGTTCTCGTTTTCGTAGGCTCGCAGCGACAGCCGACAGCTTCAGCCCTCGTTCTCGTTCTCGTTCTCAACTCATCAACTGCAACCCTCGGCTTTAATGATATTTTTCAACCGAAACAAGTAAAATTAATCGTTATGAACTGGCATTTTATTTTTCAAAAAATTCGAAAATCAAACAAAGAAAAATATGTACTGTTTGTAAATTTGCAGAGGAGAAGTTGATGGATTTCGTTCGCACCTTAGCATGCATAATGCATAACCCACAGTGCATACGAACCATAAGGCCCCTCACGGATTTTTCTTATTTTTTCTCCTAAAGTATGGACAGAGCATAAATAATGCTATTACAGAGTTGCAACATGATTGTATGCATGTTTGATATCTTTTGAAGAAAGAAAAAATTAATATTTATATTTAATTCAGTTTTCTATAAGTTATATTTGCATTCTTGTGTTTATTAATTTTTTTTTTAATTTATTATTTCATTTTTTTTTTCTGTCCAATACTTTTTGATTTAGTAACCCAATGAGAAGCCAAAAAATTTTCAGAGTTTATGTAACAAAGTTTGGAAAAAATCGCAATTTTGTCACCTACTTTGTACCCACTTTCCATCCAACAAGATCTTTTCCTCGTGCGAGAAAAAAATTTTGAATGAATATTTACCGTTGCCACAACTGGCTTAACATCTGAGCGATTTCGAAAAAGTTGAAAAACAAAAAAATTAACACCAAAATTTTATTTCGCGTATATCATACAATTATACGTACTTACATTCATTTTGTACTCGATATTTTCTCAAAATAAAAAAAATTAGGAAATTGGTGATTTTAATTTATTCGTTTACTACCTACTACAAAGATCTATTTTGAAGTGTATTGATAAAAAAAAAAATATGGTTTGATGTTAAATGCTTCACAGAAATTTTTAACATTTTCAAAATGTTCTCAGCGTTTCTAAGCATGTTATTTCTTAATTAATACCTATTATCTTTTAAAGATGTTTTTAGAATTTGTGAAAGTTGGGAAAAAGTAATTTTTATCGTTTCTAGGAGACCGGAAATGACAAAATTGGTATACTTGACTTTGCACTGCGCTTATCGGAAAAATAAGTTCAAATTAAAAATTAGCGACTCTTCCAAGCCACTATATAAAATTGGACTTTTAAAGTTCATGAGTTTTAGAGGTTTTTTCAGCGGATACAAATTTCGTATAGATACATTTCCTGAAAAGTTAATTCGAAGTGAATTAGATCACAAGATAGTTTCTGAAAACTTTTATTTAGCTAACGCTTGTTCTGATGATGGATCGAATGAGTAGAAATTACGACTAGCTCGATAGAGGAATTTGCAATTACATATTTTATACATCAGTATTCAAGATTTCGTTCGCGAGCGAATCTATATTTAAAGACGAGCTTTCAATATTCAAAAAATGAGTTATATGTGCATTGTACATAAACGATTCAAAAAAAGATTAGCGATCATTCATCAATCTTACATGTTGTGTATAGGTAGACAGCGATTTCGTTTGCAAACATCCTATATTAGTGAATTCGTTCGCGAATGATTCGATAGCACATTTTCAGAATAGTGACGAAAGAAATGACGCGCGTAGATCAAAATTTAATTCAACCATGCTAAAAATACTTTCAATGGATCATATTTCACAGTTCGCTACAGCATGTCCTCAAGTCCACTCTTTACGAGTAACAGCATCCAATTCAAAATAAAAATGCATGTAAATGTAGAAAAAGTTACTCACTAAATTCCCATAAATGTATTCCATGTGAGTTAACTGAATCATGAATAGGGAATAAAGAATCTCGAAGCCTATGCAAGTAGGTTCCATCTCAAATCCTACCGCTTACCCTCAGTTTACCAATGCAGTGAGTTCCTCTAGTTCCCAAAATACAAAATTAAAAATATTTACCCACTTACATAAGCACCCAGGCCTCGAATTACTAGCGAGCGCACATGAAAACCCACACCTTACGCGTTACACACCTGTCTTCAGCTTCTCCAACCAACTCGAGTACTTGGCTATTGCTTCAGAACTCACGCTTCACGCAGCTGTTGGTAATGGAATGGGATTTGTCTTTGTCAATATTATATTATTTTTTGATACAAAATGGTCGCCACATCAATTTTGAAATCTGCTCGAAGAACAAGGGAGAAAAGCGAATTGCGAAGAATTCGATCCAAACCACACCACGCCACACCACTATCCGCCATCTGCGCCTGTTCTCATCCGACTCAAAACAAAATCTGTATCGACGATGCGACCGATTTCTACTGCCTTGTGTGAGGGAACGGGAACACAACAAACCAATTGGTTCGAAATCGAGCGTAAAAATTCTAATTAACGCACAATCGTGTATTCGTGTCAATTTATATTTATTATCATTGAGTTGTCATTATATGGCGTTGCTCAACATCTCGTGAAATCGAAATGTTTTTCATTTAGGTACAGGTAAATTTTTTTCTTTTCCTTTTTTCACGAAGGAAAATTCATCTCAGCTAGAAATGGAAAATGCAATAAGCACTTCGAGTACTATAGGTTACTCGAAGTCTGTGTCATTAGAATAAACGAGAGACATGGTGAGTCAACCGTAAACACTTTATTTCTGACGTTTTGGCTATAAACCACTCTTTACAGGCCACGTTAGTAATCGAAAATACAAGTAATGATAATAAACCACGTTGCGCTGGTCCATAATATTTTCCCGAACGGTTATTTCTCCCAAGGACGTAATCGAAATAGGAGCGGTTCGAGTAAGGTCGCCGGTACAAGGTCGAGATTTTTATAATATCTCGCGTTCAATTTTTTTTGTCAAGCCGAAAATATTTTTAAAAAAAATGTACTTTTTCGGAAGAATTTTATGAAAAATTGCGTGGATGTCACGACTGATTGTTTGAATTTCCACTCTCTGTATCACAAAGCTCGATGAAAAGGAGATTTTTGCAAAACTGAAAGTTTGTAACTCCTATAAATTAAAACATCGGAGCTAATCCAATTATTCAACATTTATAGTAATACAGGGAAATAAGCTCATTTTTTGACCAAACCTGGAAAAAAATGGTAGTGAGCTGAATTTCACATTATATGTGCAGAATGGTGTCCTTAACAAGGTATAAAAAGTTGTCACCCCTAGGGGATGAGCTAACCCCAGGAGGGGGCAAAAACCCCGCAAAAAACAGTTTTTCAACTGTTTTTTGCTAATATCTTCGAAAAAAAGGGTTCTACATCAAAATAAGTTATATCAAAAAATGTTCCCCATTAAATTTTCTACAGAATGAGTGGAACAGTTTTCTCAAAAAGTCATTAGTAAGCCCAAAATGGGAAGATCAAAATATACCAATTTTTAGAATTCTCTTTCGAAAATCAATTCTTTGTTTATATCTTTTATACGATGCAAAATTTGTAATATTTCCCTCGCTTACACAATATATCTAGGACTTATAGCTTATGAGCTATCTTCGAAGCTGTGGGGTCATTGTTGTGGAGCTGATTGCGCAAATAGTATGGAGGTGGAAATGAGTGATGAAGAGGCAATAGATGATCCCGAACAGAGTCGAAACAGATATTTCAAAATATATCTGTAATTTTTTTTGTTCTATAATGTAAATCTGGAGAAGGATTTCAAAAGAAGGGAGCGGGAAAGGGGGGGATCATCAGTAAAAATTATTTGTTCATCTTTATCACCTACATAGGTCACTTGATGATAGATATGAACACATATGAATAAATTTTTCCAAAATTAATGTATTTTGGGCCCCCCCATTTTGGGCCCTATATGACTTTTTGCGAAAAGTTTTTCATGTACCTTATAGAAAATTGAACGGAGAATATTTTTCAACATTAACAATTTTTGCGTAGGACGCACCGTATAAAAGATATAAACAAAGAATTGATTTTCGAAAGAGAATTCTAAAAATTGGTATATTTTGATCTCCCCATTTTGGGCTTACTAATGACTTTTTGAGAAAACTGTTCCACTCATTCTGTAGGAAATTTAATGGGGAACATTTTTTGATATAATTTATTTTGACGTAGAACCCTTTTTTTCGAAGATATTAGCAAAAAACAGTTGAAAAACTGTTTTTTGCGGGGTTTTTGCCCCATCCTGGGGTTAGCTCATCCCCTAGGGGTGACAACTTTTTATACCTTGTTAAGGACACCATTCTGCAGATATAATGTGAAATTCAGCTCACTACCATTTTTTTCCAGGTTCAATCCTTATTTCCCTGTACTATAGGTTTTTGCTTTTTGTTTTCAGGTGGATCCGAGGAATCGATTCAAAAAATACCTTACTTCTCCGTCACTTTTTTTAGAAAAAAGGGAAGATGCTTTAATGAAAACGATACGTAGCTTTTACAGTCTACATGATTTTGGAAGGAATGGTATAAGGAGAGGGAGAGGCAGGTCTTCAAATGTTTGAATTTGTAATTACATAAAAAAAGTTCTCATAGTGCCAGCGGGCAGTGGCGGATTTAACGGTCGGCGAATGAGCAATTGCCGACTGGGCCCCACGCTGAAATGGCCTCTCTGAATGATTAAACATATTATATATTTGCGGCGGAGAAAAAGGCCAGATTTGGGTTTAAAAATGACTAATTTTCACGTAATTACATATTTTGTTGTTTCTTTTTTGTGATACCAATGTATGTTTTAATTGCGACGAACAAAAAAAAAAAGACCGTTCGTTTCTCGGGCCCCTGTGCAGCCCATTTGCCAAGTGTCACATGATTGAGTATAATACGAACATAAACATTTCCGTGCTCAACTTCTCAAGGTCAAGTTAAAGGGAGTCAGAGCAAAAAACAGATTTTTGGAGAGGTCTCACGTTAAAAATTTCTCTAATCTTACAGATACACGGTCTTCACGAGATCGATTAAAAAACTCATAATTTCTACTTAAGTTTGGTCGTAGATTAAAATATTACTAGATGAACTTCGGTTAAAATGGATCCAAAATGGCGGATGTCTAACTTTTTATACGTTTATGTATAATTATGTATTACCCCGCTCGCAATGTCGATCGATATATAGGAGACTCTTCATTTAAGTACACAAAACAATTCTTCTGAGATTTTCAATCCTCATCAAAATGAAGGATATTCTTAACTCAACTTATAAGCTTATTTTGGAAGGTATAGTTGGAAGTTTTCAGCCTCAGAACTCAGTGCAGACATGAAAATGTTTATCAACATTGTCAGCAAGTTTCAGCAACCTCTAGCGGTATAGCTGCTTACGTTTGTAGAATTCTAAAAGCATATTTAGGATACTCAAGTAGGCCACTAAGAGACCATTGGATGGACTGAAGAAAAATTGGAGGGACCGTGATTCATCCTGATGCCCTTCAATCACGAGCTAGGATAAATAACAAGATATTATAGAAAAATTACCAGAATAAGAGTAAAAAAACTTCATTCAGCACTTACTCACACACTATAACAAACTAACGACGAATAAATAAATATCATAAGAGGAGGAGACCTGGTCATTCATATACTTATATCTTTTGCTACTGAAAAATTTTAATCGCGAAAAAATAATATTCAGAAAACCAAACCTTTACAAATGCAGAAAACATAATAATATCGCTACTTAACCGCGTAAAAAATCATCTAAAACTTTGGGTTCGCGATATTACGATTTTTTTTTTGTTTAGCTATTTCGCTATCGCACGCTCGTAATTCAAGATTTTTCTAAGCTACTTTTAGATTTTTTTCCTTCTCAGTCAATATTGCTCGCGGAGATATCAAAGTAATTATTGTTTGAAACAATTCTTATCATGTTATTATTATTATTACAATTTTAATCGTTATACTGACCCATTCTAAAGCTAATGATCGATGACTGATAGTAAGTAAATCATAGATAGTCTACACTGCATAGTGATTTTGCCTCACAGCAAATCATAAACTTATTTAGGTGCTTTCCACTACTCTCGGTATAATAGATGAAGGTTGTTGGTTGCATGATTCATCGTCACCTATAATAGCTTAACGATATTTCTTCCGTTTTTTTGTTCAGTAAGTGGAGTACATGTTATTGTAAAATGACGCAGAATAATGTTCTGGTTGAGTTTATCAAAACAGCTAGGTACACGATGAATTTCAACACTTACAATCAAATATCAATTTCTCCCTTTACACGTAAAAAAAAAATTATATACGTACATTATTCACTAATCATGCTTACATCTACATTTATAATTTGAATACTACACGTACACACGTACAAATACACTGAAAAGAGAAGAAGGAATTACCATCAATCAGCTGGTTGTAAAATTTACCGTCATTTCTCTCTGAACTTGGTTGTATCATTAAATAGCGGCAACGGTTCCGCACGGTCCCATGGTGTAATGGTTAGCACTCTGGACTTTGAATCCAGCGATCCGAGTTCAAATCTCGGTGGGACCTCGTCCTCGCGACAGAATTTTTTACCCGTTAATTAATTTCTAAAATTTGATAATTTAATTAAAAATTAAAATTTTCGATTAAATTTAATTTTTACGACGAGAAATTGAAAAAAAAAAAAAAAAAACAAACACTGTGTTATAGGTATGAGTACACGAAACTTACTAACATTTAGTAAAGTATAAACGAAATGTTTAAATTGATGACCGCTCTACGATTTCCTTTTTACAACATTACGTGAATTATCGTCGACAATTTTTTCGATGTAGATAATTGTGGTCGTTTAAGTTCGCTCACACATTCGAGCTAACAATCAAATCAGTCTTCCGATGCTTTGTATTATCAAACGTGATTTCGATTTCATATGCAATGCTCAATTGTCACAAATTATCCTCGTTATTTTTCTCCTATCTTATCTTAAACGTACGTAGCTTAACATGAATAATACGAGACACAGTATATACGTTAAAATTACAAAATATATTGAGCACTAGATAACATTCAAGCGAAGCATTATCTCATTTATTAAGCCATTTTCAAAATTTACTTCATTTAAATTAAATAAGAAAATCCGAGAAAAACATAACGCGTTAAATTAAAGGCGTACTAATCATCAATGCGTGCCCAAACATTTTTTACGAAGGCAGAGTGGTCTGGAAATATTTATCCTTGCTACACTGGGTCAACATATTCGCACAGACGAGGAGCAATTTCTTCAAAACATGAGTACATTCTACAACATCACTTTTAAAGGCGTCTGCCATTTGATTTTCAATAAGATCACAGTTGAACATATCGCATAAAATGATCACCTAAGAGTTTTCCTATGCTTTTCCTGTATCCACTTGACCACTACTAACATCGTAGAACAGCTACTCACTTAATACGAAAAAATAGTTCCACCTTAATTTTTCAAACAGTTAGTCTACAGTAATATCATTAACAACATACTAATGGTCTCGATTTATATTCGCAATACAGAATCGTAAAAGCAAATTGCTCTGAATTTTTCTCGTTTTCAGTAAACCGTAAGAAAAATTAGTTTTATAACGAATTAACTCACCTCATATTACCCACAAATTCGGTACTCCAATTTTTCTCCTATTGTCTAACATTAATTTGTAAACCAGCGATGACAGAAGGTTATGTATCATGGTAAATTTTTACACACCCTTATTCTAGCAATTTTTCAAATTTCAATTTCATTTAAATTTAAAAAGGCCACATAGATTTTTCTCAAATAAAATGGAATATTTTATATATATATTCAGTAAGTTAAAGCTTTTTCATTTTTTTAAAATTAGTTTTTTCAATTTTTTTTTTATTTTCACTTGCTCGTAAGTATAAATGTGAAAAAATTAGTTCTGTAATACATCTATTTACATAGAATTTTCTCGAAGAATGTTTCAGGATTTCTCAGGAAAAAGTATAATGTCTGGAAAGCGGAATAATGAAGGTGATGAAATGTGTAATAAATCTTAATGATAGATATTTATTGAAGAGCCTCTCTTCGTAGCTCGATGACTTAGTTACGAAAAAGGCAGTATTTACAACCAAAAAAAAAAAAAAAGGTATACATACATATATTTAATGAAATATTTTCAAAAAGAATTCTTGTAAATCAATTTTTCATAGAGCTAATTTTTTCGTAACCATTATTAGAAGAGAGAAAAATATTAAAAATCCATTTTTAAGAAGTTTCAGCCTTCCAACTCGTTTAAAATTGGACAAATTAAAGTAGGAAAATGTGATTGAATCTTCTTATTTATAGAAGCGAGTGATTAGCACTTTGGAGCTCATAAAAATGATGCAACCCCCTCAAGTTTCAATAATGTATAGAGCATATCGAACGCTCAGTGCAATGAAGCCACATCTCAAAAGAAGCAAAAAGGCCACAAATCAAAAAAAGCATGTAAAAATTTAACAAAACGGTTCCCTTAGCCAATTTAGTGTATCTGTAACAGTTTTACCGATTTAGATTAATTTTACCCAAAAACGTATGTAAAAAGAAGTACGTTTTTGAGATGTGGCCTTCTTGTAATTGCAATTTTTTTTTTTGATTGCACTGAGGGTGCGATATACACACACTAAGACGTATACATGATGTACATCATACACGTATATGTGTACAATGAAATACGCTATATATAGTATATATATATGTAAATGTAGCGTATATGTACATATAAAAGCAAAATATCACGACTCGTTCATCAGCATTCCGTATAAAACGATTGCGGCGTCGTAAATTCCATAGGTACCCAGTACAAGTACCCAGCACTACCTAACTCGCAGGTACACCAATGCATACATACTCGACTACACGTATACAGGTGCGGAGAGTGGTGTTTTGGTTTTCGCTTATGTTATTCAAGTAGCGATGTAGTGAAGTGGTTATGAAAATGAAGAAGAGCGCGTTTCTAAATATTCAAATTCATGGTAACGCGGATTGTCGCGTTTTGTTCACAATTTTTTCTTATTTGACGTTTTCGCTTTTCATCACAGTCGCCTCTGAATATCATTTTCATACGTAACCTTGGCCCAAGAACAATAGTCGATAATGCTTCACGAATAAGGGTTCGACACACTGCATACGAGATACCAGATACCACATCCATATAACTCACATACAATGGCTGTAAACCAGTGAACGCCAAAATTACGCTATTTTCCGGGCACTGGTAAGTTGGTAACCGCCGACGGAAGGCTCTACGAGTTTCTAAGAATGAGAGTCTTCTCTTATGAGGGTTGTATTATGTCCGCAAATTATGGGGAAAAAATAAAAAAAAAACAATATAACCAATTAGACAGGCTACATATGGTTTTTTAAGCATTTTGAATACGCACAGTATGATAGTTAAAATTATTTTTTGCATTTACAAATTTTAATTTTAATCTCCAACAGCCCATTTTATAGAATTAACAAAATTACACCATTTATAAAAATAATTCGTTCTGATGTGATTTATATGTTTTATAAATTCAAAAATCCTATCTCTCATTTACAAAATAAAATATAAAAACCAAATATAAACAAAATTCTTGACAATGGACGTAACAATCCTAGCAATTATACAGGCCCAGTATAATAAAATGAAAAAAAAAAAAATGATCAAGATGAATGAAATCAATGTTTTGCATATGTTGTTGATCGCAATAGCGAAATAAAGCTATTAGAGCAAACCATATGTCTGACAGTCGGCGTTAGAAATGAAGATAGAAAGAAGATTGTCGTATAACCCTCTGATGGCACACATAAAAGTAATTTAAATTAGAAGATAAAAATTGTGCTGAGTCACTCAAGAAATTGAAATATAATATGTTATTATGCTCGCTGAAATGCAAAATTTCATTACAAAAAATTGCATAATATCAAAATTGAAGGGGCAGCATACATAGGATAGAATAGAACAATTTTTGAAAATTTATAGCTCCTTCAATATTGAAGATAGGCAATTTGTTCCTCTATGTTTTTTTCTTGCAAATCGTTCAAACTACAACATAGCATGGTTTTATTTTCAATTTTTGCGACCTGAAAAATGCGAATGAATAATTTACATAAAAATTCAGAAGTAAATCTGCCCCTTCAAAAATTGATGTATGCAACTAACGCAGATTCCCAAACTGAAGAAATTGTGGCAACGTTCAACTACGAAGGGTGCACAGGGATGAGCAGCCGGTTACGCCGGAGCGTAGCGAGTTTGTATTACCGATGGGTGAAATTCACCCATGTGTGCCAATTAAGGGATAATATGTAGAACATTAATAATTTCAGTACTCTTAATCATTCTAGAATCACATCGAAAAAAGTTGTTTTTATGAATCAATTATAATTTTAGTGATTGCTAAAAAAAAGGGGGATTCTTACGAGTACAACATGAGCGGTCAAAAAAAATAGTTCACTGTCATTCAAAGTACCTATTAAATGCTACGTTACATTCCCAATTACCTACATTATCTTCTTTTTGAATTTCTTTAAAATTTGAGGGCAGCACACATTCATCGAGAAAGCTCACTTTTATACTGGAAAAAAAATCACAAAAGAAAAACATTACACAGCCGAAATGCTTTTTTTGAACAATATAAGTTGAGCTTTACTTTTGATTTTTGAAGCTTTGTGCAGCCGTTGAGATCTTCTCACAGACGCTTAGAGCTTATCATATTCTACGAAATCAGGGAGATCCTACTCCTACTCTTCAAGAGCTCTGAAAAGGACAGTGATGGTAGTTTTCTTACTACGAAGACAAGATCAATTTGTAAAACAAATTTGAGGCCAAATCGAAGAACATAAATTCAAAAATCACGAGCTAAGTTGATATTGGAATGATGTTATATAGATATAAAGTTTTGATTCTCTTTGTTTAGAACAAGTAGCCAAAATTTAAGAAATATATTTCATATGTGACAAAACTTCATCATGCACTTTTAAGGAGAGCGTAACGACGCCAGTTACTTATGCAACGAAAAATAATCGAAGATGATGCGTATTAAATAAATGATGAAACAAAAGATATTAGAAGGCTCATCTACGAAACGTGATAGTTGCTTACGCAAGGAAAGCTCCGATAAACCGACTATGGCATGGCGTGATAATGGCTTACGAAATTCTCAAATAGAATTAATAGGAAAAAGTAGGTACTCGACTACTAGTATCAGAGAATTTGGTTTATTTACGTTTCGTTTGGATTGTGTTAGTTGTCGGCGGCGCAAATGTTATCGATTTTCTTTTTTCAAAGCCACCTCGTTAAGCACCTGCCGTTGCCTCTGCCTGGTCTGAACTTTCTTTCGAATCGTCGACTAATTTTAAACGGTTAGCTTTCGAACACCGAGTTTGCAGTTTAGTTAGTTCAACTTCCACCTTCTTTCAAAGTTACTAAGTCGAAACACAAACGATAGAACTTTTTAATTATGAAATTTACGACAACCAAGTTTCCACGAAAGCAACGACGAAGAGCTATGCCGCTGTCGTTTGAAAATTCATGAACTCGTAAAAACTTATATCCTTCTTTAGTTTTAGATATAGAGGTTTTCCCTTTTTTTGTTTTTGTTTTTTGTTTTTAAGAGAGAAAGAGGCGGATGGAGGGTGGAGGGTGGAATGAATGCGTTATGTTACTCTATAGCATTTCCGATATTCTCGAGGCGCATACGCGAAAATCAGAATTTCGAAATCCATGCATTGGAACACCGCATCGGACCAAGAACGCCCAAGCCCAAGGTAAATTCACCTTGTCGGGTAAGTTTGCCGATCATGGTTTATGGTCAAGTTTACAGAACAGGTTTTACTACAAGCATGGTGGCTTGGCTACGGTTCTCTCGAATGTATGTAAGCAAGTTTCTGTGTATAAACGAAGCAGCTTGCGCGTTCGTTGAATTTCCAAGTCGCCAGCGCGCATATTTACGCTTTCCAAATTACACGCATACGTTCTACGTTCAGCCGGCCTACCAGGCTACCAGCGTATCAACCGCGATCAACGCGACTCGACTCTCCACTCTTAACCGTTATAATATCGGTTACTGGTGTTCTTTGCTTTACGTGCCAAAAAGTTAGCTTTGATCGTGAAATTTTTCACCAACGCGTTTTATGCAAACGAATATAAAGAATGCGAAGCATAGGATGCAGTTAATAAACTCCGTCAACGTTTTTATACCAATAGACCGATAGCTCGATACGAGATGTAAAGTGATTCTCATCGTCATCGCTTATTAATGAATCTCAAAAAAAACTTGATATTGCGAAAACTTTCAAAAATTCGCTACTGTGAACGATTTCAATTTTTTTTCATCGAAGTGAACATAAAATTAATCATCCAGCTTCTTCTCACATTCAGAAGTATGAAAACATTTTTTATACGAGGGATAATCGTTATACTTCTGAGAAAAAAAAAACATAAGCAGCCCTGTCTCATTACTCCAGTTAGGCCTGAGCAGAGGGGAGGGGATTTCCCTCGGGATCTAGTTTTTTTTCAGGTGCCACTGAGGGCCCGCGACTTGACGCACCGGCGTTGGAAATCCGCGTTTACCTTCACGACTTTTTTTTTTATTACTCTTATGAGTTTTCCTCCTGCCCTGGGCTCGAATTTTCTCCGCACGGCGCTGACTGCAGCTGACTTTTCAGTGCAAACATTTTCAGACTTGTCCTAGAAAACGCTACTAATGGCTATCATAACACTCGATACTGAGGAAGCCAACACTTCTTTACTTCATCCGATAATACCTGAGGTGCTGCGAGGGTAGATTGGTAATCTGTGTTACCCTTTATGACCTCCTTAATCAATTATACGAGTCCATAATTATCCACTTTGAACACTATTGATCATACACCTTTATGAATAAATTTTGACTAAAACTTAAGGGCTCTTATTGCGACCTTCAACCTAATATTTCTCGAAATTCCTTTTATTCCATATACTGAAATTCCAAAAGCGTTACTGTGAATACTCGAAAGGAGGGAAATGAGCTTAGCTTAGTTGAGTTTAGAGAGATTATAATGGATGTGGAATTATGGAAAAAATCGGTAGAAATTTCTTTCGAATAGAGAAATTTCAAAAACAAGTATTTCAATGATCAAAAGTCAATAGTACTTTCCCTTTTCTGTAGAAAACTGCGTATTTTTTGTGATGCATTATAAATGACTCCCGTTACATATCATAGGGTAACTTTTCTGCAAATTTTCCGGCGACCATTGCGAACATAGCTCATGACAACGCAACGATGAAGTTTGATCTTTCTAGGTCGATTTGGTCAGGAAGAAAGAAATTTCATGACTGAAAACTTCCTCAAAAACCTGTTTTTTACTATAACTCCCCTCTAAGTACACTTGGCAGGCTGAAATTTGGATATGATGGTGTCCGTAATTCACTCTTTCATATGAGATCAAAAACAAAAAAAAAAGTAATTTGTCCCATCTCCAGCCCGCTCAAAACTTGAGCGATCTGCCATTTTAAGGCATATCAAAAAAAACAAAAAAGGACCTTTTTTTCATTTACACGAAGAGTTTCTACGAAATTTTGAACGAATTTAATGATAATCTCGGCGCTACGCGAGGGCGGAGAAATATTGCCCGATGATTACAAATGGTCTGAAATCCAAAGGTTGGAAAACCCCACCCTCCATAGACTCCCCTTCCCAAATCAGGTAGACTGTAATGCCTGTTGTTTTCAAGTTGAATCTCAGCTAAAAACAAGCGAGAATAAATGTTGACCATGTGATGAAATGCTACTGTTTCATTCATGGAGATATGAATGTTGAAACTAAATAAATCACCAGAACTGGAAATATCATATGCATATACATATGCGTAATTATTATAACAATTATTTCATTTCTCAATTTTAAATAATCAACATAGTAAAAACAGAAGTGATTTAAACTGAACATTAGACTTTCATAAGTAGAATTGAAAAATCAGATTGAGGCGAACTGAGAAATCAGAAAGATTCATCTCACTTCATTAAGACTTCATTTAACTGTCAAGGTAGTATAGCAGAGTGAAGTAGAATAAATTCGGAACGAGTCGCATGCATTTTACCAGATTAGTAACTCAGTTCATCCGAAAGAGGTTGGACCTTTGACTATAAGTACAACATGAACTCAGCTACCAATATTAAACAATCGGTCCGACGTCCGAGCTCACCGAGATAACGTACAGTTAGTAGCAGAGGTGTTCCCGCTCATGCGCTCATTATGCGTGAGCGGGAGCGCGCTCACGAGCGAGAGCGCATTTCGTGAGCGGGAGCGGGAGCGCGCTCATTTTGTATGAGCGGGAGCGAGAGCGCGCTCATTTTGTATGAGTGAGAGCGAGAGCGCGCTCATTTTGTATGAGCGAGAGCGAGAGCGCGCTCATTTCATATGAGCGGAAGCGAGAGCGAGCTCATTTCGGCTTATGCCAAATGAGCGCGCTATTAAGTTACTAATGAGAAGAACTAGTATAGGTTATTGTTATTGACTTCTAATAAGTTATAATTTTAATTTTTAACTCCAATAAATATTGAGTTGTGCTTGAAATAAAGTAAATAAACATGTTTTAAGAACATACAACGTAATAGTTTAGTAATTTTATATTTTGAGCGAGAGCGTGAGCGAAACTGCGCTCATGAGCGGGAGCGGGAGCGGAACTGCGCTCATGAGCGGGAGCGAGAGCGCGCTCATTCTTTAAGAGTGGGAGCGGGAGCGCGCTCATTCTTTAGGAGCGAGAGCGGGAGCGCGCTCATTTTTTAAGAGCGGGAGCGGGAGCGCGCTCATATTTTTCGTGAGCGGGAACACCTCTGGTTAGTAGTTACGCGCATGAGCGAACTGCATAAACAACTCCTCTCGCCCTTAAGGCGGTACCACACTTATGAAACAAAACTAAAACATCGTGTTTTGAAACAAATTTGGAACATGTTTCATTTGTTTTGGACCGTTTCAAAACACGATGCTCGTAATCGTTTCGTTTCAAAACAAATCATTGAAACCATAGTTGTTAATGAAAAATATCATTTTCAAATTTGATTTTTCAACTAAAAATGGCTTAGTTGGTAGGTATAATGATAATTATGTAATTTCGTTTGAAAATTATTGTGACTAAACACATGAATAAAAAAATAAAAATACCGAAACATGTTGTGATGTACATGGTATGTGGGCAGAATATTTCATGTTTCATGTTTTAGTAATTTTTTGTTTTGTCTCGCTGTAAAACGCAGCGCTCAAACAATTCATCTTTCCCCGATAATGTTGTGGTTTCATTCATAAAGCAGCTGAATAGCTCGGTCCATATTATAGGTATAGCTAAAGGATTGGACAAATTCAAATGAAATCGGATAGAGTCGGCTAAAGTCGGACAAAGTTGATCAGAGTCGGATAAAATCGTACATTCTCTTTTTGAGGTTGAATATTGGGTCCTGAACAACCGCTTGAGCGCTAGTGCTCTAGTGAGGCTCTATGGGGCATGTATGATTTTATCAGTCGTTTCCACCAATCAGACCAAGGTTTATAAATCACTTTAAACACGTAGCCAGCAAATTTTTCTTAATACACAAAGAAAATGAACACAATTTATGATAAAAATTTTCATTGTTTACATTATACATGCCCCATACAGCCTCATTTAAGCAGATACACTGTTTGCCACCAGATGTCAGTCACTTCGCGTTCGGGTCCCGATTTAAGTCCAAGATCTAAAAAGTATATATATATAGTGATCTATGGTCAAAGTGGCATCAGTTTGCACATTCCTCAGAAGTGCATCTAATGTCACATTAACGACACCCATTAACGACACCACAATGGCGAACGGAATGTATAATATCATAGATTTTCTTAGAAACAAATTTTTAAAATGATGCCACTTTACCTGTAAACATCAAAAAAATGAGGCTACAACGACCGTAGACCGAAAAAAATTTTTTTGTATGAAAAATAGAATATTAGTGGTAAAGTGGCATCACCCAAATAACCACACCAGTGATGTCATGACACAAAGCTGAATCGATGAGCAATGTGATGGTAAAGTGGCATCAAAAAAAAGATGCCACTTTGTAAAAAAGATGCCACTTTACCTGTAGACGACGAAAAATGATGCCACTTTATCCATAGATAAATCTATATATATATATATATATAAAAAAGCCACCTTAATGTATTTTCAGATATTAGAATATTACCCACAATCAGATTTTTCTTCAAGTAGATTCAAATAGATTATAAGTTGTCAATTACCATGATATATTTTATTCTTGACAAAATACACGTGTGTAAGTAGTTAAGTACATCACAGGTTTTAAATCTTCTAAATATAGAGTATTTATAATGACTGGCCTAGGTTCTAATTGGTCATATGTTACCTGCGTAATGACCAATCATAACGCTAGAATGTGATAAAATGTAGGTAGTTTCATTTCTACCTTCCTAAATAATATCGTTCAGTTTTTAGTGAACGACTAAAATTCGTTTGTGATTTGAATCATCAGCTGATTTGTGTTTTTATTTTATGAGTTAGTCGAGGTGAATTTATAACATTCCAACTTACTGATTGGTTGTTACAGGCGTGACGTAGACCAATTAGAACCTAGACCAGTCATTATAAATACTCTATATAAAAATGCATGTTGGTGTCATTTTTGGCACCCGGTTGTTTTTTACTGATTGTCAGCCCAGGGTTAAAAATGCTCTCAACACGTACTGAAAAATTCTATTAGATAAAACTGTGATTGTCATATGAGTACAGAAAACCCTAAATTTTCCCCTCCTATCTGGAGGCCTAAATATAACTTCTATTCAAATTTACCAATTAGGGCTGGGCACGGGTGTGGTGCACTAGCGACGTTTTCCTAGAAAAGGTGAAACTGATCAAAATTTAACCTTGCATGAACAACATGTCAAAAAACAACATATGCCAAAAATGGCATATATTATAACAAAAATACTCAAAAGACAACATATGCCAAAAATGGCATCATGAAGAAAAGGTGTTGGACAACATATGCCAAAAATGGCATAAATCATTGTGAATACTGAAAATCGTAAAATTATGCAGGTAATTTCCTCCTGAATGGTTCCTCTCGAATTCAACTATAAGATTAACTCTGATTTGTGTATGACAAGACTCATATGTTGTAACCAGATTCAACAAAAGGAGAACTATGGTCAGTTCCTGATACAAAATGTTTATTTATGCCATTTTTGGCATATGTTGTCAATTTAATCATTATGCCAAAAATGGCATATGTTGTTTTTTAATTTATTACTAGTACCTCCTCGCCCCTTCGGGGCTCGCAATAAAAATTTACATTCATTTTAAATTTTATTACTGAAGAACAATAAACTAAATGCAGGTAGGCTTTCACCGCAAGAGTCGTAAAATTTTGCAATGACAAGGGTCATTAAATTTTATTACCTCGGTCCTTTTCCCAGCCTATTCACACAGCAGGGGTCCTTTGTGTTGTGAAGGTGCTATAGCCTGATCCAAGACCCAGGTAACAAACAGAGAAACAATAACTCTGGCATTTCACTTTTTTGGTAAAATTTCAATTTTAATATCATGGAGTGATAACATGAATATGCCATTTTTGGCATAAGTTGTTCACGCAGGGTTAACATTGGTTTAAATAGACGCGTTTTCGTTTTTTAAATATTTTGAGAAAACTCAAAAGTTTAAAGAAAAATTTTACACAGCTCAATTTTTGGTGCATAAAATTTCCTATTTAGTGATATAAATTTTGTTATGTTTTCATCACCAGTATAACTATAAAAGTGGAGCATTACCAACTCAATATAGGAAATAACGATAATATATGAATATTGAATACTGAATAAAAAATCTTCATAGCCCAATTCACTTAAACACAGCCCCAACAGACTGATTCATGAACAAATGTCAATTGATGAACGAATAGTTGACTTAACACGAGTAATAATATTACAATAATAATTAATTTCTATTGCTATTGCGGATGAAAATATAACAAAGTTTATATCTTTGGAAAGGATATTTTATCGTCTAAAACAAAGTTATTATGAACTTTCCTCTGAACGCCTTATTTTCTCGTAAAATTGGAAAAACGAAATTGCTTCCATTTAAATCAATGTTAAATTTTACTCATTTGCACCTTTTCAGAGTTTCCACTGCAATCCGCTAGAAGCTAGCTTTCGATGCCCGGCCCGAATATAAAATTAAAGTACCTTCGTACAAAACATTCACGTTAATGTATTATACGGTTGGAAAAAAATTATGTACAAGGAACGTCGAAAAACAAAGCAAGTAAACCGAATCGCGGTTCCAAGTAGCATTCAGCAAAGAATTCAGGCATAAAAAAAGCAAGCAGGACGGAAAAATTTGAGCAATGGCAAATTATTTTGTCAGCTTGGCCGAAGAGATACCACAATCATGTTGTAGCCATGAAAGAAAAATTGAAATTTGATAATTCTCTAGATTTTTTTAACGTCAAGTATTTTGTTTTTGTATACATTTACTCTCGTCTATACCTCAAAACGCAACCTTTTTTCTGGGTTTGAAAGCGTCCGAGAAACCTGCAATATACATCAACAAATTCTGTATTCACAGGCGTCAAAGAATTTGATACCAGCGAGCAACAAATACCTAAATCTATCAAAGGTGGCACCCTAATTTTTTCGAATACACCGGCACTTGATTTTAGTTCTAAAATTGATACATGACACACCGTAGTACTCTAACAATGAACTCCACGTATCGTAATTAATGTTCAAGTACGTTTCGTAGCTCGAGACGCGCATATAATGACATATTTGCTTACGACTTCGTTGAAGCAATAACCTCGTAGCGACGAAAGCACCGATAATATGGCAGAAAATAAAAACGAGCAATACCTGAAACACCTGAAATCAATAATGTATTCCTGGGCCATTGTCCCGTCGAGTACGTCCCAAGTCAAATACGCACGAATATCGTAAATACATAGATAAAGCTACAATGATTTTAATATGGGCACAGATACATCAATACGTGGAACGTGGTATTCATTCTACCGATATTTCGAAAATTTCAATGCTCCAATGAAACTGTAAAAACGATTTTCCATATTTTCAGTATAAATGTTGTTTTCAGTGAGAAATAATCGTACAATTTTCCGAAATAAAGATAACAGTTTCAAAGTCAAAATGTTTTCAATTCACACGCGTTATATCTTATAAAGAAAATTTTTATTCGCTTCGACATTAATACGTACCTACTACCTACATACTACGCGTACGTAACATGCGAATATGCCCAATAAGAGCTCCAAAATAACTCAATTTTAAAGTGGTAACATCTACAAGTATAAAAAAACAATTCCCGAGTACCGGCGAATATTGACCTACTGACCTTGTTACTCAACATTAGGAAGTGATAAATACAAATTTCACATATTCGGCGAAAAGTTATCTCTCCTTTCCTTCCCCTTCTTTCTACTGTCAATGTGGACGGATGAATTGCGTAATTTTTAATAAGCGCGACGAAATTCACGATAAGGCTGGAATTATTCTCAAGGCTTAGAAAAGAGACGAATGACGTATACTTCGTGCAATAAAAAAAAAAAAATAGAACGGAGAGGAAAAACACCAAGAACGCCATTAACACGGAGATAATCGATTAGCATGTTTGCGCTAACAAAGGTGGAAGTTAGAAGAAGAGGTGGCAAGAGGAGGACAAAAAGCTAAGAGGAAGAGCAGCGGTTGAGCGATATACGTTGCCAGATAGATGAATATGCGGCAACATCGCAATACTCTTCACTTTATCCACCGCTCTAGCGAGTTTTATTATTAATTTCAAACAGCTGCGAGGAGAAAGAAGAAGTAGACAACGCAAGCAGACGAAACTCCTCTTCTCTCTGCACATCCTCCAAATGGTTGAATGACTGTTTGATAAAAACACGTCATTCTTCTTTTGCGTTGATCGTTCTCGACTTCTCGTTCCTTCTGCGTCTGTTTCGTTAAAATTTCGTATATTTCCATCATTTCTTCTTCGTCTTATTATGCTGCTTGCTGCTCGTTTTCATTATTGCGAGTTGCGACTCGTTTACCAATGCTATTCTTCTCCTCGTCTCTTGTTTTTCAATAGTTTTTCCGCGATGTCTCTTTTACTGCTAGGATTCGTGCACACTGTACTGTCTACTGTCTTCCTTACACAGTACAAATTTTCATTGTTTTTTACATAATTATATATGTAGCTCACATTTTCAAAGCCTCTAATCCATCAAACATGTGCAGGCTTAACTTTGGAATCATGATTGAAAATATTCAATATGCTGAGAAATAAAGGTTGAATCTCACCTGTACGGTGCATTGATGTATGTACTTCAAATCAGCACATAACAAGAATACGACATCGATTAAATAATAGAAAACTCTACACATACTTGAAGGGTTGTCCAATATCATTATTTATGAGAAAAATCCAAAGATTATCTAGATACCTACCTACACAAACTGATTTGAGTTTTTAACAGATGAATTTCGACTCAGCTCATAGTCTCTATAATCCGATTTTGTACCAACAACTGCAATACCAGGGTTGGGAAGAGTTAGAAATAGGAGTATCCGGAGTTCGAAGCCTAGCCCCTTACCCAAATCCCTATGTTATAAACAAACTATAGAGCTTGCAGACCGAGCCAAAAAAAAAAGATTTTTTGGTAAATTACATTTTTATCCTTTGAAGCACAACAAAAGAGACCTATAATAAGAAAATTGTAACTATTTCACCTGAACGTAAATACACCAAATACAAAAAGATACAACTATAAAAAAAAACAATATATCACTTCGAAATTACTGTATTTTTCAAAATCAAAACATCATGTAGGAAATTTAAGGTAATTTTACAATCATCATTACCGAATAATTTCCACTCTCGCGTCAGAATGATATATAATACACAATACTGTAAGTAATTACGTACATATATAAGTAATTATAAATTATACGCACATATTATATATAAATTTTCACACGTATTCAATAAAATCGACAAATGTTCCAGATAGACAATTAGACATATCCATCTCATATGCAGTCAAATAACAATCGTACGTACCTACATATATACTGTTAATTCACAGAAAAAATCACACTGCGAACATTTGTAAATCTTGAAATAAAAGTCCATCATTTCCTTCATATTTTTTCTTCGAAAAATGCGATTTATGAAATGAAATATCAATCTATAACAAAAATTCAGAATCAAGGGAAAACTGAATTAAAATTTTAAAAATACACGTCACAATACAAATACAGTATGTATTAGGATACTACTTATGAAACACAAAGCAAACTTTTCCAACAAGCGGAAAGATGTTTTTCCAACCTTCGAACAAACCACAAAAATTTTCATTTCAACGTAAGAGGCATGAATTTAAAAAAAAAAAAAAATTAGTGCCTTTCAGAAATTTAAATAAGAGTGATCTAAATGTTTTGCTCAAGTGCAATGACAGATTGAGGACAGGTATACAGAATGCAGACTTGGTGGATAAAATTATAGAAACAACAAATTCTTTTGAAAGTGTTATTAAAAAAAATTAAAAAATTAAATTCCATTTTTTTCAATTTTATTTTATTTTTTATTATTTTTTCTATTATTTCTTGAATTTATCAAGTATATTTTTATTTCTTTCATATTTTTTTTTTTTAAATTGCATATTTTACATTTCATATCAGTCTACATGAAAAATAATCTCAATTTGAAAAATCTCAAAAATTACACAGATTTTTGAGCAAGGAAAAAAATTTGCATTTTAGACTGGTAGTTAATTAGTTACGTATAATCCTCATCTAGTAAGTCAAAGAACCAGCTGTGAATTTCCAATCTTTATTTGTTCCAATAATGTAAGAGAAAAAATATTAAATCACAGATCGTTTTTTAAAACAATAGTTTTTTTGAAGGGATGGGCGGGGGACGGAAGCTTGATTAGTCGTCGAACAAAACCCCTCAAGCATACTACGTTGACAAAATGAATTCAACTTCGGGATAGTAATTCTATAAATCGGTGGCAAGTTTGCCAGAAAATAAAAATAATTTTGAAACTCGATTTACAAATATTATAATTTATGCGAAAAATATGGTATTTCATTTCTTCATAGGAAATATTCGTAATCATAAATCGATAATTTAGCATCCACCAAAAAAGGTGTATATCTATAGATGATTTCGGATTTCTTGAATTATAAAAGTAAAAAGTAAACTTTTCTCAGTTCACAGGAGAAAGGATTAAGAATTTTAATCTTCGCACTCCTTTTAACCCTTAATTGGCACACGTGGGTGAATTTCACCCATCGGTAATACAAACTCGCTGCGCTCCGGCGTAACCGGTTACTCATCGCTGTGCACCCTTCATAGTTGAACGTTGCCACAATTTGTTCAGTTTGGGAATCTGTGTTAGTTGCATACATCAATTTTTGAAGGAGCAGACTTACTTCTGAATTTTTATGTAAATTATTCATTGCATTTTTCAGGTCGCAAAAATCGAAAATAAAACCATGCTATATTGTAGTTCGAAAGATTTGCAAGAAAAAACATAGAAGAACAAATCGCCTATCTTCAATATTGAAGGAGCTAGAAATTTTCAAAAATTGTTCAATTCTATCCTATGTATGCTGCCCCTTCAATTTTGATATTATGCAATTTTTTTGTAATGAAATTCGGCATTTCAGCGAGCACAATAACATATTATATTTCAATTTCTTGAGTGACTCAGCACAATTTTTATTTTCTAATTTAAATTACTTTTATGTGTGCCATTAGAGGGTTAAAATGTATTTTTACGAAATCATCATAATTCAAGAAACAATAAACCAAAAAAAAAAGACCAAGCAGAAATAAATTCAGCCACAAAATCTCTCTGTGATTATACAATTAGATCATTAAAACAATGTTGATTCTGGGCCATAATCATACTTTTATCAACATTTTGAAGGTGTAAAAACAATTTGAAATCAAACGTACCTAGCGGCTTATTTTAGTATTAATTTGTAAAGCTATTTTTTTCTTTTAGTAGAAGAAAGACTTCTTCGCGTGGTCCTAATACAAAAAGTGAACAATAACGTTTCATAAGTAATAACCAGACATAGTATCTAAGCAAGAAGAAATATACAAATATGTATTACCCGCGTGAAAAGGAACGGGTTCACGAGCTAATAACATCCTTTCGCGAGCTTTTTTGAACGCTTCCAAAATATGATTCACGCTATTCATGAGCATGACAGTTTTCGCTTTATCCATCAAATGCGAAGTTTTTTTGGGATGAATAACTTTTCCAATTTGATGTAATATGTTTAATTCGATATAAACTTGACCACTAGACACGCATTCAAATCCGTATCGACTTAATAATGTATTCTAATACAGAGCATTCAATGACGAAAGAATATTCAATTATAGTTAAAAAAAAATTATTCAACGATGCCAAAAAAACCCTCACCTTAAAATCAGCGGGCACACCGATATACGTCAGGTCCGTTATTTCCGCATCACATCCGATAAAAAAACGCTTTAATTCGTCTCTACGGGTAAGCGAGGCTGGTCTCCACGAATTTAATACGAGTCTATGACGACCCGGTGTGGTCGGCAGAGTGATCCAGGCATACCCTTCGACGCGAAATCGCTTCCAACCATCCAAAGAGCACATTTCAAGGAACAAGGAAGGCATGGCGAAACGTGATAGCGAATCTACATTGGCAGGAGAAAAAATTATCGATTAATTTAAGAGATTGAATTTTTCGTGTACTGACATGGCATTAGTACATTCGCACATCGATATGATCACTAGTCTAACCTTGATCACTTCTTTCCAACTCGGATACAACTAGCGAAAGTTTCGTTTCGAATAAATACGAGAACTGAGCGACATCATCGCTACATTTGCACTGTTGAGTTAGCCCTGATAATACCTCGGTATTTTCGCTTGTCCAGGCTATAAAAATATCATAATTTAACACGAAAGTCATATTTCTCATAACCGATTCGAGGATTCTGTTCAACGATATTATCGCTTCGACATTACCTTCGGGCAAATAGATATAATATTGAATGAATAAATTATCGCAAACAAATCCGACAGCTTTTTGAATCTCGGCGAATAGAAAAACATTGAAAAAATCTTTATAAGGCACGTCGAATTCGGCTGAAAAATTCAAATGAGGCTGAACCGAGGAGAGCTGAAAAATAGTTTAAATATCCGGTAAAACGGCCATCAAAAAATTCACGTATTTTGCGAAATTTCCAAAGAGAAAAAAAAATTACTTCTGTTGTTAATTTCTCGATTTTACCCAAATTATTGATCGCTTCGGATTGCGAAATATTCAGAATCCAATAACGATATACGTATCTCGTATCGCTTAAAGCGTCTACGTCGATTTTATATCCAGCTGTGCTGAAATTCGCAAAATCTGGCAAGATGGTCAATGTTCTCGTCAACTTGTTCCATTTTATCGTCACTAATAAATGTTCGTTCTCGCAAGATGAACTTTCGCTACGATAAAAAAAATAAAAAATTCAATTTAAAAAAAAATTAAAATCGAATATCATTTAATATAGTGTGTATATATATATTTCCGATTAATTTATCGTAACAGTGCTCTCGAGAAAACTCTAGCGTACAGTGTATGTCTAGGGGAAAGTGAGTGTCGTTTTTTCCTACAATGTAAAAACATGAAGCTGCATTTGTGCTGGTTACACTATTCAGAAAAATTAACCTGTTATGAGTTTTATCTGAAAGATCGGCGGCAATGTGCATTGTTTCGTAGCCAGAATATAAAGATCTATTTCGTTTTCTCAATTCGTCAGATGGATTAAAATCGATAATGTTTTTGACCGGTAAAGAAAGTCTTTCTAAATTTTTTTCCGGGCTAGATTGTTGTAGAGAAATGTAAGATGTGTTATCGTCTTCAAAAAATAATTTACGGCGCTCTGCTTGGTAAAAAATATTTCTATACAGCTAACGGAAAATTGAAACAATTAGTAAATTGTATTTTTTTTTTTATCATCGAGAAAGTCCACGTAAACGCATAAAATTCAACGCAAATAAAGAGTCATATTATAGCGGAAACACTATCACGAAGTATCACATTACTCACCCTCTTGGGCACCTTTTCCTTCGAAGTGTATGTAAACAAACGATTACTAGGAGAGCTGGTTCCGTTGGCGATTAATTTGGTAATATCGTTGTGAAATTGTTTCTCCAAGGTATTATGACAATTCTGTGCATCACTGTATAATCTGAATTCTGAAGGACTGAAAATTTTTTCGTTCCACGAGAATTCGAATTCCTCTCTTTCGTTATATTGGGGATCGAGGCCGGTTTCTTGTTCTTCAACATTCGATAACGGAATCATCGATGACTTTACTATCTCCAAACGAACTCTAGAAAGCGAAAACATGAAGATCACCGAAATTCGAAGCGAATAATAAAAATTATTTACTCAAGATAAAATGCAAGAATTGATGACTCACTTGAAACGTAGATATTTAATGTCACCGTAACATTTATAGATTCCTGGCATCGTATCCAATTCATTTTTATAATACATTTTATTTGGAGTAATATTCCGTTCTTCGATTTCAACAGTCGATCATCAATAAAATGTAATATTTCAATCTTTGAATTAAAAATAAATATGAACACAAAACTTCATAAGTTACATAACAACCAACAACGAGGTAAGTTGACACAAAACAACTTGGTCGAGGGAAAACGCGAGTCAATATCACCTATTGGCGAATGTTGAATCTGTAGGAGCCTATGATTAACTAACCCTAATTATACAAAACTGAAAAAAACTATCATTTTTAGGGAACAGAGAATTACACTGCAATCATAGTTTGCGATTTGACGTATTCCTAGTATTGTAGGATTTTATTAACACGCACAATCGAATATAAAACGAAAACTATA
This sequence comes from Phenacoccus solenopsis, assembly GCA_009761765.1. Taxonomy (NCBI): domain Eukaryota; kingdom Metazoa; phylum Arthropoda; class Insecta; order Hemiptera; family Pseudococcidae; genus Phenacoccus; species Phenacoccus solenopsis. Next base: position 41,035,419 of record CM019756.1, on the reverse strand, counting down.
ACGTAAGAATCAGGTGACGCGGTCGTGGTCGCGCTGTACCAATCGGTAATCGGTAAATAATAAACTTCCCTCTCTACCTCGCTCCACCAGTGTACTGTTTTATTTTAAAACTCGTACATCGTATCAGCATAAGGCGGAAGGCTGAACTGGCCGAAGCAGAAGTTACTAAAATAAAACTTAAAACACGTTCAATCAACGCGGTCGTGATATTTTGCGAACATTTTTGCAACATTCGCCGCGAAGTGTTTTACGTGACAATTGCGCGTTTATAATTTGTACACAGTCGTACCTTCGTACCGCTAAAACTGCAACTGATAAGCATTCTTATCACAACATTATGACAACATATCAAGACATAATCACACAATTATGCGAAATATTAAGATCACGAAGCGAAATCGAATGCACATCCGACCTATTCAAAGGCATACCACCCAATGAGAAGGTTTCATTTGCTTATAATTTACTGCACGAAGAAGGGCTGTTACCACATTTCATAAAAACAACTTCAAAATCCATCGATCATGCCTTAGAATGCAGGACTCTCGGTAATAAAGCTTTTTGTCGTAAACGAGACGCCGAAGCGTTGAAATACTATACCAGTAGCGTTTCGTTATCGCCTAAAAACAGTCGAGAATTATCAATCGCTTATGCCAATCGTTCAGCTGTGCTATTCAAAGTGAAAAAATTCGATTTATGCATTTTGGATATAGATAGAGCTTTAAGTCACGATTACCCAGACACGCTGAAGTATAAACTATACGAAAGAAAAGGTAAATGTTTACTACAAATTGGTCGGTCGACCGAAGCCAAAAAACTATTTTCGGTAAGTATGTAGATGTACTCGAGTGCGCTTAGACTACAAAAACAAAGAATGTACCATTGAATCTCAGATTACACGAATAAGAAATGAATAATAATATTCTAATCATGTTGCAGGATGCTTTGTCCGTTCTACCGAGCGCGCATATCACCCAAGATCAACGAAATAATGTAGAAAATTCGCTGGTACAACTAATCGAGGGAAATGATAATCAGACCAATGAAAATTACATCCCTGTGAACACGGAACGAAATTTTCCTCTGCCCGAAATACCATCCACAAACCGATTAATACTTAATGCATCTGATAAAATAAGGATCGATTTCTCACTCGAAATGGGCCGTCATGTCTTAGCTACACGGGATATTGAACCAGGTTAATCATGTACATTGTAGATCGATCGCCGCTCGATAATTCTTCGTTTTTAATATTTAATTTTTGATAATGCGAATTGTGACAAAATTTAGGTGAGATTTTAGCCATAGAGAAACCGTTTGCCTCGATTCTACTGCCAGAGTACTACCATACTCATTGTTCGAATTGTTTCGTACGAAACGAAGCCATGATCCCATGCAATGGTTGTTCGATGGTAAAACTTTTGAGTTTATTCTCGTCTAACATCGATGTCGTATGAATAACACTTTATTCCTTCGAAGGTGATGTTTTGTACAGAAAAATGTCGCGCCGAATCCATGAAACGTTACCATACTACCGAATGTGATATTTTACCATTTCTGCTTTCGCTGAAAGTAAGTAAAATGGAACTGTTGGCTGTTCGCACTTTACTCATTGCCACCAATCGAGGAGAATTTCTCGAGAATTTGTTTGACGATCCGATTTTCGGTAAACCTCTTCCTTATCCAGTGCCATCCGAATTACTCGACGTGAACGATTTATATATTTCGCAAGATTACAAAAGCGTTCACATGCTAGAAGAAAATTTTTTCAAACGTCCTCCTTCGGATTTATTTCAAAGATCCGTTACTGCTGCATTGATGTTACATGTTTTAAAATACTCTACATTTTTCGATTCGCTCGCTAATACGGTAAGAATTTATAATCATAATTTTACTACATCGAAATCTCTATTTGTGCATTGATGAACGATATTGGATATTCGTCTTCCTTTAGAAGAAAGATTTAGATGCGTTTGCTGGTTCGCTGTTATTGAAGTATTTATTCATAATACTTTGTAACGCTCACGAAATTTCTGAAATCATAGAAGAAAATTCTAAACCAAATTCTAAATTAGTAGACAGAAATTTAGAGATTGGTGCCGCTTTGTATCCGTTACTCAGTTTAATAAATCACTCTTGCGATCCAAATGTTGTCCGACATAGTTACCACGATAACGTCGTACTTCGATCTATTCAACCTATCACGATGAATCAACAAGTGAGTACATATTATAATCGTTAAGATATCTCGACGCATTAAATACATCTTCACATATTACACGATGTGCACTTTTTTTTATGTATTTTTTTCTTCAGATCTTCGACAACTACGGTTATCATTACGCTGTTCACGATTTACAAAAAAGACAAAACCAATTAAAATTACAATACTTTTTCACTTGTTACTGCGATGCTTGTAAATTCGACTGGCCTCTTTACAAAGATTTACCTTCGAAAAATCCGGAATACTTGAATGAGTGAGGACAATCTCGTTAACCTCATTGTTATCATACCATTTTTAGATCGATCTTTTTCTAATACGATGAATCGTAATGTTACAGAGTCGATGAAAAGAAATTAGAAGAATCTTCGAAAGCTTTCAGTAATCTTCTTCTCAAGATAATGGATTCGAAACGAGAAAATGCTCTTGAAATGTTATGTGAACACTTATCATTACTACACAAATACGTGAAGAGACCGTGGAAAGAATATAGCGATTGCCAAGAGACTATAAAAGAGTGTCTAGCTTACCAAGCTAATCATTATAGAACTGATATAAACGTTATATTGTAAGAGTACTTTAATATAGCTAAATAATAAGTTTTTTAAGTAATAATATTATTATGAACTCACGATGTTGAAATTTGATCGTTAATTCGGTACCGTGACCGTATCCGACAATTTTGTCCATTGATCATCATATCGATTTTGAGGAACATGAGGTATTCTTTCGACTAAAATGAATCACTCGCGCATTATCAACAACACCAAATTACTTATCATTTCCGTAATAAATTGAATTTCCACGATTTCATAACACACTACCGTATTAAAATCCTACGTGGTAGAACTAATATACAAACATAGTGAAATCTTGTTTAATGTAACAACTTTCAACGAGGTCTTATGGAGTTGAATCAGCAAACGACAATAATTGGTAAATGAGCAAAAAAGGCGGTTATCCAATCAGATTGAGAAATGATAAAATTTAATTGGTTGAATTTGTTTATCAATACAAATGCTCCTATCCTGATTGGCCTACAAAATAGGAAGTAAGAGGCATGCGTACAACGGGCTGCCATTTTTTTTTTCAATTTTTTGTCAGGTTCATAACTTGAGTATTCATATTTGAGAATCCAAAAATTGTGAAGACATAATATGCATGAAATTTCCAAGGTATCAAAATTAAACAAGATCACGTTGAATATTTATTTACGAAAATACACGAATACTTATTTCATTTGAAAACAAAAAATCATGGTGAAAAAGACAAGTACAAAGATATGTGATGCGGGTGAATAAATAAACAATGATTACATAATTATGTGGATATGAATACCGCTTAATGATACTTGAAATTTACGTATAGTTGGCACGACGTGAGTGAAACGTATTACAGTAGGCACTGTGGAAAATGATAAGTCACTTTTCTGCACAGTCAAAGGCTGTCACATACCAAATATTTTGATTATTCATCAAAATAATATAAAAATCACAAATACGAAAACGTGCTATCTTAAACTATAATCACAAATTGGACGGCACAGAAAAAAGGTAAGCTGGTTAACAAGAGAAATAAATTAATAATATTATTACATATTGCACCATAATACTGAAAAACATAACGTTTAAAAGTTGTTAAAATTTTTGTCATAATTGACGGTGTTTGCCAGTGATCTTATAATATAAGTGAAAGTTACTAAAATAAAACGAGCATTCTTCATACAAAAAAAAAGAAAAAAAATTTGTTCTCATCACATATAGCATAACTATACACGAATACTTATGCAATAAAAATGTACACACATTTACACAAAAAATGGAATACAACAACAATATGCGTAATTTGGAATCATGTGGAATCATTTACGTTCAGTGAAAAATCGAACGTAAAGGAAAGATTTGTAAAATACAAACCCACTTTCAAACGTTGAGAGGTGAAAAATAATAAATAAATAGAATACAAAATTCTGGTAAAAATCGATACAAAATGAGATCGGCTTCCAACTTCGAATCAAAAAATTAACATGATGCAACAAACATTCGCATATCACAAATTACAGTATACTTAATGAACACAACTGACAGGACGGAATAAGAGAAATATAAATATTGTCACGTTATTTTCCATGTGACACGCAGTCACAAAAAAATGTTCAAGTTTAGAAGTATAATAGGCAGTGGTTATTAAGTATAACGAAAACTCAACGAAAAGTAAATGAACGAAATTCGATGAGTTCAAAAAACCAAAAATTACACAAAATAAACATAATGGTCAATTTTTTCTATTATACAGCAGTTTGAGGAACACCATCTTTCAATTCGGTGGTTTTTGGTCTATATTCTCGCCGCTTTCCACGGGGGCTCGTGCTAATACCTTGTTCTTTCAACGATATCATACTATCTGATCTAATGGAAGGAACAGACGCCGCTTTGCTGAAATCGGTTCGTAACGAAGGCGTAGACCCAGTTTTACCCAAACTAGACGGTTTAGTTTTAGTTGACGCCATTGATGGGGTATCTCTATACTCATAAATATTGCTATTGCTATGACTTCGATTTTCGATCCCCTGATGGAGTTCCGATTCTTTTTCTAATGTTAGAAATTCATCATTGAAATAGTGCTCAGAATCTCTAAAAGGAGAATATTAATAAATTTTTCAAAAGTGATGAGGAATGAACATTTAAACTTTCTATAGCTAATGCCCACCTTTTACTACTAATCCACAACATACATAATATCACGGAAATAGCCAACAAAAGCATACACAGAACTGAAACGCTCCAAAATGCCACATGTATCGGAGAAGATTGTTGCCACCATAACTGAAAATGCGTTTTAATGAGTTCAAGAAAGAAAAAATTAGAAAAGGATCATTATTAATTTTTCATCACAATCACAGGCATCACTTACATCATAGTACGGCGGGTAATACAATGGAATAATATTACCCACTACCGTCGGCATATAAGACCACCAGAAGGCACTCTGAGTTTGCCTATAGTTGAACAATATACTGGAGTTAAATGTTGTGTTAATATTCAAGTAAAAAAGTTGACCCAACACCGCTTGATCGAAATGTATGCCCAGAATTTGCGTATGAGTAGGATTTCTATGTAACAAAAAACAAACATAAAATTTTATCGGACAGCTTTTTCATTCAACCATTGCTTGATAAATCTGAGAAAAAAAATTACCCAAATTTAGCAAAATTCGTGTAAGCGTTCATGAAAAAATGACTCATATTGCGATCGTTGAATGTCCACTGGTCCTTAGTAATTTTTTCTTTGACTGGCAGCATTTCTTAATAAAATAAATAAATGTTCATGTTAGATCTTCATGAAAATAACGATTGAAACAAAAACAAAGCATGATATGGATAATGATAAAATATTTACACGATCATATTTGTTACGAGAATATCAAATAACGTAAGTTTCAATAATAGAACAATGACTAATTCATTCGACTCTGTTCGGAAGTTTCTCACTTCAATAGGAGATAAGTATGAAAAAACCTTATCTTGGCTCGCTCGTAAAAGCGCGTTTAACTATTCTACAAATATTTATTCATCTGACTAATCATATCATGTTTACCTATATCCAAAAATGGAGCGCCAATTAGGAAATACCACTCGATATTATGGTAGGCTTTACACCATTCTGGTAATTTAAAAGCTTCCACTGTGGTATTTTGCACGTAAAGAAATACAGGCACTTTTTGCTGCAACAGCAACTTGGCGATTTTATCGTGCGGCGCTACGTATAAGAAATCAGATAGCAGCTAAAACAAAAAACGATGCTTAATCAGTATTCGTGCGAATTAACGAACCGTAACTGTAGAGGGAGTAGAAGATAAAAGAGTGCAATACACATCATAATTATGTTATCGCAATTACGCATTCCTTGTAGTCATAATTTTGTAACAAGTAAGCAAAATATGAATCAACCTACATTGATATATTCGTTTCGAATGCATGTCCTGCAACTGGTATCGGGCCAGTATGTATACATGAATTTTATTGCTTCGTATACGCCTTTTGGATTAAGCGTATAGTTATACTGCAGAACAAGTTCTTTAATTTTTTGATCCATAAATTCTTCATTGATATCGAAGGTGGGTGCTAAACTAGAATTGCCAACTATGAAGAGAAAAAATGTGGGTATGAATAACATATAGTTGAAAAGCCGAGTTTTTTTTTTTTAATATGTAAATAAAAAATGTTTGTACTTTGTACTCACATAACACATATGCAGCTTCTTGAGTGGTAACACCACTCATATAGGCTAAATTTTTGTTGAATTGTCGTCTAGCAATTAGAGATTCTACCGTATCATTGGTAAAGTACCAATCCGTATGGTACCAGCCTTCGTACGGAATATCAGTTGGCATAGTGAAGTTTGCATCCAAAACTGGGCCCCAAGTAATTAATCCAATATCGGGCTAAAACAATCATAAACGAATAATGTAAATGAGAATTGCCATCACATGAAGCGTATGAACGTATATTAGTCATCTCTAAAGAATTGTGGTAAAATATTTTAAATTATTAATATTCACTTTGAAATCAACATTTCCCAATTCCAAGAAACTACGTCCTTTTTTTAGACAATCTACCAGCTTCCACGAAGACTCAATAGAGCATCCAAGATGTTTGGCGAAAACTTTGCTAGTATTTTGAGCCCTCCACGGATCTTGTATCAAAGCCCAATCAGCAACTGCTGAACCACTCTGAAATTTCATATTTTTTGTTAATAAATGAAGAAACTCCGATTACAACGGCACACGTATGTAAAATGATTTAGGCTGACTTGGTATTAACCTGAGCAATAACTTTAGAAACCATGTAATAAGTTCTTGGGTTCACCATTAATAAGCCGGCTGAAGCAGCACCTGCATCTGGACCAAATAGTGTTATGGAATTACGGTCACCGTTGAAATGAGCTATATTTTCGTAAACCCATCGCAAAGCCATAACTTGATCCAAAATACCATAATTTCCTGGCGAATTGTGATCGCCAGTACTCAAAAATCCTAATCAAAGAAAAGTGTAATGATGAAACACGATACTTCAACAGCGTCGCAAATAATTAATAAAAATATGCCATACCTAATGCGCCGAGTCTATAGTTAAAAGTAACCACAACCACATCGTAGAATCCAGCCATAATGTGGCCTGGAAAGGAGTTGGCTGAACCACTCATGAATTCTCCCCCATGAATGTACATCATTACTGGATACAATTTCCCAACTCCGGCTTTAGTCTAGAATGTTGTTCCCAAATTCATAAAAATCCAAAGAATTTTCAGTTATTAAAAAAACGGAAAACAAAACTAACATTAGGCGAAAATACATTCAAATATAAACAATCTTCATCCATTTCAACGGCCCGTTTATTCGCAGTCTGTACTAATTTAATAGGTTGGGGACACACTGGTCGATAATCTACAGCGTGTAAACTTTGCCAGCTTGGATGGGCGCGAGGTGGCTGAAACATGAAACTAATGTAGTACATTTTCTACAAAAAAAGTAGCAGGATAAATCATCACTACTCACTCTAAATCTGCCTTCATTGATTGGTGGCAAAGCGTATGGAATACCGAGGAAAGCGGAAACAGTGCCTTGAATTCGTTCCACTCGTATTTGATCGGGTCGGAACCCAGATTCTGGTAACGGATTATCGTACAAGTACACATAAAATCCTTGTACTTGCCCATACGATGTCGTAACAATTACATCCTTTTCAAGGTTCTTCGACTCTTGTCTTTCTCTTCCTTGTAAATCAGGTCTCCACGAAGCAAGCACACCAGGAAGTTTGACGACAGGATCATATCCCTGATGAAGAAAACTAAATTAATAGCAGCCACTAGGTATCTTTCGTATCATAAAACAAACAATAAGCTCAGACTTACGTATTGAAATCTTGAATTTGGGTCTGGATATTGTCTTCTGTCGAAGTTAGGATCAGCTGGATTGTATCCAGGAGGAATATAACCAGGTGGATTATATCCAGGAGGAATGTAACCTGAAGGATTATAACTAGGGTATTTGTTGTCACTATTGTACGACTGCGGAAACACTCGGGCATTTATGTTTTGTCCAGTATTTCTCATATAAAAGTCATAATTATTATCACGATTTGTAGGAAAAAGTTGAGAATGTGTTAATTTGCTTTCGAAGAATAGAAAAAGAGCTACATTCACAACAAGACGAAACTGAGTAGACATTGTAACGTTACCAAATTAAAAAACTAGTCGCTGTGTAAAAATGTTCCCTATGGATAGGGAATTGAGGTGAAATGGTAACATGAGAAATGTGGAACTTACTTAAATTTTTAAATTCTAAGTAAAATATGAAATAATGAATGAAAGTAATCGATGTACGTAGACATTATGTAAACAAACGACTCATACACTTAATTATTTTTGAAAAAAGCACCACCCAAAGTAAAGTTGTGAGTCAATGTTCTACGCTACCTAGATTCTTCTATTACCCGAATATTCTTCGCATTAGTTTCATGTTTCTAAAAAAGATAGCGCTCTATAATTATTCAATTATTTGATAAGGCATCCTTGATTTAAAATTTTTATTTTTATTACGTCTTTTTGTTTTTCAAATTTTCATTTCATATTATTAGATTTTAATGTTTGGTAGATAGAATCAACTTTAAATTTGGATATTCAAAACTTGCAGTATGAGAAAATGATTCATAATTGAAAGGGTATGTGTATATAATTTATAATAAAGGGCTAAATTAAATCCATACTACTTTTTTGCAGATATTCGTTAAAATAACGAATTTTATTGGTCCGCAGCGTGTCCGAAATTTATAAAATAATAAAATATTGATATTGAAATGTGCAAAAAATAATTTAAAATCAAAACTATGTTTTTTGTGGAACGTCCTTCTTCCAAATACACTTTTTTATTAGCATAATAGAACTTCTTCTAATTAGGTAAATATGCCTTGTGTGAATAATATGTCAAAAATGGTATATATTACGACAAAAATATTAAAAAGATAACCTATGGCGCATCTTGAAGAAAAAATATTGAACAAATGGCATAAGTCATTATGAGTACTGGAAATCAAATTATGCAGGTAACTTCCTCTTGAATGATTTTTTCTGGTTCAGCTGTAAAATTAACACTGGTTTGAGTATGATAAGACTTGTATGTTGCATATAGATTCAATAAAAAGAGAACTGTGGTCAGTTCCTGTGGCAAAACGTTCATTATGTCAGTTTTGGCATACTTAGGTTGTCAATTTAATAAATAATCATCATGCTAAAAATGACATTTATGTTGTTTTTTAATTTATTAAATCATGAATATACAATTATTGGCATAAGATTATTCACGCAGGGCAAACCGTCCCATCAAATAGTCAACTTTTCTCGAAATGTAATGTAATGAATCAAGTTTTATTAAATCTGAAATGATTAAATTTGCCAATGAAAGTGAATTACTCATTCATTCTATAGCATAAATTTGCCAATATTTCTTCGCAATTCGTCTCGTAAATAGTGAGTAGGTAGGTGATAGGTACTGTTTAATCCGAAAAAATCTGTCTGCATCATGTCTGCATTGCACTAATGTTTTCATTTTTCATGCTTGCAGAAACATAGATAGGCGCCTAATTAGTAATTACTCAAGTCAAAAATTGATGACTCAAGTTTATAATTTTATTAAAATTTATCAACATTCAATTCAAATATTCTACATTTTGAAATATAATTCGATCACTTCTCCCACAGAAAGACAATAGTAAAATATTTTTGAAATTATGTTAGAATGAGAAATTTTTCGAGGCATTTTTGGATCCTTTATTGCAAAGGTAGGTATTTTACAATTCTACTCGTCATAAAGCATCAAACAATCAAGCATCGATATATGTATATCTCCATGCGCCATAGGTATTTATGCCTAGCTAATATCTATACAAGTTCGTAAATTTGCGCGAAAATTATTCTCGATTTTGGCATTGACGCAGTTTTCCACCGCTTACACAACTACTACCCCTATCCCCCAAAAATCGAAAGCTTGAGTCAATGCCCGTGCGGTCTAGTCTAAAAACTAGTGGATTAATTGAATGAGTCTGGTCGGTCAACGGTCATGTAACTCGGTCATGTCTTTGTTGGTTCGTTGGTGGTATTAGCACGTGTACGAACTTGTCTATTCGGTTGGCACACTCTTGCATAGGTCTGTATCGCTGATTGGTTAGTTATTGTCCTGCCCCTACCCAATCCGTGCACCGTGCATCGTGCATGTATTTCACGGCATCATCTTTGCCGGCAGTTCAATTCTTCAATGGTACACCGCGGACGTGAATTAAGAGTGTTGTGATTAAAGCTCACGATAAGAATAGTCTGAAATGTGTTCTTGAATAATGATTTATCATTTGTGCTTGGTTAAAATGTTCACTATTTAAATATTTTTTCGTGATTTTCATTATTTTCTGTGATTAATCAATATGGCATCTAATGGAAATTTCAAATCAATCAATGATAAAAATCTGGAACAATGCGTCGTTACGTTTTTGGAAAAAGTCGATTCAATGGGAAGTGCGAATCAAGTGATAAAGAAGAATCTTCCTCCTGCGCAAATTGAGATGAGAACTTTGCAGTTATGGAGATGTGTTATATCCGAATGTTTAGCATCATTTTTGTACGTTTTTATCGTATGCGGTGCTGCTTCGACTTCAGCATCTGCAGGATCGTTTCCTCATACTGTATTCGTGACCGCTGCTGCTTCAGGATTCACTGTTTGTGTGTTGACTTACTGTTTTCAAAATTTATCTGGTTAGTTTTTATAAATGATTCTCTATTCTTCATAGATTGAAAAAAAACATCGTTGAGCAACAGGTCGCAATAATTTTATGAACTTCACTTTATTCCGCGCAAATGGTACGAATACTCCTGCCAATATAATCTAATCATTATATAACTCTTCCGCAGGTGCTCATATAAATCCAGCGATTAGCGTATCGATGATGGTTAGCCGAAAGATTACACCGTTTCGAGGAATGTTGTTTGTAGCAGCGCAGAGTGGTGGAGCAATTGCTGGAGCAGCTTTATTATACGGGTATGTTTCACGTGAATCTTCATAAACTGTTAAATGGTATCTATGTATATAGAGGAAAGCGAACAAAGCATTAGTAGTTTCAATCCTTCCTGTCGAAATTAGTACGTCAATTATATTATGCTTACCGTTCATTGGAAGTAACTGTATACTATCTGCTTTGATGCCTTGATCTGTGAATTTGCATATCAGCTTACTTTTTCCGAGTCGCCAAAAATTAACTTTGATGGTGGCGTATTGAACGTGATGAAGAGAGCAGGTTGTATTTCATTTTTCGAGTTCTTTTCAAAGCTCATCCGTTCTAAGAACGTAATAATAATGGATAATGCTGTGGTGTTATTATTTTGAATTTTCAACGAAGGGTTAATACATTCGCAATATCCGGAAGTCCTTTTATTTATTTCTCTTCTTTCGTTCGAAGAACGGAACTTCTTTTATATTGTTTCGTGACATGTTAGTGGTATCTCCTTATTTTATGTTATCGCGACCCCTTTTTCTGTTCTCTCGTAAAATAGGAAGAAAGTCGATATTTTTCCTTTGAACTTGAAATTCTTTTTTTTTTCATTGAAGCTAAACATTTTCTGTAATCAATTTCTTTGTGAACATTCGTATTTGAAAAAATATGCCGCGTAAGCATCGTCGTATAGGTAGACATTTTGACTGTACCTTTCTTTTGTTGAATTACTCTTTGTGGCAGGAATGTTCGTAATTTCGGAATGTAAGTCGCGATTCTTTTTTGCTATAACGTAAGGCTTTTTTGAGGCGTATTACAAATATTTTATGAATTCTGTATAATCGACGAAATATAACGATATTTATGTGTTCGACTTCTTACATAACATTCACCACCGGTTCACCCTCTCTTGGAACTCATATATCAGCGAAATTCCATCGAACTCGAAGGGGACACTTCAAAGCGAAATCTCGGCTAGCTTTATACGCTGAATAGACGAGACGAATTTATCGAAGATATATCAGATCGATACACAAAAGATCGCATCAGCCAGTACCCATTTCGTATTATATTCGTCGTTCGCTTCACCTGAAATATCTCTGACGTCTAAAGTACATATAATAGCGCCGAAGATACACATCCCGCGCAGTAAGCCACCACATGTCCCGTTCATTTTATATAAATCCCCTCGGCAAGCTTTGTGTATGCGTGTGTGTGTGTGTATCTCTGCATTCCATTACAGCTGCTACGAGCAGCGCTTCTCTTTATGAAAACCGGATGGTGAATTCGAGCAACAGTTTGAACGTGCGTGAAAGAAGAAGCCCCATTTAATCTGGTTTCGTAAATTGTAATTGAAGGGTAGCTCTGGTACAGAATCATCCGTCCGAGACGAAAATTTTTTAACCTGTTGCCGTCGATTGTAGCGCACATGTAGCACGTGACACGAGTTAGTAGTACATGAGTCAGGAGCGTAACTAAGTCATTTTTCGGGGGGGAGGGGGATATTTTGAAAAAATCGCAACTTTTTGTAATGAAATTCCCAACAAAAATCGGTGGATTATTAGCTTAGTGAGTAGTGGCAACGGCTTAATTTTAAGTTATAGTGTTGGGCAACTAATAATCGATTAATTGGTAAAAATAATTGGAAGAATCGATTAATCAATTATTAAAAGTAATCGATTATTTTATAAAGTAGGTAATCGATTAATCGGCCAATTTTCTATTTTTTTTTTCAATAATGCTTCGATATTTCTGAAAAAAAAAACTTTTTCTTAAAAAATAATCATTTTGCGAAGACATTTCTATAATACGATGAAATCGTCTCTCATCACATACCTTAAATATGCTTGTTTTTTAAATAAAAATTGCGATTAGGTATAAATGCTGTCATTTTGGAATAAATGATTTTGTTTTTGTAATTTATTTGAATAAATTATTTTATTTTTGTAATTAATTCGAATAATGTTTTTTTTTTATTACAATCGAACACAGAATAAAAAAATGAAGTTTGAGATTTTTCAAATTCTGAATATTTTTTCCAACTCCAAATTTTCTCCAAATTTTTTTTCAACTCAAATCTTTTTTCTGATTTTCTCAAAATTCATTTCGAGCCAAAAATTTTTCTCAGTATTTTTTCAACCAAAAATCTTTACAGTTTTGTTTCAAATTTGAATGCTTTTTTCAAAATTATTTTCAATTATATTTATTTTTTATATCAAAAAGTCAATATTCATTTGAACTTTGGAAACATTTTTCAACGCCACAATTTTGTTGAAAAAAGTTTCAAAGTTGGTAAAAAATTGAAGAAAAAATTTCTAGGTTGAAAAAAATTGGATGAAATGTAAAATTGAGAAAGCATCTTAAGAAATTTTGGGTGCAAAAAATTTCTAATGCTGATAAATGGATGAAAAAAATTAAAAATAGATATAAAATGTTATAAAACATTTTTGGATTGCCAGAAATTTTCTTGGAAAAATTTCAAGAAATTGAAAAAATCGATTGAAAAAATTTGAATTTGTGTAAATTTTTATTTTTTCCTTTATTCACTCATTCGTACCGCAAATAAATATAAACAGCGAATTAATTCTTTTTAAGATTACGTTTTGAACGAATTTGTACTTTGGTATATCTTAGGATTTACGTTGAGAAAATGCGTCGCTTCAACCCCCTCCCACCCTGCTCCATTTATGCTTACGTCTTTATGTGTTGAATTTATTATGCAAATACGAATTATGTATGTATATTTGAGATTTAAAAAAAAAATTTTAGTGATTTTCCATATCGTGAATTTCGTGTTTTTTTTTTTTTTTTTTGCTGAGTTTTCAATAGAAACGATAGCTATTACCGCCTACCTGATTGGGAAAAGGATTGGGAGAGGGTGCCGTCTTACATTTTTTTTTTCTCACGCGTAGCGCTGACGGTTATTCATTAAATTTGCTCAAAATTTCTTGAGAGACTGTTCTTGAAAATTCGAAGAGGATATTTTTGTTTTTTTGATACACCTTAAAATGGCAGATCACTCAAAGTTTGAGGGGGCTGAAGAAAGGGAAATCTCAATGAAAGAGTGAATCACGAATACCAGCATATTTAAATTTCAGCTTCCTAAGTACATTTGGAGGGGAGTTGAAGCAAAAAATAGCTTTTTGAGGGAGTTTTGAGTCATGAAATTTCTTGAATCTTCTGTATCTTCTCACCAAATCAATCTAGAAAAGTCAAACTTTGTGTGCGGGATTAGTTGGTGACCAGAATATGATCTTTTATATTTGGGTCAAAATGGATCCGAAATGGCCGATTATCGAAATTTGAGAATAATTTGAGTAGCCTCGAGTAGTTATAATTTGAAAAATATGTGTTCATATGATTATTGCATGGCAAGAAATACTACGTTTGTTCTAAATTAAATTTCTCAAATGGTTTCGGAATGGATAGGGTAGTGGTTTCCAGACTCTGTATTCGGTGTGACCTGTAGACATTAAGCGGTTAGCATCGTTATTTGCCAACCTGAGCTAGCCCGAATTAAAAACTCAGCTCTAGTAATGCGGCAAGGCTGCTTACGTTTTTTTTCATTTATGCTACGAAATAAAATTAAAAAAAAATGAAATAAAGTAAAAATAAAAAAAGGAAGAAATGCTTCTCCAAAAAAAATCGATGGTCACATATTCACGATACACAGTTTGCGCATTATAAATTCAACAATTAAAATGTTTATTTTTCGTGCCTAATCTGCTAGCAGACGGGCATGGGGCATTACGAACTATTACATAGCTTTGACGATTTGAGAAAAATATAGTAAAAAATCTGGTTGTAAGGTTAATTTCTATAGCACGTGTGACGAAGCGAGCGTTTGCGGCAGATGTTTTTACACATATTAAATCTACTCGTATTTCGTATCGCATTCTTCAAGGTATAAGAAGGATGCATAGAAGCGATGGAAGCATTTCTCGGTCTTCTTCATTTCGTTATAGTAAATAGTATCGCGCTTCCTATTTCATAGTTTGATGATCATGGATCAGCTCTTGTAAAGAACTCAGCCATCGCACCGGTTCCGAAACATCTGCTGTATTTAGGGGTGTTACATCGTCTCGTCTACATTCTACAGCTGTTCTAGCGGGCATATCTAGATTCGTTCCTTATTATTACTTCTTTTTTTCTCCTTCCTTCTACATGTCTTGAATCGTTCCGTTCATACACCCGAAATTTAATTACACCCAAGTGCATATTTGAATAATGGTGGTATTGGTATTGGTGTAATGGATTGAGAATTTTTATAAGGCCGGTATTAGCATTTTTAAATTATAGTATGTACCTGCGACCTGCGTTCTTTACACAATTATCGAAAGGGAGGTTTTTTGTAATTTAAAATCTTTAAAACCTGTTGCGGCTTATTTGCATTATCAAGCACTTATCTCGAAACACCGTAAAATTTATTGAGAATGTTCTATTGCGGCGTCTAGTTGAGGGTCCGGTGGCGATGTGTAGTGTTACTGGTGTTTTAGGAATGTGGTAGTATGGTGTATGAAGTGGAGTGAACTGGTTTGTGTACCTGCGGTTGTCTCGAGTTTTTTTCTCTTTCTGTTTTGTCTCGCACTCCTTCTTCGGATGCAGAATTCTTTGATTGTTATGAAAGGAACGCAACGATACAGAGAGAAAAAAGTGTCAAGTTTAATTTTTTTCCAGATTTTCGCCCTTTATAAAAATATTTTTAAATACTTAAACGAAAAGTATATTATGTATATAACTATATATTGGTATTTTTGAAGGAATTTGTTTTTGTTCTTTGTAATTATTACAAATTTCAGCTTTTTCAAGTGTATAAAAAAAAATAAACAATATATTTTCGTAGACTCTGAAAAACAAAACGAAAATTGATCACTTACTCTCTAGTTGGTTGAAAAACTTGGCTAAAAAACTTCAATCATTTACAAAATGGATACTCTATAATGATCGGATTTAAAAATCATGTTTTATTCGTGGATTCGCTCGATTACCCAACGCGTTGTTCAAATAGCGTGATTTTTGGTCGCATCGTAAAATAAAGTATCAATATTGAATTTAGTATTATTTATAAGCTTGTTAGATTCGTATTGATGAATGAAGCTTGGACAAGATGTACGAAAAAAAAAATCACCCTCACTCGATGTATAAGCATCAAATAAGGGGAAAAATTAGCTTCGCAATAGTTCACGCTCGAATAAGTGTATAGAGTATGCAGTACGCACTATGCATTATGGTATATGTTCGTACATGTGTAGCTTCGGAATAAGTTTTGAAAAATAAATGCTTCGAATGAAATGAGGTACAGTATGCAGGGACGTATCGAAAGGGGGGAGGGGGCTTCCCCCTTGGCTTTTGGAAAGTTGGTAAATTTGGAGTTTTAGCGTAAAGTTGGTAAAGTTGACCACTTGCGCAGTATTATTATAGCTATTTTTAAATTTTTTGAAGACTAACAACACTGTGACACCGTATTTATTTAATATCTTATTTTCGTGGAGCAAAAAAAAAATCAATAGTTGGTAAAATTTCATGGTATTAGTTGGCAATTTTTGGTTTTCTCTTCCCCCCCCCCCCTGAAGAAGGTCCTCGGTACGCCCCTGACAGTATGAGAACATTAATTCGTTTTCAGCGGCGTTCATAAGATATCAAGGCGTGTTGCGCTTAACAGAGGGAAAGAGAGAGAGAAAACCAAGGACAGCAAGGACTTAAGCTACCAAGAGCAACATGCGTTTGGTGGCACCTCAAATTAACTGCCACTAATGTTTGCGGTTAATTTGATGATGTGCAAATGTCATCGATCGGTCATATTCGGCGGATCATGGAGATTTTTTGGAAGCACGATAGACAGGTGTTTTTTTTTTGGAAATGGCCAATTGGTCTTAGCCAATGTGTAGAGTTAATGATTGGCGAATTGTAGCGAAGGGCGTATTGCACCGAGTATGAACTACGATCGTACAGCGGAAAAAGATAACGTTGTATAACAAGTGCGTCAGTTGTTGCTGTACGACAAAAGGTTAAAAAGGGGCGACCTTTGCTGCGACAGCGTGTCGAACAATGAAGAAGTACATTAAAAAGACGCGCTAGAAGAGTTGATAAATGTTCCGCCGCGCCGCAGTAATTCAAGTACTGCTCGCTGCTCCCCTTCACGTCGAAGAATATGGAGCGTGGAAGCGTACTCGTATCATTGTTAACTCGTTAGTTGTTTTTCATACTTGGTGATAAAGCGGAACCCTTTAATTGAATGAAGTGTAGGAGGTGGTAAAATTTTGCGTATCTCTTATTGCACGATAGCAGCATAGCAGGTTCTTTTTAGAATATCGAAATTGAGGCAATTTGACTGATGGAGAGAAGAGGACGTCTTTGATAGGTATTCATAATGTTTTGTTTCATGTTTTTTGAATTTCATTTTCTTATTTTTTGCAGCATTGCATTTTTTATTAACGTAAAATAATGTAATAATTCTACAATTTTTTTAGTTATTTTTTGATGATTTCAATAATGTAAATTAGTCGATCTCGATATAAATTATACTTACATATGTATCTACTTTTTAAATAATTTGGCTTCTTACGTAGAATATTTTAAGAACATCCTGCCGATAAATTTTACTTGAACAGATGAAAAAAACGTAAGCAGTCATGTTGCATTACTGGAGCTGAGTTTTCATTTGTAGAACCAGTTCCGAGTCTGAAAACCCCACCTATCTTCTTCAAGAATAATTAAGAAGAAGTTGATTTCACGATGTTAGTACACCTTGCCTTAAAGAATCATATGAGCTTATATTTACGTATCTTCATTTTTTTTTTTTTTTTTGAGACTCGTCATAATTATTCTGATCTTCAACCAACCCTACATACGAAGTTTACGTTTTCTAATTACATTCCTTTAGAAAATATGGGCGATTCGTGAAATTTCCTGATTTGATTTCCCTTCTGGAAACATTTTCTCGCTCCATTTTCCCTCCTAAGTAGTTAAGTAAGTTGAAATTTCAATATATCGACAATTTAAGCTTACTCTGTCGTACGAATCATATTCGAAAATATTTTGAAGTCAATACCACCTCTCTTCCCCCCCCCCCTCAACATCATCTGTGAAGAAAAATTTAATATATAAATACGTAATGTACTTATTTCACCTCCCCCCCCCAAAAAAAAAAAAATCATCTGTGCAGAAAAATTTAATATATAAACACGTAATGTACTTATTTTCTGCAGTCACAGACATGAGTCCTTATTCATAAGATTTGAGTCTCCTGAGGCTTCTCTAATTTTCCTCAGATTTTAATCATGCGCCATTTTGTATCCATTTTGATCGTTATGGTGTACAGCTAATCTTACATGTATGATTTCCTTGTAATTTGACTCACTCTGAATTACGTACATGTGATATAGCAATGAAAAATTGTTTTCTTATAGAAAATACGTAGGTAAAAGAATTCGCATTTCAGCTCTCGTATGGTTTTCAAATTTGATATTTAGCACATTTTCAACGCTAGCAAATTGATAAAAATAAATTAAAAAAAATTAATTTTTAATCAATTATTATTTAATATTAAATTAGTAAATAAAAGAAATCAAACAATAATTCTTGAAAAAATAGAAAAAATTACTCCTATAGATAATAGGTAATGAAAATGGGCTACAACAAAATATAATTATTATCTTCATGTGTACTTTTAATTTACATGATATAAGATTGAAAACGACTTTCGAGAAAATAAAAGTTATCATTGGTCTTTCAATTCACGACGTGTAGACAACCTGTGACATTTTTTGTGCTTTTGCGCAAGGTACCAGGTAATGCTTTTGAATGAAGTTCAGCAGACATAACATGGCAAACCGTGTATACACGTTAATTGCAGTGTATCTCTACCTATCGTATCGCGAATAATGATTCGAATTCGAAACGCATCTTACGAACCCCTTAAACGTTTGCGACTGTGGTATCAAATTGGCGTTATTATTTCAATGAAAAACGAAGGGCCAAGTGCTTGTATCTGTACTGGAGAGAAGGAAAATAATTCCTTTGTAATTGACCTACTGCATGTGAAAATATATCGGGTAGATTGAAATTACTATCCGGCTTTGAATTCAGCAGTTCCTCTAACGTCCTACGTGGTTCATACGTATAATATTATTTGTAAAATATAAGATACTACCAGAGCAAAATACGAGTAGAAGAGTTGAAAAGTTGGCTAGACTTTATGCGATCAGTCTATCAGTCGCGAAAGGAATTGCACATTCGTTGACCATTTTTTTTTACCATCCTTTATAACACAAGGGTGGCTGGTGATCGGTGAACCATAACAGTATAACCGCATTCGCGGTATAGCCAATATGATCGCATTTAACGTGCCTTTTTTCTCTCTCGAGGGAGTGTTTTTAACAACGTAACGCGTTGGTGGTCAAATTTGATTGATAAAAAAGAATTGAACGTCCCGAATGAGATTACAAAATCTCCCTCGAGATAGTTCGGAGGGTTTTTTTTATTGGTCTTTTCAATTTTCATATTATCTTCCCACGTGAAATATTCGAAATGGATGCAAGTGCATCGTGTAATCTTTTAAATTCGTGAGAAATGTTGAGAGGATCCTTTTTTTTTTGACGACGACGACGACCTATCCGACGATTTGTTCCATGTTCGCTAATTCAAAACGTGGCGGATGCTAAACTCGTAAATGAGGTCGTTGATTGAGTGCAATATGACGAGAATCATTGCTCATGAGCGTAAGTAATCGTTTAAGAAGATGGGAACTTTGCGAAACGCGGAAGAAGTACCGAGAAACGAATGTATTCGAATGTGTATGGTGTGGTTTCTAAAACACATGTCACGAACTAGGTACGGTAACTCATTTTGTAGGCGAAACGATTGGTTAACATTACGTTCGTATAGCTCAACATTTGCAGGGAATTGTTGAGTAAAAGATCTTCCCTGATAGTACTTGAAAAATTTCATTTTATTTTGTCGCGAATGTCCACGAAAGTAAAAAAGTTTGAAAAATATTTAGTAATTTAGCATGGTGAATAGGAATTTACAAAATAAATCGAAAATAATAATTTTATTATTTTTAATTCTGCTTAGCGATTTTTTGAACAGCTGTAATCTATTTATTCCAAGATAGCATAATAATTTGTATTTGAATTGAATAACAGAATAAATAAATAAATAAGAAATACTCTTAATTCAATTTATATTTAAAATTTAATTTTTAATTTAAAAAGATTAATTAATAATAAAAGACAAAAAGACCATTAAATTGAAGAGAAAAAAAAAACAAGTAGAACGAAGCAATGCGCGTTTAGATATTCTTTATACCCGTAGGCAAGATGTACAATAATTTGTACTTGTATTTTATAGAGTGTCCGTTCCCGCCCACCATGGTAACTACAACGCAACTGTATCCTCGGTGCCTTCGCATATGTCCCCGTGGGAAAGATTCAGCATAGAATTCGTACTTTCATTTCTGATCGTTTTCACTTATTGCGTTACGATGAACGGTCATCGTAAATGGCTCGGAAATTCAGCGACTTGCATGGGCTTGGCCTACCTAGCTACCGGATTAGTTTCGGTAAGTTATTTATATTTTAAAGGAGCATGTTTGGAAAATACACCAATTACATTAGTACCAAGACGCATTGATATTTAATGGTTACTTCGATGATAATTTTCAATTTATTTCTTTTTAGCTACCTACGCAGAATCCTGTGCGAGCTTTTGGACCAGCTTTCGTTATGAACAGATGGGAAAATCATTGGGTAAATGAATTTTGCGGCATAGTAGCTGTTTAGCGACATGAATCAAGAGACAGATTCTTTCATGTTTTTCTCTCTGATTATAGGTGTTTTGGTTGGGTCCTTGTGTGGGTGGTGTGGTTGCTGCTTTGGTATTCGAAGTGATCTTCATCACTCATCGTCGTAAAAGTCGATCTGAAATATCTGTAGACGGTGGTAAGCGCTATTGCTGTTGTTATTCTATTCTATTCGAAGTCCGCTCAAGTAACCCATATTTAGCAAAACTTTTATAACGATTGTTTTTCACAGATTCAGCTAGTATCCATTCGGAAACGGACACGTACGATGATCTTGGTAAAAATCGAATGACCGCAATGCGAACTATGAATCCAAACCCGTACAGTCGCCAATTACCTACGAATTCGGGTAAATATCGTACCTATTTTGTTACATCATCTCCAACCTAGTGGTGACTTAGTCATATTTTGTTATTAGGACCCGCACAATCGTACAACACCGGTTTCTATCCAATGGCTGTATGCAAAACCGAACGAAATGAATCAATTTACGAAGGTAGTCGTTCGTTGTATACCAGATCTCCGCCATTAACTCGAGCTAATTTGAGCAGATCTCAGTCAGTTTACACAAAAACCAGTAACACCGCCGGTCCGATTTACCAGCGCGAACAACCGCGTCCCGGACCTTTATATCCGGCGCAGTCTCTATACCCGATGCCGTCTAGTAACGCGAATCCTATTAGTCAAAATCACCAAAATCAACAACGCCAAGGCGCCGAAAATATTTACGGTACGAAAATGACCAGCCGAGATATTTACGGCAAGATACCCGGTAGAAATGAGTCTATTTACGGAGGTGTTAAGAAGCCAGATTCTAGCGATAATTCTTATAATTCGTACATCAGTAGTAATACCAGTAATGGCTCGAAGATCACTCCTATACATATGAATAGAAAAGAAAGTCATCAAAATGTTGGAGCTCCTCCGAGCGGACACCCTCCGTATTACCATAGTCAACCGTCGCCTAGTTCTCAATATTGAGGTTATTTCCATATAATTTGTTATTTTTTGATACTAAAGCGGAGATGAAAGTTGAGTTTTGTTTGATTTTTTCATTAATCAAATTAGGAAAAAGCAAAATACGCTTGATGACAATAAAAGAACTTTGAAGAGTTCGATCATTTATGATTTATGATTAGCCAAAAGATGTTGGAATGTTTAGATGGTCAATATGGAATTACGTGTATTGCGCGTAGTACACGCTTTATATTTTCCCCCATTTTTGAATACATCAAAAGGTTTAATGATTTGTATAAATTAATTTTTTTGTGTACTATAATAATTGTAAATATTTGTACATAATTTATATTTATGTTCTTTCAAACCTTGTGTTATTCTTGTAGCAAAGAAGTAATGTACAATATACTCACGTGCCTAGAATATAGCTTTTTATACTTTCGTACTCAAGTTTTTCAACAAATATAAGAATTTAGAAAGTAGATGACGATTGTTAAGAATATCCTGTTTTTTTTATCTACTAAAATAATAATGGGTGAAAACAAATTCAAAATATTTATTAAGTACATTAAAACTTTTTGGTGACATATACCTATATATTATATACTGGTAACGTTAGGTTTGAAAAAAAGAAAGAACATTGAAATTTTTACATCAGCAAAATGTTTACTCAGTTTGATATCTGATAGGTTCTTCGATGACTATAGATTGAGCTATCACATCGTAGGTAGTTCGACTATATTGAAAATATAGAAAAGTGAAAGTGAAAGGTAGAAATAAAGCTAATATAAAATTTTTGATGAGCGATCGAATCGAAGCTCGTACAATTCCAAGATCAGAACCTGGCTCAACTAACACGACCATTTCTGGATCTGTTCTAATTGTAGTAACCTTTTCGCAGTATACCACTCGTAAATGCATGAGTTTTTTGCCAGGTGTTGCTCCTCCTACAACTCCTCTAAATCCTCGATGCAACCAAAAACTCTTTTAAAAAATAATATTGTGAATTAGTTACAATAGCATTTTCAAGAATACAAAATTATTATGAAAAACAAGACAGAAGTACCTCGAATATACAAACGGTAATTCTGTGAGCAAGTTCAACGATCATTAATTCTGAAGTCAACTCCACAGCAGCACTGTAATCAAGTCGCCAAGTTCTCTGTATTAATGAATCAAAGTCATACCTGTTCCAATCGCTAGAATCAACACGCAAAGCATCAAAAATTGAAAAGAAATTGAAAGAAAAAGTACGAATCAGAACCAATAGTTGAAGAAAACACAAAAAAATCTTTCCTTTTTTTTACTTACATTATGTCTAAAAAGTCCACCATAATGAATGTAGCGATTAATTTAACAAAAAATAGGCACAAAAAATCGATAAATTCTGCCATCAGTCTTTTCCATAATGGTGGTAAACGACATTCGATACCTAAAATTACGCTTAGAGCGTTACATATGTTTGTAAATTAATGAAAGAAAATGCTCAAATAATTCTATCAACGATACCTGTTATTCGTTCAGTATGAGAAACGACTGGTCGTCGAGGAGCTCTTCGAGGAGCAGACGGAACATTTGATGAAGTTTCTGATGGTCTAGCAGTTGAAGCTTGATTCAATAAGAATGAATGAAAAGTAACCGAATTGATGTATTGCCAAAGTGTTACATCTTGCACCCATTTTTCCAACGATTTAAAGTATTCAGTTGATGAGAATTCGGTTTTATCAGGAATATCCGTCATGCGAATATCATGTCCTAGGAATTGATCATTCATAACGATTCTATTAGGAGAGAAAAGCACTGAGATTTAGAAATAAAAATTAACCACAAAATACATTGATGATAATTGATTGAAATATAATAAAATTCATAACATTCTAAAATTCGCGCAGTAACGTAATTCATCAACGTTTCAGTATTCAGTAGACTGTTTTCTGTTTACATACAGCAAAAACAGAGCGATAATTAAAGCACAATTGAATCGCAGTTTGCGGCATTTCTAGCCGTTCTAGCTTAGCTTCGCAATTTGATTGGTTGATATTCTACTAACGTTATATAAATCTTTGAAAAATAACCAATCAAACCACTACAAATTAAAGATGTGCGTAAAACATTTTTCTTCCCTAAAATGGCTAACCTGATGATGTAGAACTGATATCATTCGCGCCATCACAGCTACCAGGCTACCAGTTAGCTATTTGGCAAAGTTTAACGCTTTTTTGTAGTTGAAGTAATTGTAAGATTACAATTAGTTAAGCTGTTATTCAGTCGTCAAATTAGCCTTAAAAAATTCTTTCATTGTATTTCAAAAGTATTAATCTTGAATTAATAGTTGAAGTAAATCTGCTGTCGAGGTATTTAACTTCTTAACATAGGTGCAATCAGGAGTACAATGCCTAAAGCTGTATGTGTTTTAAACGGAGAAGCGGTGAAAGGAACGATTTACTTAACTCAAAATGTAAGTATTTACATCATAATGTGCAAATTACTTATTCGTCCAAGCAAAATGTTTAATAAACTATGGGCAAGTGATTTAACATTGAGTTTGAGTCGTCTATGATTTTGCCAAAAATTGTGAACAAGGATGCTTTCTAAAATGTGAACTACCATTTCGTTAATTTTCTCATACATTTAATTATTTAATATTTTTTTCAAAGAGTTTTTTCGTCAGTTTAGGTTGAAGTCACACTTCTGTATAATTTAAATTCATGTAAATTGTGAAACTTCCGGTTAAGTAAGGTCATCAAGCATATTAATGATTTTTTCTAGAATATTCGTATGTTATTGTGGCTAGATTGATACAGGTGTAAAACAGGAGGGAAAGAGTTAACAAAGTGTACTAGTAATAATTTTTTTTGATTTGTCGTGAAAGAATTATTTTTTACTGATGAAATGCATTCGAGTTTATTTCATCTCACAGTAGATGAGGGAAATAACATATCTCAAATGATTTCAGGGTGAAAAAGATCCTGTAGAGGTTACCGGTGAAATAACAGGATTAAAGCCTGGTCTACACGGATTTCACGTTCACGAATTTGGAGACAACACCAACGGTTGGTATTTTGATTCCCCTTTATTTTCATTCATTTCATTATTCTACATTTCTTTTCATTTTTACCTGCCTGACCTTGGCGTTTTTGTCGATGAATTATGATAATTGGACCTATTATACCGGCATTTTATTCATCATTTGAATAACAAATATAATATTTTGATAGACATCTGATAAAGAGAAGAACAGAGGAAAGTAACTACAAGGTTTATAGTGCCGTGTGCAAACTTGTACACCTTTTCATATTTATCATTGCGTGTACAAACACGAATCCATTAATTTCGTATGCTTATCGTACAGGTTGTACCAGCGCCGGGCCGCATTTTAACCCATTCAGTAAGGAACACGGTGGCCCAACTGATACTGAACGTCATGTTGGCGATCTGGGAAATGTAGAAGCGGATAGTAGTGGTGTTGCTAAAATAAACATCAAAGATTCATTAATTTCTTTGTGTGGACCTCTCAGTGTCATTGGCAGAACTTTAGTGGTGAGCCTTCAATGCTCAATTTCATCGTGTGCTCGTGAAAGTATGCCAACAAACGCTACTCTAATTTTAATAAACTTTTAGGTGCATGCTGACCCAGATGATTACGGAAAAGGTGGTCACGAGCTCAGCAAAACGACTGGAAATGCTGGAGGCAGATTAGCTTGCGGTGTTATTGGTATCACCAAATAATACTAATTTATCACTATTTTCATTTTTTATGAAATCAGATATTTTTGCGGTCATTCCTTCTTAAAATTTATTTACCAAATTTTAGTTGTTACATTTTCATTCAATGTTATATCTCTACAATATAGGTATTAAGGTTAAAAATTTACGTAAATATACTTTTGTTTAATTTTTATCAAGGAACATTGCAATTATTTCTTCCTATGAGCTAATTTCAACCTAAGATGATTATAACGAAAAATTTCTATAATCAAGACATATGGTTATGGAAGGCCGGAAAATCAGCTAATCTTACAACCAAAATTTCTCCATTTTATCCATTATTCTTCCAAAAAATGTTGCGTACAAGATACTTGATTATATTCTGATTCGTTGAATAATGACATTTTCAAGACTTCCTTCTTCACAGAATATAATATGAAATTGTGTAAAATGACTTGAGAGAGGCATATTTAGACAAAAATAAATGAGTATCGAAGTAGAAATTGAGAAATGTCTCAAATGTTATGCTTGAAAACAGTGCTCAAAACATCAGCATCTTCATTTAATTAAATTTCACGAAATAATTTTCAAGATATTTTGGTCTTCAAATTGCCCAAATCAATAATTTAATATGGGTGATTACCATACCTGGAGCATTGCCTTAAAACAGTCGATAAGTATTTGTAACGTTGTAATGAAATAAACCAGAAAAAAGAGATTTTTTAACTTGATTACCTTGGTTACAATCAAATTTTCCATTAATATAGCGTATACTTAGTTTGGTTCATATGTCTCAAAAATCGACTTTCTTGAAAAAATTTTGGTAGGGAAAATTTGTTCTATAGACCTACTTTGAAGCCTCTGAGTTCAAAATTGGAGCAACCGCATACTGATTGTATACGTCAACTTTATCAACTGATGAGTGTTAGAAAAATTTCACTTCGAAATAATCAACAAATGATTATGGCGAGAAATAACTTATTACCTCGTATCTATGAGTAAGAATCATATAGAACGACTGCCCAATGCCCACATAAATGTGGTAAATTTCTCGTTTTATTATAAAATGTGTTTGTAATGCATATCTCCCTATTCTTCATAAATGTTAGCATTTCAGGTTCCGTCCGGTAGTTGATGATGAGAATTCTATGATGCATTAAGTTGCTACACAAAAAACACAAAGATGAAAGCCAAAATCAAAAGATATACACATGATATATAACTATATAGCTGCATCATGATATGATCTTATTTCTTTTGATTTCGAACTTGGATGAGTAGTCATTTTAAAATTAGATCAGTAAACCATACATTGTAAATATATATTCACGTATTTGCGAATTACTTCATTTATTTCTGAAATTCTTGAAATATCGCAAAATGTTACAGAGTTACGTAAAATGTTCCATAATTTTCTTGGAATAAATAAAAATTTCTTTAAAAATTTGTTAGATACGCCGTGTATCAAGTAACGTATTTATGACTTTTTGTATTCTAATTCATTATTATACTATAAAGAAACAACTTCTAAACTTTTCACATTCGTGCTTTATCTTTTCTTTCTACATGAGCCTAATACTGTATGACCAACTAAACCTATCTAATTCTTTATTATCACTAAAAAAACACTTTTTCAACAATTTACCTACAAAATAGAAACGAAAGGACAGGTTTATCAATATACTATCAGGTATAAACATGACTTGCCAACTTTTCCATTTGACCATTGAGAAAAAACCCCTTCCAACTAGCGCAATAATTATCGATAATTAACGTTGAGTCATAAAAAACCAACTAGCAGTAAATATTGACTAAGTGACACTATATATATAAATATAGGTAAATTTCCCTTCTGATTTCTTGCATATAAAACTGTTTTAATTATCCGTTCGAGTACTGGTAGTGAGAACACATATACGTAAGTATAAGAGATACCGACATCGACCCAAATTATCAAAGTAAACTGTTTAGTAGACCTCGTGTTCCCAAGACGTGCATAGTTTGATAGGTATAGTGTCAAGTTCTTAGACGTTGAATAGGTATAATTTACAAACTGCATCGCAAAATTTAACCTCTAATCCAACTTCAAGTGAGTACTTTTGATTAATTTTAGTAGAAAACGAGAATTTTTTTTTGATGATTTAAAGTACTTAAATAAGATAACGATAGGATAGAAATTAACCCCACCTATGTGTATGAGCTCATATGCCCGTCGCAATAATTCCGTTTATTACATTGCAAACAAAACAAGCATTACTTATACGCTTATTTCAGATATATTCTTCGTGTGTATATGTGAAAAAAAATTACGCGAGTTTCTCTAATTTCGAATATTCGTTAATTTATAATGCTCGGTAAGTCCACTTAATTTTAAAATATTACATTGCTATATCGCTTTAAAGAAAAAAAATGTAGAAATGAAATTAGCGGATTGCTTTAATTCTAAAAATTTGAACGTTCTTCTGTAATGGGTGGTATATACCATTTCACTATACACAGGTCCAGGTACCTACAAGTAATTTTTATATTTTCAGCAGGGTACGGTTGGCGACCAGATATGGGTACCTACGTTTGGATTCCGGGATCACATGGAAGTGTTCCTCCAGGTGCCGTTGTTGCTGGTAAAGATGTAGATGGCTCTACTCTATACGCCGGAAGAGCATTTCACGAAGGTGATATATTGCCTGCTAAAATATCGCCCAGTCATGGAGGTGCTATGGTAGCACATGGTGGCTCTGAACACACTAAACACGAATACGAAGTACAAATCATAAAAACTTTGAAAAGATTAGATTAAAGAATCTCCAATGGTTTGTTTAAAAATATGCGTTTAATTTTTCTAGGTGATCTGTAGTTCCCAGATCGCTTGGCAATACGCGAAAGATGGCCAAGTACCTCCTAATGCTGTAGTAATGGGTACGGCTAATGATGGTGAAAAATTATACATGGGTCGGGTCATGCATGAAGGTTCCTTGACACCAGGAAAGGTAGTTCTCTTTTCTCAATCACTGATAAGGTATTAACGCTAATGTTAGTATATATAATATATGCTTATATTTTTACACTTCTAGATACATCCTAGTCATGGAGTACTATACATTCCCTTTGGAGGGCAAGAAATTAGCTATCATGAATATGAAGTTTTAGTACTTCTCTAACTCAAAAA
Source organism: Phenacoccus solenopsis (assembly GCA_009761765.1). Lineage (NCBI taxonomy): Eukaryota > Metazoa > Arthropoda > Insecta > Hemiptera > Pseudococcidae > Phenacoccus > Phenacoccus solenopsis. The sequence continues at coordinate 41,006,531 of CM019756.1, read as the reverse complement.
ATTTGGTTTTAAAACGATATATGTTCAACTTTTTACCTAAGGAAATGATGTTTATAGATACCTATTCATTTTTCTTAGGTACCATTATAAATTATAAATATACATATTTAAAAGTAATATAGGTATAGAAATCGTGTTTCATTATTGTTGTAAACTTACATTTTAACGAATTGCAAAGAAAAGATGACATTTCGAAAGTCGAGTAGCCGAAAATGTCGCCGAAGGTGAAGATTATTCTTCAACGTTGAAGAAATTTATAGGTATTACATCAGAATACGTATAATGAATAATCTTTCAAGTAATGAATGACAAAATAATATTATTTTTCCAGCCACTTCTTCATGCATTTTGTATAGATCTGCCTATTTGATTGGAAGGGAGAATGCGAGACTACCTATAACTGGAGTAATCGTATAAGTAACCTGTTTAAAAGTAGATACCCAATAAAGAAAATTTTCTACAAAAAAATCATGTAGAATATTATAATAAATCTGGTTTTAAGTTTACAAAGTGGCATATTAAGGTGATAAATAATGGAAAATATGCTTACGTAACAAGCTGTAAATACAAGTTATTGTTAATAAATTACTCAAAAAGTCAAGAACTCTATTCTTAATAACATTCGCGCTGTGAAGTACTTATTATTTGTATCTACCAAGAGAAAATTTTAATTGCTGCTTTAAAAATAATTAAAATTGTATTTTCTTAGTGACTAAAAAACTTTGCGATGTAGTTACCTATTACAATATTATTTTCTAGTTTCTAATATTTACTGCGCTACCCATGCCCATCGTACACCACTCCATGAAAATACTAAATTACTAATAAGTACAAGGTAGGTAGTAAGTTTAGGAAAATATAATACTTATAATTATTTTTGTAAAACTTGAAATGCATATTCATTTCTAATTTTTAATAATTATCCTTACAATAATGCCTGTACACACAGGCCACAGCTCAGGATTTTAAAGTTTCATTCCGTGTGTAAAGTTCAGTAATTCACGCCACACATTCTGTCATATTATTTTTCAGCTCGACAGAATACGTTTATACATTTGAATTATTTCAAACAAATCTAAAAGTTATCTTGCTTCATTTTTTAAATATTGACATTTTAACATTTTTTGGTTTCCTTATGTGTTATGCTGCTGAATAATTCAGTTTTGAACTCTTAAAAAAATATTAAAATGGTGATAATTTCTCAAATTAAATGGCTCTATCATGAATGAAAATCTTAATTTCATTCCGTCGCATCTCCACTATTTTTAGCTAATTTGCAAGTATGCTTTTCAACTTTTTCTTATACTTCAATATTTTAAAAAATTACCGCGGTAATAGGCTAGCAGGTCGCTAGAAATGTTTATAAAAATTTAAAACTTCGAATGTGGCAACATTGATATTTTGTTATCAATAAACATTTTTCTAAACTTTGAAAAAGATTTTCTTTAATAAACAATTTTTAAATTCATTTGCGCAATTTAGAAATTTATTTCTCCATATAAAATTAATTTGGAAGCAAGTAAGTGTCGACTTCGAGCATTAATGTAATATTATTCTAATATTAACTTTTTGAATCATTTTCGATATTGTTAATTGATTACAGAATGCTTGAATGAGAATATTGTGTGTGTAGTTATCTGTATCTTTAATTATGGAGTTAGCTGAAAATTTAAAAATCGGTCATACCAACAATAAAGATGATTGCAAGAAGGAACAAAAACATACATCAGGTGATGAAAATCTCAATAAAAATAATCCTCAAGAGTCTGAAAATGTGCAATTATCCGTCGAACATCCATTCTCGCTCCACAACGATGAAAGCAGTAGTATCTTTAGAAGGAATGAAACGAAGAAAAGAGAGCACTCCAACGAAGTGGATTTACAGTCAGAAAAAGATACTCATAAATTCCCCAAATTAAATTGTGATAATTCTTCTAATAATAGTTGTAGCATAAGTTTTAACGATACGGCCAATTCTACCATCTGTTCACATTTATCGAATAAAGTAAGAGATGAGAGGAGCTCGTGTGATACGAATCGGTTACCGAATGAAACCGTAGAAAATATCAATTCGTCATGTGAGGTAACAATAATGGAATCAGGGGATCTTAAAAAAACCAAAGATGATATTTCGAAAATAGCACTAACGAAAACACCATCAAAGGTAAAGATTTTTCTTCAATGTCGAAGAAATGCATATTGCATCAGTTTGTTGTAATGAATAACTTATCAAGTTATATCTTGTTTATTTTATACAGAATAGTTTTTCTCCATCTACTTCAAACTTCTTCGAATCATCTGAAGAAGTTTCAAGTTCTAACGGAACCGAAGGGAATCTACTACTTAGTGATGATAACGTTAGTTTTTATAACATATTCTTTTCAAATAAATATTAATAATTTTTGTGAAATTCCATATTTACATGTAAGATTTTACTTTAATAGAATCTCTTGGATAGCAGTAGTTCTAGCGGAAGTAGCACTAGTAGCAGTAGTACTAGTAGTAGTGGTAGTAGCAGCTCGTCCAGCAGCTTATCCAGCTCATTTTCATTTGAAGAAGATGAAGATGATTTCGATTTGGTATTCAACGAAGGAGTATCTAGCGACGATGAACCAAATTCGGAGAGTATAGAAAGTATGGTTCCATCAGTTTTAAAAAAAACTTTACCGGCTGATAAATTTTTATTTCCAAGGGAGATATTGCTGAGGTAAACAAGAAATGAAACCCACTTAAACTTTCAAGAATTTTTCTTAAGTAGTGCAAATGGTTGTAGACAAATCAACAGTGGCGATAGTAAACGAAGAAAATTTTCCAAATTTGATACGAAAGTTTATGCTTCAAGAAGAATGGTTCAACGTCTAGAATTATACAGATCATTGAAAAAGCATGAAGACTGCGTAAACACGGTTAGCTTCAATGATACCGGAGATTTATTAATTAGTGCCGCAAATGATCGACATGTATGTTTATGGAATTGGGCAAAAAGTAAAAGTCTCTTATATTTCAATACCGGTCATACAGCCAATGTTTATCAGGTGAATTATAAAATTGATATGGTTTAATGAGATAAATGTTTCATTAATTGTCTCATCTATATTTTCGTCTAATATTATGAGCGAATTTATTTTATGTTTTAGGCAAAATTTTTGCCGTATAGTAATGATACGCAGTTGATCACTTGTGGCCAAGATCACCAGGTTAGAATGTGTTTACTCGACGAAAGTGGTTTAGAGAGCACTTCGCTATTGACAACACACGAGAGAGCGGTTCATAAAATATCTATGCAGCCTCAAATGCCACATTCATTTTTAACCGCAGGAGAGGATGGTGTTGTTAATGCCATTGACGTTAGAGAAAATAACACATATTGCAAAAAGTATGCTATTGATAGTGCAACAAATAGAACATAGTTTTTAATCGTTGAAAAATCTCTTATTTACGTAATTTTTTTTCAGATTATTGAAACCATCTCGACAACGATTGAATCCGAGTGCTATAGTTTCCTTGTATAGTATTCATTGTAATCCCGTTAAAAATTATGAATTCATTGTCAGCGGAAATTGTGAAGAAGTTCGTCTGTACGATCAAAGAAATATTTCAAAAAAAAAACAGAATCCGGTGAAAGAATTTCGAGTAGGACGGGATCTAACCGTAATTTTTTTTTATTACCTGCATCACTGTATCATTATTATGATCATTCATCATTAGTTTTGATAATTTTTTATTTAACATTTTGAAATTAAAGGGACGTGATGAATTTATGTACGATGGAAGATCAACTACTGTTACCGGCGCTATTTACAACTACAATGGCACAGAAATTCTCGCATCATATAATGATAATGATATATTTTTATTCAACACCGATGATACTTCACGATATGTTTTTCGTTATGATGGGCATCGTAATTTTGCCACAAGTAATACTGAAAAATGGTTACGAGTTAATATTTTAACAACAAACGAAGTTGAGAATTATCGATTTTTTAATCAGTTAAAGGAGTGAACTTTTACGGTCCTCGTGGTGAATACATTGTTTCTGGATCTGATTGCGGTTACATCTATATTTGGGATAAAAAATCAGAATCAATTGTACAGTGGATGAAAGGAGATAAAGATATTGTAAGTTCAAACGAATAACCTTTCACCGAATTGAAAACTCCATTTTTTCTAATTAAAATAATTATAGGTCAATTGTCTTGAACCACATCCTTCGTTTCCGATCTTGGCTACGAGCGGATTGGAAACAGAAGTAAAAATCTGGATGCCAATGTCTGAAGGAATCGAAAATTTAACTAGAAGAAAAGATTTTCAAAAAGTAATATTTTTCAACTGTTGATGCATGAATTTCAAAATTAATTTTAAATTTCAAAATATGATTAATGGTTGTTTTCGTTTGAATTTCAGGTAGTGAAAAAGAATTCTTATTATAAATTAGCTGGGCCTAGGGATGATTTAGGAGTGAATTTATTCTATCTTTTAGCTAGTGCTAGACGATCTTGAAAGTGGATAGAGTTTATACCTCATCGAAATACCATTATTTTTACATTTTTTCACTCATCGTTAAAATTCAAGCTTGTCTAACTTGTCTTTATTTAGATGTGAAGATATTAAAAAATATATATAATGTTTCATTGTAATATAAAAACAAAATGAAATTTTTGAGTAATTTTTACATTTTTTTTCATTTGTTGCTTTGTGTAGAATTCTTGTCCATATGATACGAAAATTTTGAAAAAAGATGGTGTTAGCTTTCACATGGGTTTCACCAATAACTTAATAAGTTTTAAATAAAATTGTACTCCACATTAAAATTTGATTCTAAACATTTTGGTCGGTCACATCAAGAACATAATATTATGAGTATAGTCTCAGAACAAATTTTTGACTCTCCCTAAACCAGCGGTTATTGCGATTACGAGAAATGCCGAAAAGATCCCAAACATTCACATAGTACCAAATCAAAATTGGTTAAATTGTATCTATACCTATAGAGTTGTTATAGTAACTGGTCCGGGTTCTGATTGGTCATATGTTACACACGTAATGACCAATCATAAGGATAGAATGTGATAAAATGTGGGTAGTTTCATTTCTACCTTCCTAAATGATATCGTTCAGTTTTCAGTGAACGACTGAAACTTGTTTGTGATTTGAATCATCAGCTGATTTGTGTTTTTATTATACGAGTTAGTCGAGGTAATTTTCCATATTCCAATTGTGAAGTATGACCAATTAGAACATAGAGCAGTGATTATAAATACTCTATGTCAATCTGCATGGTTTGAGTTTTTTCTTCGTGACTACCAGTGGTACCAATTTCTTGGCGAGAAAACACAATATCGCACCCCTACTGCAACAACATCACATCTCAAAAAAAATCTTCGACTGCAAAAACACCACATCTCAAAAAACTACCAAAAATAATTTACGTTGCGAAAATCTGCCTTTACCATTGGAAAGAACGTGAAAAATTAGTAAGGATCAATGAAAAAAAAAAAAAATGAATTTGAATTCGTATTTCGTTATTTACAAAGCAAATAAAAAGCAATTTTCTTGAGTTTCGGTTATTTGTTGTGTTTTGAGATGCGGTGTTGTTGCAGTAGGGGTGCGATACACAACTGGGATTGGGATCTGCGAAGCAAAATAATGCAATAGAGTGGTCATAGTAACTGGTCCATGTTCTGATTGGTTGTACACCATGCCTGTAATAACCAATTAGCACGTTGGAAAATAAAAAATTAACTCCATTTTCTAGTAAAATAAAAACATGCATCAGCTGATGATTCAAATCACTAACGAATTTCATTCGTTCACTGGAAACTGAACGATACCATTATTTTGAAAAGATAGAAATGAAATTACCCAGATTCTATTTCATTTTAGCCTTATAATTCGCACACTTGGTTCAATAACGTCACATCTCAAAAAAAGCATGTAAAAATTCAACAAAAAGGTACCCTTTTCCTATGATTTTGTAGAGTGAAATGAGCTAATTTAGTGTATCTATCACAATTTTACTGATTTACATTAATTTTACCCCAAAATGTATGTAAAAAGAAGTATTTTTGAGATGTGGCCTTCTTATAATTGAAATTTTTTTTAAGATGTGGCGTTATTGAACCAAGTGTGCAAATTGGTCATTTCGCGCGTGACGTATGACCAATCAGAAACCGGGCCAGTTACTATAACTACTCTATTATCAGAGCAAAACAATCACTCGTAGTTTATCAAAAACTCACCAAACGTTAATGATATTATTTTCTAGTACTCAAGCAGTGCGACATGATTGCTTGCAGTTTCATTTATATTTTTTTACGTATATTTTTTTGTTAGAATTTTCTTGAAATGAACAAGGTATGAAACAGATTTATTCATTTTTTTAAATTAAAAATTAAAGCTACTTGAGCAGTTAGTTCATACGATGAGATGGAACAACAATTTCGATATGAAATTTATTTCTTAAAAATCTGTATTTCTTTTCCTAATGTTTTCAAAGAAAATTAGTTTGTACTTTTAAACTAAATGTTCATTGGCTATGTCTTTCAAAATATCGAGAATTTAAGTTTATTGGTATGAATAAGCATCTCGTAAACAAAAACAAAAAAAAACAATGTTCAATTCTGTTTTCGCATTTGTTCGTCGTAGTTGGTCGTTACTTTCATTTGGAACCGATAACGTTAAGGAGTTGATAACAATGGAGAGCAAAGGCAACATGAACATTGGATCAAGAACAATTCCCGAAAGAAGTCTGGAATTCTTAGAGTTTATGGGACGATTGAAAGTAAATGAGATGAATATTTTTACGAAGTACTTATTTCATTCGTATACCAAAAATAATTTCTAATTTCACAGCATTTAAAAAGAACAGGTTGGGTGATGAGGAATGTAGAAAATCCAGAAACTGTTGCTGGACACATGTATAGAATGGCTGTAATGTCGTTTCTTATCGAACCAGATTCCGGTATTGATAGAATAAAGTAATAATCTTCATAAAAATGTTTTCCAATTGTTATAATTCGTTGTGTTCTACTTCATCATCAAATTTACATGCATGTAGATGCATGGAATTAGCTATTATTCATGACATGGCTGAATGCATTATTGGTGATATTACCCCCAATTGTGGTGTTTCGTCTGAAGAAAAACGTCGCCGAGAAGCAGCAGCTATGGAGCATTTAACAAGATTGATTCCCAAAAACAGTAGTTATATCAATAGTTTATTCAAAGTAATATGCGGATAATTGTCTTTTATTTATTTGGATAGTTATTGGCATTTTAATATTTACTTCGTTTCAGGAGTACGAAAATCGAGAAACACCAGAGGCAAAATTAGTGAAAGAATTTGATATATTAGACATGATTATTCAAGCGTTTGAATATGAAAAGCTAGAAGGCAGAAAAAGTTCCGGAAGATTAGAAGAGTTTTTTACTTCTACTGAAGGAAAACTTTCTACGCCTTTCGTATTATCTATTGTTGAAGAATTGAAAAAACAAAGAGATGCTCTTAGTTAATTTCCTTTACGTGTTTTTTTTCCTACGTTAGTGATGAAAAAAAACGAGTCATTAAAAACAATGGATTTCAAATCGATAATTTATTCGATTTTATATTATAAAAAAATTACAAAATTATGAACACAAGGCATGATCATCGCTGTTAAATGGACGGATGGAATTACATTGCGAAGTCTATAAATAATAAAATGGTAAAAAAACACTTTTATCATAAAAATAATACAAAAAATCAATATGAAAAATCACAGAAGTCCAAATAAGTGGACAAACAAAAATAATATTGTTATGAAACAAAATCTGCATTTATAAGTCACGTAAAGTTTAAAATTAGTTTCAGTTTTGAAAAAAAAAACAAACAAGCACAAATTTAAAATTACAAAATAAATTATGGAAAGTTCTACACAAGTCAGTTATCTTAAATTTGCCGAAATGCTCAAGAATAACTTTAATAAATGTGTGTGGGAATCCCAGTAGATCATGTAGATAAACATTTGTATATATGCCGAAAATCGAGGGGTAAATGTATACGTGGAAGAATAGAATAAATATTTGAGTGTAGAAAGAATACTGATCACTCAGGTGAAGATTCCAACTGAAGAAAGATCGTTTTTGGATCCTTATTTTTTATCTAAAAATAAGCATCAATTGTGAATAGTAGATATAATCCGCGTGATAACAATACCACTTCGATGGAAGTCTTTTGTGGCATTTTTTTTTTTTCATTCGAATAGTAGCTAAATCAGATCACTTTAAATAAAAGGCACACAATATACTACTAAATAAAACAACAACCGAGTATAATTCCAAACTGGCTGTATTGCAGCCATGTCGACTGGCACAAGTACAAATTTCCACGAAGATATTGTGGGTACCAGTTCTCATCAAACAATAACGTTCATCACCTCCGATACCGGGTTCCCCTAAATATGCGCAATCACGAAAGTATCTCCATTTTCCATTCACTAAAGAGAATTTCAACATTACAAAAAAATGATACTTGACTGATGATCAGAATATCGACAACAATTACCTTTCTGCCGTATTTTTCGACACATTGTAGCTTTTACATTTGGATACTCGGAAAGTGGAACAGAGTATTCACAGTCTTTCATAAAAACCGTTCTGTTATCGAATGGATCAGCGCATTGTGGATCAGTATTAGAATTACAATCCCAGCAACGAATGGCTTCACCTACAAACAACAAATTTCATTACTAAAATATCGCATTTAAGAAATTGATTCGCCCAAAAGCCACACCCAGGACAGCAGGTTGGTCTTCAAGCGTTAAATGATAAAGTATCGGGATATATATAAATGAAATTTTAGTTGAAGCATTTTACTTAATCATAACGAATTAGTTCAACAAATCTTGAAACGCTATCAATTTTTACCTGAGCTGGAAAGAAATATTATAAGTCCCAAAAGCGATATGAAGATGTGGACAGAAAATCTCAAGTGAATCATCTTGCGTAAAAAGAACTGAAACAAAGTTATTTAAAAAAAAAAAGCTTGTCTAAATATATTAGATTATAATCACTTAGGCATTGTATCCACGTTAATAATCAATAATTTTAATAAATTTCAACGCCGCCAAAAACGAAATTTGTCAAGAAAAGGCTAGAAAAGGTAAATGCAAAATTATGTTAATGGAGGAATGAAATAAATGAATGATAAGAAAAAAAAGAGTTGCGATCTCATAAAAAGTACTTTGAGATGCAACATGAAATGTCGTATAGATAGTAACGGAACAGCGTGTAAGTTTAAGGTATTGTTTGCGAGATTGGATTTTTGTAAATTGTTTAGAAAAATGCCAAGTAGTATAGTAGGGTGCATGGATGCGCAATGAATAAATTTATATGTTTCTTATCAATAATTTTTACAATAATTTCAACGATTTCAAACCACTTCGAGACAGTTTTCAAGTTCGCGAAAATTTGCTAAACGTGATTGTTGCAAAAAAGTTCCATAATTTGGCATCTAAGTAATTGGCTCAAAAATTTACAATAGATTCATACTAAAAATTTATTTCTATTATTATTCTCTGGTTGTCAAAGATATTATAATTAATTGCCTACAATGTTTGGAACAGTGTTTGCAACGTGATTAATCTTTTAGTTTTGTTTGTTTATTTTTGACATGAGAGCGTACCGAAGAAAATCAACTTCAGTTATCGGGTCGTAATGCGTTCAAACATATGAATCATGTTATGGTAATGCTACGTTATAGTTGTTCTGTAGTAGATGCTTTTTCGTAACAGTGTGAGCGAAATGATCAGTATTGGAAAATTATCAATTTTAAGCGGAATCGAATGAAAATCTAGATTGTAAAATGAACACGATACAGTATAATAGGTTTACACCGAAAACTAATCTCATCACGGACGAATATGAGATTTCCAGCGACGTTCTAGGGCTTGGTATCAATGGCCAAGTTGTACAATGTGTGGACAAGAAGACTGGTAAAAGGTACGCATTAAAAGTTTTACAAGATAGTGTAAAAGCTAGACGCGAGGTTGATATTCATTGGAGAGCCAGCGGATGTAAAAACATCGTTAGCATAATAGATGTATTTGAAAATGATTATATGGGCAATAAGTGCCTGCTAGTTGTTATGGAATTGATGGAGGGTGGCGAATTATTTCAAAGAATACAAGACCGTCAAGAAGGTGCCTTTACAGAACGAGAAGCGGCTCAAATAATGAGAGAAATTTGTACCTCCGTTAAGTACTTACACGATATGAATATCGCTCACAGAGACTTGAAACCGGAAAATTTATTGTATACTTCGAATGAACCAAATGCGATTTTAAAATTAACCGATTTCGGTTTCGCTAAAGAAATCAATTCCAAGGCTACGTTACAAACTCCATGTTATACGCCGTATTATGTAGCGCCGGAAGTACTGGGACCCGAAAAATACGATAAAAGTTGTGATATATGGTCTTTAGGCGTAATTATGTATATTTTGCTGTGCGGATTTCCACCATTTTTTAGTAATCACGGACAACCTATTTCTCCTGGAATGAAAAATAGGATTAAAACCGGTCAATTCGATTTCCCTGATCCTGAATGGAGTAACGTGTCTCAAGACGCTAAAACTTTAATTAGAGAAATGCTATGCGTCGATTCGAGCAAAAGGTTGACGATTGATCAAGTAATGCGGAACCCGTGGATCGCCAAGCATACCGAAGTACCCCAAACACCTTTACATACGGGACGTTTGCTAAAAGAAGGCGAAGAAAATTGGCCAGAAGTACAAGAAGAAATGACTCGTTCTTTGGCCACAATGCGAGTAGACTACGACCAACGTCCTATCAAGGCTTTAAGCAACTCCAATAATGCCTTGCTTAATAAGCGAAAAAAGAAATCTAATACTCCGTATAGCGCTTAATTTCTGTCCATTTACCTTGAACGTAAGCCTGTCGTTTATCATGTCAAGTGTTGATTTTGAAAGGAATATTTTTCGAAGGTATTTTTTTCCTCTTCAAAAATAACCGCTAAAAGTATGCAAGGCAAATTTTTATTGGTAATTTTTAAAATCAGTTTTTGTAACATTAGCTCAAAATTTTCGTTTATGTATCTTCCTTCTTGAAAATCGAACCTTGGTATGATTCAGAGTAATACATAACGTATTTAGCTATTATTCTCAACGTGTGTAATATTCACGAATTCAACTAGTAATTCGTCAAGTACGTCATTAACGCATCATTTATGTTAAACGTTAATTATATGTGTAGTTACTTTTCCTTGTTTTACTTAATTACGTTGAAAATGGTACCTAACCAGTATTAACGGAATATTGCTTTGCATTTATGAAATGTGTCATACTTATAGATCTCATTTTCTGCATCGAAACTTAGAGTTAGTGTTAACACAATTCTAATTTACAATTTTTTTTCTCTCAACAGAGAATTATCGGATAATAATAATAATAATTTTTTTTAGACTGATGACCACAAAGGAGCTTTCAAATAAACATAAAATATTTCATTTAATATACGATGAATTTTTAATACTGCATATGACTCTTTCGTTCGTATGTGAAATATGAAAATTTAACTTCAACTTTGTGAAGTAGCCTTTAATGTATTGCTAAGAATTACTCTGGATAATTTTGTTATTATTTATATGTAATTGTAGTGTATCATATAAGTATTATGGTTATGGTAATCGTACTAAAATTTTCATCTGTAATGATATCACCAATTTGAAACGTAGCGCCATGTTAATTATTTACAAAATGTAATTTTTATCAATTATAAAATTAAGATTTATGTTTAATGAGTGTCTTAAAACTTGATATCCGATAAATTCCGTTTCTGAACGGTAATTTGTATTGAATTTTCGATTTATAAATAATTGTTTTTAATTGAAACTATATACGTTCGATTTTGTGAACTTGTTAACAAATTGTCAATAAATACATTCATGTATATTTCGATAATTTTATTATTGATGATCTAGCTACACCAAATAAGAAATGCTGTCGTCCAAAATGGATATCAAATAATTTTTATTTATTTTTTTTTAATTACTCGAATAATCATTTTAATATTTTTTTATCGTTGTTGATTTACTCCAACAGCTGCTCTACTTTATCAATAACATAAGAGTGATTAGGCTATCTTAATTAAGACGTTTTCGTTCGAATGTCTACAATTTCATTAATATTATTTTACCCATCCCTTCGACGTAGTTTCGCTATAGTGGCTTGCTTGTAAAATTTGTCAGCTAAATTTGGAATTGAAATAACGAACTGTTTCAAGTCACTCTTTAACATTGCATTTATTAATTGTAATACAACTTGAACGTTTGTTTGGTAATCACAGTGGCACACACAGAACTCTTATTTTCTGTATTTGTATTCATCTACTTGTGCTTGACGAATGATTATGATTAAAAATAGTGAAATCAATGCAATTTTCTTTTGATGAAGATTGTTGAAAAATTATTCGACAGTGGGAAAAAATTACTACATTGTTATTGCAGGTAGCGACGTAATGTAGCGACGCTAACATGCAAACTTTGTTGTTTAATCTTAACACTGGAAGGCTTTTTTTCGCGCGTATAAATTAAATAGGTATCGTGACATTGTTCGCGCCTTGTACCCCTAAGTAAGTGATATAATAACCATACCCTCATATCGCAATACAAAAATACCACGAACGTGATGCACATCTTTATTCACTTGATCTGACACATAGGATGGAATTTCTGTATCTCTACCGATGCATAATGTACGTACATCTCTATCTTCAATTTTGTTCAATAATTACGAAGTATCTAAAATTTAAAAATTTTAATTTCTTCAGTATTTAGAGCAATGGAATTCCAATATTTGTTAGCATGCTGAATTTTCAATGCTTCTCAAAATTTCATCTTTCTATCTGGATAACTGTCAACATTTTACGAAATTGAATCCGATTTGATCGTAATCTCAGCATTTTGCTAAAATGAATTTTTGTTAGTTTCAATTTCCACATTGTATATCTGCAATTTTGAAGTACGTACCTAACATTGTATTAAAATCATTATTAATTTTCTTGCACTTTATCGGGGTAATGTATTTTTTTTAGGTTGGTTTTGGCATTTTGAGGTATGCGCTTTGTAGGTACAGTCTACACGAAGATTTAAATACACAGATTCATAACCCTCTATTTTTCTCATCATCGAAGCAAAATGATATTAACTTATTTGTTAAAAAATATTTACTGTCATTAATATTACATTTAGTAATCCAAACAGCACATAAGCTGAACTTGTTTGATAAATTGAAAATGCTGCCGAAGGTTTATCATTATGATTGTTCATTATTGTTGGCGCTGCATAGTTCTTTGGAACGAATGATTTATCAGCAGGAACTAATGGTTTACCAGCAGGAACGAATGATTTCCCAGCAGCTTCAGAGATTTCAGATCGGCAAAAATCCGTATCACACGTTGTACAATTTTGTACTTTTGAATAAAATAGTAACCTTACACGCGAACAAGGTTCATTACCACTTCCATCTTTTTCATCAACGCAAGCACGAGAAGTATGGATTCTGTTTTCTGAAATTCCATAAAATTGTATTCATATATGTACACTACTAAAATTGAAATCATCCGTAGATATCCTAAGAATATTGATTAAAAAAGCGAACAAATGTATAATCATTCTCAACATAGAATACCAGAATAGCCTACCTTTTGGTGCAAAATATTTGATTGTTCTGCAGACAAATTTTGTACCACCTACTATCGAAATACATTGTTCATATTTTACATTATTCACATTAGGATTCTCGCAATCACTATTCTGTTCTGTTGTACATATCCAACATTTCAAGCCATGTCCTGTGAGCAGATTTTTAAGTTATTCGATTAAGCTGTGTAATTCTTCACGTACTACTTTAGTTTGCGCAAAAACTACCTTTTCGTTCGTTTCTAGGTACCTACACCTAGATGCATAAGTAATATTCAATATAAAAATCCATTCTCTAATTTTGAAAAGATGATGTTTCGAAGCGACTTTATCAGTTAATTGATGAATGTTTAACTCTTTAAAACCGAATACAAGTATCACTTTTGTGTATGTACAATAGTAATTCGATTACATTAATCATTTAATGTACGCAAATGTTGCTTTATTTTACACTAGTTATCTACGTATTCAAATTCCGAAGGTCATAAAGGGTTAAGCCCTCAAGCATAAAAAAGTTAAGAAAACGTAGGTAGGTATAAAGTGAAATTAACTGATAAAAAAGATAGGTAATTGTGATAGTTGATGTAAAAAGAGTTCTTATATCATACATGTAAAAAATAATTTTTTTTTTGGTTCTAAAAAACTTCCTGTACAACATGGTGTGGTCAAAATGTCCCAAAATTGCGTATTTATGCCATATTTTTGAGTTTGAAGTTGACGTAGTATGGTGGTTATATTACTATGCCAACTTCAAGCTCGAACAATAGAGTACTTATACAATCGTAATACCTTCAAATCGCACCCCTACTGTAACAACAACACCACATCTCAAAAAAATCCTAGACTGCAAAAACACCACATCTCAAAAAACTACCAAAAATAATTTACGTTGCGAAAATCTGCCTTTACCATTGGAAAGAACGTGAAAAATTAGTAAGGATCAATGAAAAAAAAATGAATTTGAATTCGTATTTCGTTATTTACAAAGCAAATAAAAAGCAATTTTCTTGAGTTTCGGTTATTTGTCTTCTTTTGAGATGTGGTGTGCGAAATATGCTCTTAGGTTCACGTTCATCTTAAGAAAAGAAAATTTTGAACAAAATATTAACAATTATCATAATTAATACGAAAAAAATTGATTTGAAAAAAAAACAATAAAAAATTATATAGTTTGTTTTTCTGTTTTCCTGAACAATTTACAATTTACATGTAAGGTCCCTTTCTACAGTAACTATCACAATTATTAATATTTTAAAATTTCAAAATAAATACAAATGATACAAAGTTTTAAATTAAAATGTCGAACCCACAGTCTGAAGCCAATTTTTTTTTAATAAAAGAAAAATTTGAGAATTGAACCAATAATGTACAACTACGTTTTCAAATAAATTTAGCTTAGGTACTAGAGAGAATTATTTTCTTACCTGGTGAGAGGTGTGCGAAAAAAATTGAAATAAAGAATATCAACATCAAATAACTACACATTGTGGCCATTCAAAATGATAAGTCAGAACAAAGTAAATGAAAACTAGTAATAAAACTGTATCATCAAAGAGAGCAAACGTATACCAAACAAAATTGAACACAGATGACAATCATTAACGTTTATTTAGTAATTAATATGCACATATGTTTATTTTCGAAAACTTTTTTGTTTCTTTGAAAATTTTTACTCGCTACAGTCATCTTGATGTCGAAGATGGCTCAATTTTTTCTCCATCACATAAACACATAAGCGTGATTAATAATATAATTACTAGTTCATGACATCAGCTCTACGATATGTTGCCTTGACGTGAGGAATAGGAAAGGGAAGGGAGATTACCTTATCCTAAAATAAAATGAAGAACGTGGCGTACACCCATCGCACTGCCTGCTATATGGTCGTACGCCATGGAATAGTGGAACAATACTACGCTGTACGTGTTTATCACCTGGAAACAACGAATGTCTCCGACAAACAACTCATAAAAGGCGACACTAGAACTAGGTTGTTAGTTGATACCAGTATAGGTACTATATGGTGCTGAAAATATTCGCCAAGTGTTAGGAAATGGTAAATTGACATATTCTAATTATTAGTACCCATGAATTTTTAGGTTTTGCTTTTTATAAATATTTAGAGGATAATTTTTGTGAAATAAAGAACTTGTATGAAGAAATCAGTCATTCGCCGACGCCAACTGCTTCTTATAATCATTATGTTAATTTGTAGTTTGGTGACCTAAATACCCGATCGTAGGGACTCCGAATGTTTCCATTAGTTGAAACGATAATGTAGTACCTTACGTTTAAATCTATATGTACGCGTTCTCTATTATCCAAATCCACACCTGAGTAAATATTCGTATATTGTATACATAAAGATAGGTAATAGTAAAATGATTCGAACTCCTCCTTAAAAATAATAATACTTAATAATAACACTGATATAGGTTTATTTATAGGTACCTATGCTAAAATTTAATGATAGATAAAAAATGGAAAGGTACTTGGATTTTAGTAGATATTGACTACAATGATTTTACTTTTACTTTTTATTTTTTCGTTTAAATACGTCTAAAGTGCCTATAGCGCTAGGTCTTATTCTGCAGATATTGATTGTTAAATGATAACCTTCGAATAATCCAAGGATGCTTCATGATGTCTTACAAATTCTATAGGTATTAAAGTTAACTTCTCTATCGTAATTATATTGTATACTTTTCGGTTGTCATACACATAATAATGAATGAAATAAGTAAATTTATAACCTCACCAAGGACAAAGCAGTGATGATTTTATACACATGTGAAACATATCCTTACACAAACGATAACACGTTTACGTACCTACTACCTATACCTATCTAAAAAACTGAACTTATAATAATTATTGTCATCAATAAGAATTACAGAAGTAAGCGATATATGTATATTTAATAAAACTCCATTTATGAGATATTCATAATATGCAACTAATATTAATATGTGTTGGAATCACAAAAATTAAAAGATTACAACGTAGGTATACTTACATTGAATATGAATCTTAGTGATAATTTTTGTTCTCTTAAGTCTTATTTTTGGACGGATTTCTGATCGTGATTAAATTTAAGTAGGTACCTAATTCGAAGCTTAAAATTAACGAAACTTACACGCCTAATCCGCGAGATAATACTTGATTATAACTCTGCCAAATAGAAGAAATCAAAGTAACTGCTTGCTTCAAGGAATGCGTTTTCTTAGAAAGTATAATAATGATTTTAGGAAAGAAATTAAAATAATAAGCTTTTACTTAAATTCAAAAATAGATGACTGGCATAAATCACTAGAAAAAAGAAGAAAAAAAAATAATAATAATAACGTCACGCAGTCGACATGGAAATACCGATCATAAATTAACAAATACACGAAAAACTATATATTTACAATATAAATAAAATACATAAATTCATCATCTTCATAGTTATTAGATATCATCGCAACGCGACAGTAATTTTTTCCGAATTAAAAAATGATAAGTAATTTTAACATAATATAAGTAGGTATAAAAAATTAACATGGTTCTCTTTTGTACATCTTTAGGTCTAGACTTAGGTATTACAATATATTTATTTTCGTTAAAAATACGATCACCGGAGCTACTATTGCGGAAGTAAGTTGGAAAAGCGCTGGAGCCGAATTACACAGATCGGTGTTACAGGTACTACAGTGTTCAATCTTTCCATAATTATTCAATTGGACATTGGAGCATGGATGATTGTCTTGTTCCCCTTCCGTAACACAGCCACGAGCAACGTACACTTCGTTATTCTCTGAAAAAAAAAAAAAAAAAAATGTTGAAAAGTTTACGTTTTTTTAATCGCATTAGTTGAAGTACTATAATGTAATGTTGAAAGTAATAGTATGTACTTGGCTATATTAAGTTTATCTTCAACGAGTTGAAATCTAAAATTTATTGATAAAGAAA
Source organism: Phenacoccus solenopsis (assembly GCA_009761765.1). Lineage (NCBI taxonomy): Eukaryota > Metazoa > Arthropoda > Insecta > Hemiptera > Pseudococcidae > Phenacoccus > Phenacoccus solenopsis. The sequence continues at coordinate 40,988,882 of CM019756.1, read as the reverse complement.
TTTACGTAAACTTGGCACTTCTAAAGTGCACGAGATATTACCAGCGCCGAGTTCACAAATTAGTGTAATTACGTAGGTTATTAATTCGAAGGCGATCAAACACCTCTACATAGAAAAAAACTCTAATTTTCATATGTGAGAGATGCGGGCGTTATCAATGATTACTTTAATTATCGTAGCTATAATTCTCAAAGATTTAAATTAAACGTCCTGAACATTTCGTTATTGCTTGCAATCAACGTCGTTTTTTATTACGAATTTTCGAGAGATAAAATAATACTCTTCTCATTTTTTGATTACATCTCTCCTGCGATATATAAATTATGCAATTTTTTTAACATCATGGTAAATCTAAAAGCTAAAATATATCCCCGTATTATTGTGTCTATATGCAATTTGTAACGCAAAATATGACAAGAAATGTTTGCCTAGCTTCGATATTGAAGGAACTGAGGCATTTTATGTCCATATTCTCTTAAATTCATTCGAATATAAACTTCGATCTTTTTCATCTCCTTCATCCTGCAGTGTTAAGAATAGGTAAACATTTTACACCACATTTCATAAGGATGTGATGCAAAAAATTCAAAACCGTTCTAAATATCTCGAAATATTCAAAGATTTAAGAGACATCTTTTCTGAACATTTCAAGACTATATTTACATTATTCAGTTGGTTAAATGAATAGAATGATGTGCATAAAAAAGCTAGGTATTTGATCCATGATTGTTCACATTGAAATCAAGTAAAATATCACATTTGTTGACTTATTTCTTGGTTAATGACTGAACCATGTGTAAAATAGTGGAAATTTTATGAATAGAAAGAATTATTTAACAAAAAATGATTATTTAAAAAAGGGGTAAGTATCGTGTCACGTACTTCGCTCATTATTTCATTTGCCTTTTCAACGTTTGAATTAAGGAATAATTATTATTATTCGTTCTTTTTATTTTTGTTTATTGTTCCCTAGCTGACTACTTGTCAGAGTCTCATCAAGATATTGATAAAGAAAAAATGAACGACATTTCTAGTTGAAGATCAATTTTGTAGTTACTACTTGGATCTTTCCCTTAGTGTAACATTCATGCCTTTTGTTGTTGACTACAATTATATGCTACGCGCAGGATAAAATTGTTTTTGCGCATAACTTATTATTCACACGTGCAATTTGAGAGGAGTGATATACAGTGGTATTAAAACCACCGTGCTCCATCAATGGAAATAAGAGTAGGTACTTTACAAAAACGCTGGAGCGATAAAAATATTGAGGCACATTTTCGTTTCATTCATCATTAACCTAATTTGACGCGACATTTCCCAAACAAACATACAATTGCGTTCGAAATAAATTGTAAACAAACTGTTGAGTAAATTCGTTATAATCCCATCGAATGGATTCATTTAGACCAATGATCAACCATGATACGAAACGAATCACGTTCAAGGTACGTTAAAATCACAACGTTCGGTAAGTATTGAGCAGAGAATTCACTGTAGCGAAGAATGAATAATGCGGAAGAGTGGAGCAGCAACGATTTACCCGCTCGCAAACGTTATTACACGGTTTCGCGGATAGGTAACTTTGTGAAACCGAACCGTGCTCCAGAACTCAGCTTCGATAAAAAACAACGTTCGGTTTTTTTTTGTTCACGTCAAAAAACAGATTCGTGTTTACGCCTTCGAGAACCGAGCGAAGGAAACGAGTAAAATGAAACATCCACCGTATCGAAATGGCGGCATAAAACGAGATAAAAAATATCTATGTCATGCTACCATGTTATTTGTTAACTAATGTATAAGCATAATGCGAATTTGACGAAGAATAACGCACGAGCTCAAAATAGATGGTGCAGGTACATCTACATAATTATGTACCAAATGTGGAGTCTGAATTTAGTACTAAGAAAAGAGTTGGACTTTGAGGAAATCATGAAACAAAATTACGTTTTCCTTAGAATCCCACACCAGAATAAAAAAAGAGCAAATTTACGTTAGCTATATTTATTTCAAGAAAATTTAGCAAAAAAAAAAATGCAAATTCTAACAAAACACTACAGTCCGACCTAATCTCTACCAATGATATTCTGATTTTCCATTATAGCGTATTAGCGTTCTCATTAGTTACCTTATGTTCTTAATTTAAAAAATATATATTATTGCCGCTATCGGAATTCAACGCCTCGAAATTCAACGTACATACAGTATTAACGTTTATGGGCAATGGGCATACAATATGTTAGTATGGTAATAGTTCGTTCGAATAATTATGCCTCCTTTTAAATATCGCGAAATTTGTTGAATTTCTACCATCAATAATAATTTCAATCTGAAACAACATTTGAAAAATATTCATGGTTTAACTCCTGAACCTTCCAACACTTAAGAAAGAGCTCGATAAAATTATTTTGTATGCCAAAGCTTTTAATAAAGAAACTGAAGAAGTAATTGGAAATTCCGATGGGAATAATAAATTATAATTCTCATATCCAGCCCCAAAAAAGAATTTTACATATCTACCTATTTTCAACTCTGAAAAAAGCAGATAGGAAAAGAAAATTCAATAGTAAACCCGAAGAAATTGAAAGAGAAAACATAATACGAAGCTCAGATTGTCATTCCTAATAACCAGTCTTTACGTAATTATTTCTAATTATTATGGTTAAAACATCAAAAAATTAGCGTAAAATGAAAGAAAGGAATGGGGACAAAGTCCATAAAATGTTTTAAAATTTAAATGACTCTTCTGAATATACCTCAACTTACAACTCATATCTGCAATTTCTTGTTTCATGATATATTCTTGCTTCAAGAGAAATTTTTTGTCTTGCTTCAAAGCAAGACGAGAATAGACAAGAACTGAAAAAATAATCAAGAGAAAAAAGCAAGTCTTGCAAGAAATCTAATCTTGCTTTACAGTAACTTTTTATTTCGAATTGGAAAGTATTTGTGATTTCAATTGGTATCGAGATAGATCAGCGTTGGGCAAAGAGTTATTGTTTTCAACTCTTTGAAGAGTTAACTCAGAGTTAACTCGTTTGCGTTTTTTTTTTTTTAAAGAGTTGAAAAGACCGAGAGTTAGATTAACTCTTTAGAAAGAGTTGCTTTATTCAGCGAGTCTTCTCAACTCTTTTTCAACTCTTTTTTCAACAAAAAAAAAAAAAAAAGAAAAAAAATGAAAAAAAAAATTACAGACAGTGTAGTAATTGTCCAACTTGCAATTCTATACTTTTATAATACAATCTTCTCGTCGAAATAGGTTGGGTAAAGAGATATTTTCATTTTGTAGGCTGGTATTTTTTTAAACATAACGCTCATACAAAATAGGTAGCTTTTACAAATGATAAAAATGCCAGGTAACTACTTGATTCGAGTACCCAAGCGAAAAAATAAGCTAAAAGGTGAAAAAATTCAAAACATATTAAGCTTTTCACAACAAAAAACATAAATTAAAATTTTGGATTTCGTTGATAAACGCTTTTAAGCATTAAATAAATATTATTTTGCCATTTATTCTTGCTAACATCATTCAAATATATAATTTATTATCAGGGAAAGATTTTTGCGCTTGCGGTGCTCGAATCAAGTAATCAGCTGGTATAGGTATGTTGTTCTTATTTCACTATTACTTTTATTCATTTTTTTTTTTTAATTTTATAAAATTGCTTCTCGTTGAAATTGAAATATGTAGGTAAAGAAAAGAGATAATTCATCTTTTATAACTTAGTGTTTATGAAAGGTTATTACATGTTTTTTTTTTAGTTTTTTAAAGCAGTTTCTTTTTAATTTTATGAAATTAAATTTTATGAATTTGATAACTGATTACCACAACTAGATAGGTATTAAAAAAAAAAAAATGTAAATCAAATATCTTCTCAAACTGCTTCGAGAAATCTTGATTCTTAAGGGGTAAAGATGAAAAAATCAGGCATTTAAAAAATTGGAATGAAGTAATTATTTCATCACTTGAAAATAATATCTGAAATCGCAAAACTTATGGTAAATACTTAGTGATGATAAGAGAATATTCTAACGGCCGCATAATCAAGAATATTCTAATAAATTTGAGAATATTTTCCAGCCTCGAAAAATTTTTAGAATGAAGAGTTGAAAAGAGTTGCGAAAGAATCGAGAGTCAAAAAGAGTTAATGATTCATAGTTAAATCTTTTTTCAAATGAATCACAAAAAGAGTTAAATTCGAGGAGTTGACTCTTTTTAAAAAATAATGGAGTTGACGAAGAGTCAACTCTTTTCAAAAGAGTTTGCCCAACACTGAGATCGACTATGTAAATAATCGATAATAAAAAAATTTTTGTTTTATGATTTCTGTCTCCCCCCAGAAGGGATGTCAAGTTACGCTACTGTTCCTTTACATCCTTAGCTGAAGCTAAGGGGGAGAGACTACCGGCCGTATAGTTCCCCTTGGGTGTGCCACTGATTTAGTTTACACATTGATTACATTTTATGTACGTGTATGTACACAGAATATCATTTTCAGCACAATTTATTGCTTATTCATTTGCACGTGTACCGTACCTGCACTTTCTGATTTACCTGTAATGTGATATCATATTTGAACGTATATGAAGTATATTAGGTGTCTACACAGCTTATTATGAAGGCTATACTGTGTTGAATTGGATATTTTCCGGTCATTTTGTTGTGATAATGAACGACAATGAAAAATGCCCAAAATTGAAATAGAAAAGCTAGTTAAGATCTATAATGTTTTTCTAATATTACATTAAGGTACATATCTATAATCAAACTGCCTCATTTCATATTTACGACCACTTTGTATGGTAAAAATTTGTCGGTATTTGACTGCGCTGCGTGTTATGATGCGACATTGACATAAAAACTCCAAAAAATATCGTAAATAAGTATATACGAGTAGGTAAGTAAGAATGTAAATTTTCCATCTTATTTACAAACAAATACTGGTACAGAGTGCGTGTTTGAGAATTAGTATTGTCGTAAAAACGCGTAGCACGTACGATATTAGGTAATATCTATACACGTAATTGGTACAAATGTACAGTGTATTGTATACCTGCGCAGTCTATTTGGAATTTTTACTTCCGCTCTAGATGCCTCACCATAGAAATCTACAGCTCACCTCAAACTTAAAACACGTATACTTAATACGTACTACCTACTACGTATTAGGTTTTTCATTTCCATTATATTTTCACATTGACACAGAATCCCTCTCACTATACTGGACAGTGGACACCTAAGCACCTACTTCTGTATGTACCATCTGGATCGCGTTTACTCGAATGATACAGTAATACCTGCCATTATATCTGTTAGCAGTTAGCACCTATTACGCACCATTAATATTGACGAAAAACTTGAGCAATGTTTTTCCCTCATGATGCCCTTGATGGCTTCCTGCTATTTAGTTTTGCGTTTTGCGCTCATACCGCAACGATTTCCCATCGTTAATTACTTATTCTGTCAAATCATTTGATCTTCGTATTTCGTATTCGCATGTATAGGTATATTATACCGTGCAAGTGTGCAGTAGGCTCACTACTACTATACACCCTACCATCGTACATCAGCAAGATGTTTGTCTATGTATATCTCGTAAACTATATAATTTTCGTTTACATTATACGTATTTCGTTTTTTTTTTTTTTTTTTTTTTTTTTTTTTTAGGCACGCTATTCAGTCCACACCCCCATATCCATCTGACTGGCGTGAGTAGTGAGTACGCAGTAAATAAACACAATAGGATTATTTCGTTACTTTATACTAATCGAAGGAAACTAATTTAGGTATACATTATTAAATACCTCAAATACACAACTCGATTAAGCGCTCATAAAGCTTTCACGGCCAAACAGAGCGCAAGAGTTCAAGATTCATGAGGAAAAACATACGTACGTATGATATAAAATACGAGTATATAGGTATAAGTACATGTACATGTGAAGAACTGCGACATTGAATTTTCACTTTTTCACCAACTTAATTACCGTATACGTATAGTCGTATATGAAGAAATCAGGATATGACGACACGTAGAGTATACTGTATGTACATGAATCGTGATGAAAAATTCATAACATATGAGTCACGCTTGTTGTGTTGTTTAACTAAAAGCCGGATGCTGTAACTGTACCCTTTTAGGCGCCTACTAGGCTACTGCCCACTATAACCCTACACTCCATCGCATCGTACCTAATGAATATCGTAAATACCCTAAATACGAAATTATTCTAATGGTTTGTTCCGTCTCCTTCCTCCTTCGAGTTCGAGGTGGCGATTAAAAGTTATAATAATTTTTCACGTCTATGTACATACGTACGTACGTAGATGACTATTGACTAGATGTATTACAAATGCAGACGCTCAGCGTCGTTGTAATGGACCACCGTACCACCAGTTTAGTAAAAATTAATTTAGATTCGTTTCGAATACAAAATGGTCGACCACGTTAATTGAATCCTTTGTGTAAAATGCCTACAACAGCGCTTATGTCTTTGTGGATATGGGTAATATCTTTTGAATGACTAATTAATTGAAGGGTCATGAACGCGTGCTCCGTAGACTCCGGAAGATGTAGGTGGTGATGCGTTATCGTAATTGCGACAAGTGTTTCTTTTTCATCATTTCTACCCTCTATTCTGAAACTGTATGAATGCCGAAAACCCATATTCGTCTTAATTACCAGAATTTTTACTATCTAGAAGCTATTTGTAATTTGAGAACTTTTTGATGGTACATTTATGTACGTAATTATATACGTATCGTATACTTTTAATCATGAATGTACGAAATAAGTAAATTCTAGATGGCTTGCCACGTATATACCCTTCCTTAATATCTGCCATGTATTTTGTGTACACTTAGAAGAATATTAGATAACAATTTGGTAAATTATCAATTCTTCGCTGATATGTACTATTCGTCGAGACAAAAAAAAAGTCATATACGCGTATGGCATAAATACACATGATAATAGAAAAATAAGGATACTTGAAGTGCACCAAAAATTTTCGAAATTTTTTTTTTTTAATTTTAAAATGGAGCATTATCTTACGAGTGTTATCTTATTTGTTAAGTTGTTAGTTGTTACCATTAGTCATAAAAGTTAATTTATAATAATTTCGTCCATCTTCAAAATTGAAGAAGTTGAGAGTTTTCAAAAACTGAACACTCTCATTCCTCCTTCAACACTGCAGATAGGCAAAAAAAAATTAGGACAATTTTTATTGCAAATAGCGAGCGCAATATTTATTCATAATTTTCGATGAAATCATCAAAGAACACCGATTGATATCCCCTCCAATTCCCCAAGGTGCATTCAAGAGAAGGTGAAAAAATCGCGTTTTTCGATGATCTTCTCTGCATAAACCTTTTCCACAAAATTTTCTCTCTTTAACTGGCACATGCGGCATGTGTATAATCATGTCAAAATGTATAAACTACGCAATGTACGTAATATTGTTTACTAAACAAAAATGGTGGCAGTAGACGAGGTACTAAGGAGGAACAAATAATTTAAAAGGTGTAAAAACGATGGGAATAATGAGTCATTTTTTTGGATATTTCTCGGGTACAACACGAGTGTTTTACGTATTTTATAATTTTTTATGGATATTCATTTCTTAACGTCGTCGATTTTTTTTCAGTTTACCTTGACAATATTTTTGGAAAATTTTGATTCGTAATTTTTTTCTACAATTAGGACTAACTTAGAAACATATTTAGTCCAAGTGGAAGGTGACGAATGAAGTTGGGATTCATAAATAATTTTTAAAATATGAGACCAGTAGCAAATTATTCAAAGTTATGCGCAATATCATTTCCCCACGCTAGCAATCTACGCTGCCAGTATTTTTATTTTTTTATTTTTTGGTAGTATCTACTACATTGTATGTTCTACTATGTACAAGTTGCTGTACGATGAACTGAAAATTTTCAAAGCTCATGATTACAAACATAAAAAAAAATGTTTCATTCTTACATCTCGACTCTTTCAGCAAGCAGGGCAGGGCCAAAGAGAGCGGGTGACAAAGGGGACATTTTGTCCCGGGCCCGGAATTTTACATGGGGCCCGAATTGATTTTGTTATTATTTATGTTTTAGATGTGAAGTGAGGCTGCAATTTTTCAAAACTCGATGGCTGTATTATATCTTAAAAACATTCACATAAGATAAATGCTTTCCTCAAAAAAATGGAGTGTTCATTATTGTTTATAAAAGTTGAAAGTACTCGAAAACTCCGATAAATTGCTTTTTAAAAATCATAAAAAATTTCCCGGGGACCAGTACCCCCTTAATAACATAGAGGCCCTATCTTCTTGTGTTTGCCCCGGGCCCACTTTTCCTCTCTGCGGCCCTGAAGCAGGGTATAGGTGAATCATCATACACGAATTTGACACGAGAACCTCTAAATGTACGTAGTAAGAAAGACCTGATATTGAGATAGAACACATGTATTTCATCTTACAACCGATACCCGAGTAATTTTTTGAAATTTCACGCAGCATCGTAAGAATACTTATAATGAACAAAGTCTATGTTCTACCTAACGATACACGTACATGCAGAAAATTTTCTCTACTCACCACCTCGATATTTAACTTTTCGGCAAACAAATCTAGCGTTTGGGTTAGCATAGAATCCAGGATTACATTCTTCATGTCTCAAAGTATCAGTGTAGTTAAATGGATCGCCGCATCTTTTATCCATTTGTGAACTGCATAACCAACATTTGAAACCGTGTCCTGAAAATGTTCATAGCATCTGATGTAATTTTATGCTTGAAATTTCCTCATAGATATGGGATAGTCTGTGCGTACATCAATGTTGGAGCCATATGAATGTATGTTAACATAGATTAACTAAGTATATTAGGTACGCAATGCCGTCTATCTCTATAATACGTATTTTATAATCTGCATAATATGTATAAGTATAACTTAGATACGTTGAGAGTATACCAAGACGTACACATACAGTAGGTTGCATCCATTGTTTTGCACCCTTATAGGAATATAGCATAGTATATCGCACATCCGGAGTAATAAAGTTATATCTCAAAAAAGTGGATTTTTATATTTTTACATTTTTCGTCTCAGTTATGCTTTATCAAGAAATAACCTTATTTCGACGAAATTCCAGTTTTGACATCGTAAAACACCAATGTCATAACTCAAAATTCAAAAAAGTAATAAAAATTTCGGCGAAATAATGTTACACCTCGAAAATCCCAATTATTATTGGCAAATATCTGAAAAATTGCGTACACAAATCGAATTGTATTGAAAATCCTGATTATATACTGCGAAATAAACGTTAATTTTACACAATGTAGTTCTTTTGAACTTTTTTTTTAAATTGCGTTATTTTGTTGTTGTCGCTCATGAAGTTTTGACAAAATTGAGAATAGGTTTTGTTTTTGTTAAATATCTCGAAAACAGCAGGAGCTATCGAAAATCTAATAGCTTATAGCAGAAAAGAAATTCAATTTTCTACAACTTTGGTTCTATTCAATTTTCGTGTATGTTGCACCGGTTTCCTGTAAAATGACTTCACATTGGTTTGCACGAAGAAAGTCATATTTCGAAATAAATTTTTTAATATAAAAAATGAAGGTGAAAATAACAATCCTAAAAAATAGTATTTACATGCTTAGAAAGTGTAAGATTTCAGCTTTGAAAAAACCTATTTGGTTATAAATTATGGTTAGTTATTTGCGAGCATAGTGTTCGTGAAAATTTAAAAAAAACTAAAAACGCCATTTCCTTGAAATCTGTTTTTTTGAGATATAACTTTATTATTCCGGATGTGCGATATGTATGCTTTCGATAATGGAACACAGTACATATACTCATTAGTCATCACCATCAAAGTCTTAATTATACGATGTAACAAAATAGGTATATTTTTCGAAACATATACCTATACAGTCATGTCAAGTTAACGAGTGATTTAATTTCTGAGATCAGACCTTTAAGTTTTAGATAATATAGACCTTACAGAATAGTTGTAAATTTAAAAGTTATACTCGTCTTATAATACATGAGGAGGATTGTATAAGGTTAGATGCATACTAAAGGACTGACTCTGTTTGTAAATTATTTTTGAATTTTTAATTATACGCGGAAATTTTTTTAACTATGAAAGTGTTGTAAATTTTTTTCTTGCTGCAATTTTCTATCGCCAATTTGTTCGAATATAGGAAAAAAAATCATATCTTCGCTTCGCAAAAAAATTTTCAAACACGTTGAGGCAATTGCATGTATGCGATTACGCATCCATTGCGACGGTACTTAACCTCCAAGCGTCTAACTAAATCGCATGGACTACAGACTCTTATGTTTACATACAAAAATAAAATTTTTTCGTTCATGAAAAAGACGTTGCCAAATCTCTAACTAGCTATTTTATGAAATCGAATTGTCATTCGCATCAGAGGTTTGCTCATCATTCATTTTAATAATCATGTGGTGGGATTTCGCACTTTCTTAAATAATTACATTTTTTTCAACCAAAAAACATATGGCTATCATACTGCCTTTCATCTCCATAACTAGGTATTAGTAATAAATATGGCAACGAAGTACTGATCAGGAGGGTCTAGTTTCGTGGACCGCACATAGACTGATAAAATATATTGTAGGACCTTCGGTTATAGCTTTTTCCAACGCAGTTTACCAAATTGTAGTTTTTCATAAATTTTTAAATATTTTGATTCCTTTACAGTTTTTCAATAATTGAAAAAAAATTGTAATTTAATCGAATGATTATTAAAAATTTTGTTTTTTAATTTCTTTTCTACGTATTAAATACCTGCATTAATATAATTAGGCACTCCATTCAATTAAATTTAATATCGAAACTTTTCATTGTTCCCCAAAAGAGAAGTTCTAATATTTAAATGAATACTTAACAGAATAATTTCTTTTTCAACAAATAAATTTCCATCATTTTGATCCCAACGGTTCGTATGCCAGTCATATAGCTAAACATACGACCCTCAAGCTGTGAGGTACGACTGTACTTGGAAAGTTAACAAAAAAGCAATTAGTAAAATTGTTTTTGAAGTCATTAGGTTTAAATATGGCATAAAATGAAAGAAAAACCAATGTTTTTGGCTTAAGATGATTGTAAACATGGCTTTTCTTCATTTTTTCAATTTTCATCGTAATTACGTATATAGGTGTTAGCAGTGAGTACCAAAAATAATAAAATCAGAAAAACTCGTAAACGACGTTTGAAAATGCTAAAATTAAGTGAAAAAAAAAATACAGATTTTTGAACTCTTCTGATAAGAATTTGATCGAGGAAGTGATTTTATTTTCAAATTTTGATTTGGTTCTAGCTTTGTCACTTGGGATACGACTAATGAAACTCTACGTACCTATACTTGCTACGAAAAGCTCAAATTTCTTTTCGCTATATTATGAAGCGTCCTAAAGTATAAAAATTACATATATCTACCTGGTTATACTTTCATGATATTTATAAGGCGTTTACTTTTTTTTTGATTTTGTTTTTTTCACCAGATCATTTGCCATTCGTTAAAAAAATAAAAGAAATGTTTTATTTCAAAAGTCTTTTCGTATTACATATCATTTACTCAATTGAAAATTTTTCTTAATGAATATTTTCATTATGTACATTTTTTCTTGTTTAATTTTTTGAAATTCACTATCGATGAATTCAAGTACGTGTAATAAAAGTAGACTCTATTTGTATTTAGTAAGTATTGTAGGAAATTCATTGATTATTTGGTAATATCATGAACATTTCAGAAAACAGAAAAGAATAGCAAATGAGAAAAGATAGGTAATAAAATAACGACGTATAACATCGATATACTTATTCTATTCAATCACTTCGCATTCCATCAGAACACATCATTCACTTGGAATTTCATAAGCGAAACCATTTCGCCGAGATGAACACCAATAACTTCGATTACAAATATGAAATTAAATTTACCAACATTCGTGTTACCTGTTTGTACACTGCAAAAGAGGACAGCGGCGAAAAATACGAAAACCATACAATTATACATGTTATTCATGTTGAAAAAAAAAACAGTTTTTAAAAATACTGAATAAAGACGTGAAAAAAATCGGTTGACGATGCGCGTTACGCGAAATTACTCGGAAAATTCAAATATAAATTTGGCGGGAACGATAAATACGAGTTGACGACGAATTGACTTTCATCACACTCGAAACCAGTATATTGACAAATGGAACCGGTGCGTTCGGAGGGATTGATACAGTCTCGGTTTTCAGTAATAGTAAACGACCGCCAAACCATCCCCACTCGGTTTTCTTCTTGATGGAAATACTACACCAATTAGAATCCGTGTGAAAAGTCATCACCGTCTGACTCATCCGTGTCAATTGTACGGCAACGGCGCGGCAGCGAATGGTGGAAACGAGAAAAAGGAAACAGGGTCAAAATAATAAAAATTTTTAATTTTCACCTTAAATCTTACGGCCAAATGAAAACCTACGAAATGAGGAGAAATCTGTTTCGTATATGAGTCAGCGTAAAGTTGCGTTCTGTTCGATTTAATTTAACGATTGATTCGATGAGCTTTTCTATTAGGTATTTCTTTCTCGTACGTGTATCATCATGTCGGTGATAGGTAGCAGAGGTACCATATTCAAAACTTGAGTGATCAGCCATTTGGTGGCGGTGTATCGAAAAAACAAAAAGCAGGTACCTTTTTTACATTATCAAGAAGAGTCTCTCATCCAGGGTTGAGCACGAATACGAATCCAATAGATTCGAATCCGCATTCGAATTCAATTTTTCAGTGTTCGATATTATGTGGAATCGAAGGTTTCGAATCCGATTCATTTCAGTGATTTGTCACGAATCCATAAATTGAAGAAAAAAAAATGCTACTTCGAGAGTTCGAGACATCGAGACTTTATGTTTATGTCTTATTTCTCCTTCTCATTCATTCTTGTTTCTTGTAAACATGACGCATGTAAGTTATATTATAAATTTAATTTTTAATTAGTGTTACTTGGCATCTGACATCTGTCAATCAGTGAAAAAAATTGAAAAAAAGTAAATTCTAGTGGATTCAGATTTGTAATTCGAAAATTGGATTCGAATTCGCACGAATCTTTCTTCTGGATTCGGATTCGGATTGGATTCATTTTTTTTTTTGGATTCTGCCCAACCTTGCATCTCACCAATGTTTGCGCGATTTCAACGAATTCCTGCTGGAGCTATACGTGCGAGGAAAAAATATACTACTTACTCAGAAGCTGGATACTGGCCAGATGATTACGAATGATTTGAAACGCAAAGATTTATAATGTTCAACGTTGCTGAATAATTTTCACAATTAACTATGCTGTATGCAGTTATATGTACATAGCTGCATACAGTTTAGGTATGGGTTGAAATTTTCCATTAATTTAAAATCAAAATGAGCCAAGCTACGTTCATAGCTATAGGTAACTTACGATCGTGAATATATATTGTACTTATTTGCTGGTTTTTAAATTGATTTATTATAGAAATATTAATATTCTTAGTAATTACTTTATTAATTTTAAATAAAAATATAGAAAAAATTTTTATTTATTTAATTTTTAATTCATTATTATCTTTAATAATTTTATTCATTTTAATTTTAATAAATTCAATATTTATATTAAAAATAAATCTTTTAATTTTTTTTTTTATTAATTTAATTTTAATAAAATAAAATATTTTTCCTTATCATCATGAAGCTGAAAGTAGATACATATACACATATATGGGTAGATAATGTTAATTTACGCCTCATTGATGAACATGTGCAAGAAAGAAAAGATCAGGCACTCTTTATCGCTTTCAGCTTATTCAAAGAATTTGTAAATACGTAGTTATTTTATGAAAATGGTTGCTGCAATTTTAAAACAGCGAATTTATGTGAAATTCTTCGTTTTCATATACGTAATATCAAACTTTTTACCGCACTTCGTGACATTAAGTAGACGAACACCTACGCGTATCCACGTATGAAAAAAATGTGTACGTATTACGAAAAATAAGTATGTTAATTACGCGTGTGATTGTTCATTTATGTACAAAAAATTCTCATTAATGAGTAGAATTTTGTTGTTTTGAAATTTTCACGGTCTTCTACGCTGTTTGTATGTTTCGTAACAACCATACCAAAGAATCGCCTTCCTTTACGTATTTTTGGTACCAATTTATTTTCATTTACCTACTTAATTTTTTTTCCAACTCTTTCGATTGGAGGGAGAATTCGCTTTGTGTGCCCAACGTAAGAATGGCATTGAAAAAGAATTGAAGCGTTCTTAATTACCGCTTCGTTAATTTTTAGGTAAATTTAAAATACGCCAAGCGGCTTATTTCTCATTGATGCGAACCGAAGCAATGTTTACAATATAGGTTCTGGCTACTCGTAGTCGTCGTCATCATCATTGCTATACAGTCTATCTAATTCTAATTCGTATTACACTTAGATACTTAATCAATTTCACGTTCCGTTCCCAAATCAATCGTTAACGTAGACCAGGTATACCATTGTTACATCAAGTGTTCACCGACAAAGAGCAATTAATCGAAATTAATTGAAAATTTCACGCCATAAAAATATGAAATATACCTACCTAGGTAGTATAGGTATTAGGTACCTTGGAGAAATACGAGTAATACAGGCGTTGAGTATACCTATTACCTACCTATGGAAATCTAACGCTTACCCGCCACTATACTCGTCGTTTCATATCATATTTATTGCGATGACTATATGAAGCCTTCCAGGCGATTTGTTCTTCCATTTTACGTAGACTATGCATAATTTGCATAATGCTCGTGAAATTAGCGAATGAAAATTTCAACTCTAAATAGGTATGTTTCATATTTACTCATGTTGATTGTACATATATATGCGACCAAAAGCATGCTTCATAAATTTTCAATTTGCATCATCGCACAAAATATATCTATTACAAATAATAATCGATTATGTACCAATGTTAATAGCTGTTCAAATTTTTCATCAATTCGTCAAACTATACAAACAACGTAATATTACATACGAAATACCCATCAAACTTAAAAATTGCCGAACCCTGATTTTGGGTACACCTTGTTATTGTTTTTTCCACTTACCATTCACGCACTTAAAATCCTTCGAACAAACACGAAGTTGGTAAACAAACGCATGTTCCATCTAGACAGGAACTACGCGTAAAAATAATTATTCGCTCAAACAGTCCAGCCAAATTAACTCATACGTGAAGCTCGAACGCTGAAAAAATTCATACGTACCATACGAGTAGTAGGTGTGGTATTATAGAGTAAATAACAATACGAAACGTTCCACAGCTGTTAATATCAGAAATGGCATAGAGTGCTTTATGCTACGATTCGTACCGCAGAATGGCAGAAATGCATCGATTTCAAACATAGTAGACAATTGTGTTTGATTACAAACTCACCATCTTAGTCCCACGCCACAAACTTTTCAGCCATCAATGGGAACGGTCGTATTTCAAAAAATTGGTAAAATCATCAAAAACGTGAAAAAAAAAGCCATCATAATTACTGAGTAGGTATTATATGTTCAATGTTCATTAAATAACACTCTACAACGAAAAGAGATCTTAAAAATAATATCAGAACTTGGGAATACTGTGATGTGAATTTCGTTTCTTTTTGAAATGTGTTACAGCTTCCAAAATAATTACATTTAAATAAGCCTAAAAGAACGTACACAAAATTTTAGCCCTTGAACTCCCCAGAAGTGATTCCCAAAATAAGAGAAATTTATCAAAATTTGATTAGTGGGCAACTCGATTTCTTTTTAGCCTTTAAAAATTTTATTACTTTAGTATTTGAAGAATTTTTGAAAATTTTAGCCGCATTTTTTTCAAAACGTTACTATTTTTTTTTTTTTTTTTTGAAAGAGCATTAATTTTGAGTGATTTCAAAATTTAAAAAAAAAAGTAATAATAATAAAAAAAAAGAAAAAGAAAAACTCTTACGCTTCCTAAATTTAAACACTTTCGTAGACTCTACTGGGAGTTAATGCTCCTGTTATCGCGTCATGTCCTCACTTCAAAGCTGTATTCATAGTACATCGTGGCGTATTAGGATAATAAAAAATAAAATAAATCATTCAAATGATTAATATTTATGAATAGAGCATATTGTAGACTTTACTTCAGTTTTATTATGACTACGGAAACAATATACGCCTGATTTTTTCCTGGCATCGACTCACAGTCTTACATATCTCTGATATCTTGACTCTACAAAACTATATTAAAATTACTTTTTTTTTTTTTCTAGAAAATATAATACAATACGGTGAACGAAGGCAGGGTGGAGCGAGCGATATACGTAATTATCATGCATGCTGTCTTGACTCTACGAAATTATGTCAAAATTGAATGGTTTGCTTTTTCTAATAGATAATGAATCCAAATATGGAATCTTTAAAGGGGGCTGGTACCTCCGCGAGGTGCGACAAAGAAGAGCAAACAATATAAATATCATCTGTGATGTTTCGGCTGTACAAAACTATGTGAAAATCGAATTGTTTTCTTTTTCTTATTGGCAATGATAATAGATCCAAGTATCGCATCATTGAAGGCTGAGGTTGGGGACATGCCGTAGTTTTCATTTTGAGATATTCTTTATGGGAAAAACATTGCCCGCTGCCACCAGAAAATACTTACGCAGTTACGCGACCACGTTTTGATCCTTTAGGATCCGATTTTTTTGGATCTCGTTTTCCCTCTATTTGCATTCTGAGTTACACAGTATACAAATAGTAAATATACGGAAAATGAGATTTGCCTATGCAGGCCCGTAGCCAGGATTTTTTCTAGAGGGGGCAAAGGGGGGGGGGCAGATTTTTTTTCAACACCAAAAAAATTTTCAAATTCAAAATGCACTTATGAATATAATTTTTTATTTTTTTAAAAGTACATTTCAAATTAAAATAGGAGTCCAAAATTTAAATTTGTTTAAAAGACGACAACAACAACGCATCAGTATCGCCTCACACAGATGCAACTAAATTAAGCGAAAACGAAGTACTGACATCTCTATAACACTGTTACCAATCGTCAGGTCAAAAATATGTTAATTTATCAATGTGACTATCGATTTAAAACACATTTATGTGGATTTATATTTATTAAAATAAAAATATTTATATAAATAATAAAAATAATAATGATTAATATAATTAAAATAATTAAATTATTTAATTTATTTAATAAAATTATATTAAAAGAATTTCTATTTTGTAAATTTATTATTATTCATGAAATAATTATTAATAAAAAATAAAAAAATTTTAATCGTATAGAAAGTGTAATAATTTGAATAAAAAATCTATTTAATTCAATTAAATTAATAAAAAAAATTAAAATAGTTAGTGTATTTTTAGGTGTTAAATTTATAAAAAAAAATATTTTTATTATTAATAAAATTAAAAAATAAGCATATATTAATGAAAAAAAAAAGATAAATTTAATGTTATAGTTAAATTTCTTGTTAAATAAAATATGGGGGTTTTTGGGTAATTTTTCTAAGGGGGCAAAAATTCTTCTAGGGGGCAACGCCCCCCCTTGCCTCCCCCTCCCGGCTACGGGCCTGTGCCTATGGTATGTACGACACGTGGAGTCCGAATACATATTAATCGAGATGCGGTGTTTGGATCTCGTGATCTACTGATCTCGAATTCCGCACCAGTGATATGAAATGGATTTGAATGCCGCAGTTGGAAATCTAACTACATAATTATGTACATATATAACGATAAAATACAGTATGCAATGCTTTATGTTATCAGTTATTATCACGATGACTACCCTTATCGTTTCTCATTGGAATGGTGTTCTTTTTTTCAGAACTCGAATAAGATACAAGAAGTCATTTTCCTGTCATAAAGATACTAGCTGACCCAGCCACGCATTGCTGTGGCTCAGTAGTTGTAATCGATTAAATTAATTTGTTCTCAGCATCATTGTATAATTTTGATGCAATCAAATCAATTGAAATGCAATCAAACACATATATAGTGCGGATATTACGCGTATAAAAATGAACTCGAACGATCAACAATCACTTCAAGCTCCATGCAACTTATTACAAAAAAAAGAGTAAGCAGCCATGCCGCATTACTGGAGCTGAGTTTTGAACTGGGGCCTGTATTGATTTGGTAATAAGCTTGCTTAACCCTTCATATGACTATACAGGCCACATCCAATACTAAGCCTGAAAACCCTTACCCTATCCCTTCCAAAACCACTTGAGAAGTTGAATTCGGAACAAACGTAGTATTTCTTATCATATAATAATCACATGAACACATATTTCTCAAATTATGATTACTTGAGGCTCCTAAAATCATCCTCAAATTTTTACAATCAGTCATTTTGGTTACATTTTGAGCCACATTCAAAAGATCATATTCTGGTCATATACTTGTAGTTTCGCACACGAAGGCCTTCAATTACTGTGGAGACTGTAACGTATAATATGACGAACTACGATAGAAAAACGTGATACCCAAGTTTTCTAAGTCAACTCAAGAGGCTCAAACTTCGATATGATGTTAGTGTACTTGACTCGTTCGATCATATACCTAATTTAACATCACGCTCACAAACTTTGAGCTGCGTTCGGATTCAATTTGTTATTACCGTTGAAACCCCGACTCTTCTGCATTAATTTAGGGTTTCTTAGAGTCGGTTATTCCTGTAATGTGGAAGTGTGAGGCAGCTTGCTCGCAGGAGTAGCTCCCTCAGCTAACTAGTGCCTGTCGGCTATGGCCTATTTCCTTATTTTTGATTTATTGCTGTACAATAATTCCAAGTAGATATATCTACGTACTTTACCTGCTATACGTTTCCTCGCAATAATTGATCAGTCGTTTTGCTGATTACACGTTTCAAAATTATTTTTCACTTTCGCTCTAATACGAATTAGGTTTACCAGTAATTGTGCTTATCGAAATACGAACCTATTTCTATCTATCATTCATGGTCATGTTATTTCTTAGTTTATAAAGTCCATTGATTATAATGTAATTTATTTTGTTCTCTTTTTTCATGTTTTTTTTTTTGTTTTTTTCTGTTTTTCTCGATGTGAGTATAATCGTCGAGATAAACAGGTATATTTACCGGATTCGTATCAAAATTTCGATGCTAAAATAGACGAAATATATTGCGATAGACCATCATCATACTTGATAATAAGTATATCGTTCGCGTTCGTTTTTCATCTTTTGAATTTATTGAACCGAGATGAAATACAGGAAATTTATACCCATTTTACATAAGAATGAAATGATACACCAACTACTGAAAGGAACAAAAGTATACAATTTAAGTAATGTTTTTCCAAGTCTAGTCACCATGAAAAAGTAGGCCCATCATATTTCAAAATACTCAACGTTTACATAACTATTATGAACACTCAAGTACGCATTATCATGCGTACACGCATCAGCAGACTACAATAGTCCTAATTATAAATAAAAGCAAAGCGATATTGTCGCACCAATAAGTATTTATTCATTCAAAAAACATAAATAATACAATTTACTCAAGTGTCCTCGCTAATAACTAAAACGTTTTTAGCGACGAGAAAAAGAAAACGAAAAATGAAAAATTTCGCCACTAAAATATTAGTATCTACCTATCTCTAATTACGGCTTAATGATGCGAAGCCTTTCTGAAAGAAGAAACGATTTTAAAATATCAGTCACACTTTCCTTATATTCGGAGGATTCGGCATACAGTATTTTTCTTTTCTTCTCTGTATTTCTTTTTTCTTGTGACAAATGAACATTTTACGAAGAAAAAAATTGCGTAATCGATACAGTTATTCAACGTTATAGCAGATACAATGGCCACATAGAAAATGCTGCTGCAGAGTTGCTGTATTAACCATAACACCGCGTGTAAGTCCATTCCAAGGGAAAGTGATCAAATTACCGTGTCGAATAAGCATCAACGAACGATTTGACGCAGTCAATGAAGAAAGTGAAATTTTCTGTCTCAATAATGCAACCAACGAAACTATCACAATTCATCTAAATATTCTAAAATGAATTAGCTATGGTTAGCTATTCGAAAATGATGATTTTTAAATGGCCCAATAGGTAGAATTGTAGATAGACAGCTTTTGGTATTCCTATAAATAATAACCTACTCGATGTTACGGCCATGCTTGCATAAAATTTAAAATTAGCTTCCATAACTACCCTAAAAAGCCTAAAGGCAATAAAATACAAATCTAAAACTTGGAGCTGGATATACTGCGTGCAAATAAAAAATAACATACATCCATCAACCGATCTAAAGCTAATATATTGATTTTTCCAATTATCGTTCATAAGCAGAGGGCTTCACTCAAACAAAGTAAGTAGAATAGTTCGTGAATCTTCGCCGAATACGACGATATAAAATTGCAGTTTGACAGCAGCCTTTCAATTTCGACATTTAGAACTTTAATAACATATAGGTAGCTACGTGGCACTCAGTCGAGTGTACATAAATAATAAATAAATCTTAGCATCGAGTAACAATCAAAAAACACGCAAATTTAACCTGCGATTTTATACGCCGATGACATATACGTAGGTATGCGATGAAATTGTGTGTACGTTTGTTTAGTTCCTGTGTGAGTTAAGAGGCAGCAATTTCGTGAAGTAAATATGTTGGCGAAAAAGAGCGCATTTTTTCTAATTATCTTAATGGCGGTTAAATTACAAATGAGTAAGAATAATTTACTTGTATTTCTGCAAACTTGTATACCTACTCAATACTCATACACTCGTAACTCGTATAAACACGATAGATTCTCCAGAATTGCGTAGCTGCTTAAAATTGTTTTATTTGCGTTGTTTTCAGCACGCGCCATCAAATGTTACTCTTGTCATTCTAAACGAGACAGAAATTGCGCCGATCCTTTTGCCGTAAATATCACCGGAACAACGCTGAACGTTGTTGATTGCTCCAGTGAAGTATCCACTCGTCAATTTATTTCGTATTTTTCCGATTTAATGTCAGCTCTAGGAGTTTCCGTCAGTTTTAATTCCAAGTATGCTTTGAACAAAATGCCCGAGAAGAACCAACCTTCAGCTTGCCAGAAAGTTGAAATTATTGGTAAGTGAAATCTAATCTATATGCCTATACTGAAATCAAGTACACTAATGTAGGTACCTGTAGGTCTGTTCATAAAATATATTAATAGCATAGGATTCCACTTCATTGCTTTATAAATAGCTAAATAAATTGAAACAGCGAAAGAAAGTTCATCATCAGGAGGTACAGCTCTAATTTTGTTGCTCTTAAAAATAATGATTTTTTTATGGCTGATTTTCAATTAAAAAAGATATAGGCTATTACAGCCTACCTGGTTTGAAAAGGGGTACTCGATGGGAGCGTGGAGTTTTCATATCTTTATGTTACACATCATTTTGTGATCATATGACAAAAGTCCAACTTTTTGGAATATACCCACTACAATTTATATATTCTCCCCGCACGTGGCTCGGCGAGTATGGATGAAAATTGCTGGAAATTTGATGAGAGACTCTTTGACTTCACAATTGCGGTTTATTCAAATATTGAAAAAAGGCGAAGAGAGGGCAAATAGTTCAATTTTTTTTTCTAGTCTCATATAAATGAATAAGTCAAAGACACGAATACATCCAAATTTCAGTTTCCCATGAGCATTTCGAGTGGAGTTGAATCAAAGCAGTAACAGCTTTTTGAGAAAGTTTTAAATGATGAAACTTCTTCAATCTTCCATATATATTCCCACCAAATCAATCTAGAAGAGTCAAACTTTGCTTGTGGGATTATTTCGATACCAAAATACTGAACCTTTGCATTCAAGTCAAAATGGATAATGGATACAAAATGGCGGATCCTCAAAATTTGAAGAAGGCTCAAGAATCCTCGAATGACTAAAACTAGAAAAATATGACCGCATATCGGTGAATAATTATTTTAATGGACGTTTCTATCTCCAACTCTATAGCGTTTAACTGTCCAATTCGTCGAGAAGTGAGCAAATGAAAGTGGAATTGTATTTTTTATGGTAATTACAATTAATCATCTCTTGGTATGTAACATCCTGCAGTTACCAAGGTCAATAATTTTATAAATACTGGTAAAATATGATATTCCTCAAATAAATTAGAAAAAATTTGAACTTTCAATTTTGAAAAAAAAAAATGTAAGCAGCCATGCCACATAACTGTAGCCGAATTTATTCGGTTTGATTCGCTTTAATAGAAATAATGTGATTGGCTTTTCAGGGTACTGCATATAACGAGAATATTTTTAATGTTTATACATTATATAAAAATTTTTGATTTCGGTAATCATAATCATAAAAGGCTACCTAAGGAGCCAAATATGCTTCAGTATCTCGTAACTTTTAAAATTCTAAGATTACTTTCAGCATCACATTTCAAAATTTTGGTACTTCCTTCGTTGACAATATTTCCGGCTGTCGGTTGAAACACAAAATTTGGTGGTATAAAAGAGTCTTCTGAAAAAAAAAAAAAAAAAAAAAAAAAAAAAAATTAAAAAACAGTAATAATGATTTGTTTGTATTTCCAATTATCAAGTTAAATTCTATAATAAACCAGTATAAACTAAGACCTAGAAGAGAGAGCAGCAAGGGAACAGATTGACACCGGACTCAGCTTTCTGGACTGAGCCGAAAATCTAAATTTTAGATTTAAAAAATGTTCAAAATTTATTTAGATTTTTTTTACATTAATCATTTTAGATTTTTCATCGGATTTAGGACAGAATTGAAAATGTGTAGGGGGGAATTTTTCAAAAATATGAAAAACTCACCCTCCCCTGACCACTCTTTCACAAATCAGGTAGACTGTAACAGGGTAACAGGTATAATTTTTTATTATAGACTCAGCTAAATATATTGTCCAGGTATATGCCCATGATATGCTGTAGGTCTTCATATATATTTTTATATGTATTAGCGTAGTCCATTCCATATTACATAAGCACAAAATGTCTCGATAGAAATTTAAGAGCATCTAAGTATAACAAAAACGAGTTAGGTAAGAAAAAATCTTCACGCTTCATGCGTTTTATTCGCTTGCTATTGATTCTTCATTATAACATAATAAGTAGGCATTTTCCACGAGGAAATATTTCAATATACTAATACTCAGTTACCTACATATTCATGTTTTGCAAAAACCGATTTTGTATCTCCTTCGTTAACACCCCTATTTGCTATTTATTCATCTTACCTATACTTCAAACAAGACCATGGTAGCGCGTATTAATAAATATTCATCAATATCGTTCAATTTTCGGGAGAAAAAAAAATGTTTTCAAATTATCAACAAATTTTGAGTTCGTGAAAATCACTTGAACGCGCAGTTAGTTTATCAAAAATGTAATTCAAATGAAATAAATCGTTTTAAGATACGCAACTAGATAATTCTTCATATTTTTCGATTTTAAATCAAATCAGAGTTCAGTGACAGGAAATTTAAAGTATGTATCTAATATTACATGTAGTTGTTCTACGTATGCATCTACAAATAAGTTCATATTTAGTATATCATCAACCCATTAGCTTATTTAAGCATGTCATAGGCTATAAGAAGAAAAAAAAACGTAAGCAGCCATGCCGCATTACTGGAGCTGAGTTTTTAACTGGAGCTTTTTTTGATTTGGTAATAAGCTTGCTTAACCCTTCATATGACTATACAGGCCACATCTAATACTAAGTCTGAAAACCCTTACCCTATCCCTTCCAAAACCACTTGAGAAGTTGAATTCGGAACAAACGTAGTATTTCTTGCCATGAAATAATCATATGAACACATACTTCTCAACTTTTGAGGATTTTCAAATTATCTTCAAATCTTGATGATCCACCATTTTAGATCTATTTGGACTTAAATTGAAAAGGTCATAATTATTCTGGTCATTAACTAATCCTACACACGAAGTTTGACCTTTTTAGGCCGATTTGGTGATGAGATATGGATGATTCATGAACTTTCTTGCCGCAATTTCCACTCCAAAAGCAGTTTTTTGTTTCAATTCCCCTCGCTGTAATAGCTGTCGTTTTTTAGTTAAAAACTCAGCTAAAAATACGTTCTAATTTCGTTTTGTTTTTTTCAGATGATAATGAATTCATCACAATTCGAGATTGTGCTATACTATCGGAGATAGTTTGCGATACGTTACAAAACAGTAGCAGCAAAAGAGATACATCCATTGTGTATTGTGAAGTATGTGATTCAGATTACTGCAACGGTGCTAAAAAATTATTCACCAACTACAATTTATTTCTTTTAATCACCTTCATAAATAGGCTAATGATTTAATGTGCGTTTATGCCTTCCGGTGTATACGCGTGTGAGCAGACGCCTCGCATTGATGACATTTTTTTACGTACAAGTATTTTTGTTAAAGCACCAAACCAACGCTCCAAGTCATCCGGTAAAATACACCGAAGTGCGTAGGAGTAATTAATACGTTGCAAAAATGAAGGAAATTAGCCGGTGGCTATTAATGGACTGAACCATATCCATTTTGACTAATTGAGGTTAAGTGATAGAAAAGAGAAACATAATTACCTACCCTTTTGTGAGTTAATTTATCGGTATGTGGACCACCTTAATATTTTCGTCGAGTAGAATTTTTGGTTTTAGGTATGAATTGGCACAAAATCAGCAATATGTTTTGAAAAATGTTGCCAACTTCGCGATATTTGTCCATCTGCTTATTGTTACTGAATTAAATTCTAATCTACATATAGTAAATTATGCGCAATATTAAATTTTTTCTTTTTTGAATTTATACTTTTACGTGATACGTGATGCATTTTTATCGTGTCACGGCCAACGTTATAGTTAACCATTTACGTACTAGTATACCTATCCAAATATACCGCGCTCTTTATTGTACTTATCATTAACATCATAAATGGAAATGATCTCACCGCAAGTATATAGCTGTTGTTTAATTTCATCTGGTAAATTATTAACGTTTCAATGGAGAAAAAATCGTCATAGCATATAATAATATGTCGTTGGCGAGGGTAATTTCCGGTTTTCCGCTCAAGTAATTGGTAAATAGTTATAATTCTCAGAGAACAGCTAAGCACTTGCGAAAACTGTTCAGAGAAATTACTCAGGCGGATCGACAACCATTATTTATTTACTAACCATGTCCATTAATACGATTTTCATGATTTTTTTTTCACTATTGTAATTCGAAAACTATAATTTATCTGGAAGCGGAAGAAAATAAATAATAGCTAATTTCGGTTATCGTTAATATTTATGAGCCTATACCTAATTTTCATTCAGATACAACGATAACCAAGATTAAATATGGTAAGTATAAGTGTAGAAATATAGTCCAAGTGATTTCAGATGATGTATTAAGTGTTAATATACCTACAAATGAGCAAGGCACGAACATAAGCCGCATGACACCTTAAAAGAACTCGTGTTACCTCATTTATTTCCCCTCAAGTCCTTTCAACAATGTAGGAATTGAATAAAACATAATGGAAGTGGCTAGATGAATATTACAGATGGTCTAAGCATAAACATTTGAAGTCCCCCATCCACCCTTCCAAAAAAAACATTCATATGACTGGAACTGTAAAAAAACTTTGTAATTCGAAACGTTCACCATATATTAAGAATTACTAAACTCATATATGTAATCAATTTTTATTAATAAAAAATAAAATCTTCAACATATACCTAAAGTTATTAATATATGTAGGTAGCAGCTAATAACAAAAAATTATTTCATCACAAAATCAAAATACTTAATCTAAAATATTTAAAAAGAAAACATTACAAAACTGAGCGATGAAGTTGAATCGTATAATGTATTATTGGATCAAAATGCCTTATTCTCTAGCTAGCTATCATTCTTATTTCCACCCGAAAATCAAAATTTATACTTATTGGTATCAGTTTTCTTAAATTAATTTGAAGTATGGATACCTACTTATTAGTAAGGAAATTGTTTAAAAATTCGTTGCTACTCAGCGAAAAGGTAGAATTTCCAAAAAAGTGATTTTGAGATATCGACGAAATAAGATTTGAAAGTGTTAGTAAATGAATACAAATACCTTTCTTTCAAAGGCAAATATTTAATTTTAGAAGTGTTTTTTTGTGAATTTCAATATTACCAATCGATAGAGCTTGAAATTCTCTTCCTAGAGATGCCACTAATTCAAAATCGCTATTTTTGGACATACTACCTTTTCGCTGAAATGTAAACAATGATCCCTGTAGCGTATACCTATACACTCGAGACTCAACACTTCATACCATTCTCGTGCAAATGAAATAAATAGGTACTCATCAGTTTTTAACTTGTTATAACAAGCGATTTCGCTTTGCATGGATTCAAAGATGAAAATAAGCTATCACGAATCATCTAAAATGCCAAAATACTAAAGAAAAACAACACCCTAAGTTTAAGAAAAGAAAATTCGATGATTTGATATTAGCTTCATTACAACCATCTTCAAAACACTGGCATACTGTTTCTTCGTGATCTTCATTTCTTACTTGATAGCAGATATCATCTTCCCTGTGTTGATATAATTCATAACCGCAACTTCTTTTTATAACTCTCATGTTATTACGTACTTTTACTGAAACAATGGGATGTAAGTTTTACATATGTACATACATGTTCAGAAAAACCTACCTACTGTTACAATTATAAGTACGAGTAAATACAAATATGTTAAACCATGGTTAAACAATTTAGCCGGTTTCCTCGTTCTTTAATATTTTCATAAAGTTCTATATTGAGTACCAACTTATTTGAATTCCTTACTTTTTTGGTTGATTAATCTACACAAAGGTCTTTGATATTTTTCTACGTGAGTGATGTTTGGTGGAGTGCAATATTTGTAAAGGAAACCCATCTTTCCATTTTTCAGATCCCAGCAATCAGGGTGATATTGAGAATTACATTCGTAGCACATCAGACTATTTACTCCTGTAATATTTAATGTATAAATAATCTAAAAACATCCACAGAATACTACTTATTAGTCGTATGTATTAGGATTAACTTATTACAAGAGTATGTAGGAATTTGGATCATTATATAGACAGATAGATTTTTCAAGTTTTAGGCATGTCATTTACTGTAGGATTATTATATTACCTGTAATTACGTATATGCTTATCCATATGGAAAACGTCATAAACAGAATTGGCATATTGTACTTCATCTTAGATACTGATATTGATGGTTGTGTTCAGTTTGATAGATACCTTTAAAAAATATAGAAGTCGATTACTTAGAATAGGCGTCGACTACCAAATATATATTTATGCAATCACAATGATAATCAAGGAGCTAATGAGAAACATGAAGGAATGAATAAGACGGAGAAAAATCTCTATAAGTATGTTGGTTTATCAGCTAAATTTTATGAAAAAATAAAAAATAAAAATATAAGCATTTTTTAAACAAGTTGCAATTTAATTACACAGATTTCAAGAGGTTGACATACCGGATAACGCTGATGACTAAATTTTAATGTTGCTTGTTGAGTTCACATCATATGAAAGTATTTCCATTACATACCTAATACCTATATTACCTATAATGTAGGCAAAATGTTTAAAAAAAAAATAATTACCAAACTTGCAGCTCACCATGCACGAACTACATTTAGTAACATGTTTCATAAGTACACCCTGCATAATCAATAACTTTCCCTAATTCATTGCATGTTTAGGTGCTATTTTGGGGGCTGATACTTGAATTTACTTTCATATTACAACATATGAACCCGTTGCATATATTTAAATGATGTTAATTTTGCGTATAAACCTGCACGCAAAAATACTAATATTAAAAATTAACGATGTAACTACGAATCTTCGCAAAATGCACTACTAGTTTACCCTACGTTTTTCCGTAAATTGCTTACCACTAGTTTTTTCAAGAAACTATTAATATTTTTGCGTGGAACATTCCCTCGAAAATAATTCGCGTTCAGCTTAAACTCAAAAAATATTATAATTTAAAAAGACACTTACCTAAGAATCACGTCAACATTCAAAAGTACAAAAAATATTAAAAAGTAAATGCGATTAAAACAAAGCTACAAATATTTGCAGTCGATTATGAACTCATTATATTGTAGAATAAAAAAAAAGGTTATCGCATGGGGCCCAAAGGTTATATCGTATGAAGAAATATTCTTAGAATATAAATACCTCCGTATTTTACCTGTTTTATGAAAGGATTATGCAATAATACGATTAAGGTAGACTTACTAACACAATTACGAAGGGCGGTTATTTTCCCGAGACAATATACGAAGCATACGCCTGAATGAGAACTATTTTACAGAGAGTTCCAACTGTCATGGTTTATTTTTTTCTTAAAAATAATCAACTTGGCAGGTATGGGAAAACAATAAAAAATGAAATGAAAAATACTAATTTGATTCAAATTCCTACTTCGTAAGTACTTTCAAGAAATAAAAAATACTGATAAAAAACAAATACATAAAATCGTCTTCACACATTTTACTTTTTTGTGTTTAGCATAAATATCATTCTTGCGGGGTATAATAAAAACATCGATATTTTCTATAATGAAACAAGAATAAAATAAGGTAACGATAACAGTAAATACTGAATAGAAAATGGGGTAAATTTTTTGCAACAACAGCATGTAATTAAAAACATCACAAAAGAAAATGATTGAAATAAACTTCTTTTCGAAGTTTCAGAACTTCCTTTTACGATCGGACAAGTATCGTCGATTATGATTCGCACCCCTTGATTTATGAACATTTTTGAAACGTCGTTCTCTGTTCGTTCCATCTTTCGTGTTTTCCGAATTACAAGATCTATCTGTAATATAAAAACAATATTTTATGAAAAATAATTAATTCAGTACAATATTACAGTCACCGTTCCAAATCTTAATTACCAGTTGGATTTGAGTAACGATAAGGTTTTCGATGATTTCCGTCTTCTTTTGCTCTTCGTCTCTGTTCAGCTAAAGCGCGGACAGTTTCAGGGTTTTGACAAAAATCTAAAGGATTCATATTATTTTTAGAGTTTGTGGCATCCGTCTGCACTTCATTTTCGTCATCATCTTGCTCCGAATCGTTGTGGAATTTGTTGAAAGGAGCTCTTTCCAAAGTATCATATAAACTGCGAATGCATAAAAATATAGTTCAACTGCGTTAGATGAAAGGTAAAGAGAAATTCTTTACTCGGTACCTTTCAGGATCTGCTTCCAAAGCACCTATAGCATCGTCTTCGTAATCTTCTTCCACATCATCGTCGTACAAATTATGAGATACTATTTGATACTTATTGTAAATATCTTTGAAACTTTCTACATCTTTCTTATCATTTAGCATTTCCATGTAGCTCGTATATTCGGGTTTTCTGAAATTAAAGTTCAATATCTACATTTATCGAATTGCATTTTCCATCTATAAATTTAAAATTACAACGACGCACATATTTTAATTTATTAATTACATAATATATTAACCTTAATTCTTTGAGATTATTTTCCTTTTCTGCCACATTTGAATTTTGTACATTATATTCTGTGTCCTGGAAGTGATAAAAAATAACGATAAAACATTTTTTTTGTCATTTTTACTTGTTGAATACTAAACTTTTTTCACAGTTTACCTTCAGAAGTTCTAGAGGTATATAGGGTAAATTCTGATCTATGGCTTTCAGAGCAGGGGCCAAGTTATTTTCCAGTATAGCGTTGATAACTGACGATGGATCTAGTTTATAATGTTGCAAACACATCTATTCAAAGAAAGTTTTATTAAAAAATCAACTGAAATTTCGAATCCGCATACCTATAAGAAGTTTTTTAAGAATTTAAAATTCCATTACCACAATAAAACCGTCTCCTAAATGAGGTAAAAACTCTTTTACTTGAACGATAGCCAATTCCAATTCAGATTTTGAGTTGGACTATAAAGATGAATCAAAATAATTGAATCAGTTCAACTTATGAAGAATACATGAATATTGCAATAAGGATTAACAGTAACCTGAGCGTTTAAAACTCCAGAATTGATTCCCGAGGGACCGGGTTGATCTCTGTAAGAATTTTCATATCTTTGATCTATGTGCATCTGACCAACGGAATCTTTTGACTCTCTTCTGCTATTCTGAAGAGCTTCAGCGCCATCTGATTCTTCTTGTGTCAAATAACAGTCGTACTCCGCATCACTACTATCGTTTTTCGTCCAGTCGCTGTACTTGGATGAAACATCATCATCGGAGAATGCTGCGTAGAAAAATTATATGATATACAGCATAATGTTTCTGGAATGATACGTTTGGTAAACCTACCATCTGAATCACTAAAATCGACACCTTCCTCCTCGCTGTTACCATCGTTGGTCCCAAATTCGAAATCAATACAATACTTCTCGATTATATCATTCAATTCGATTGCATTATCGAGTTTCAATTTGCTAAAATCATTCGTCAAATCATGTTCCAACTGGTTGGCAACGGGCAATGCACGAGAAGTATTCTCCATATCATGCTTGAGTCTTTCATAAGTCTCAACTGTAATTTTTTTGATGTTTTCAAATTCGGTTAAATCGCTGCGGGTAGAAAAAAAGATTAAAAAAATGTCAAAATGTAAGTACTTGATCTTTGAAATGTGCTTCAAAATCTTACATATAAGAATTGCATTTACGGATAGCTTCACTGAATTCTTCGATATTATATGTTTCATTGAAATCAAACACAAATTTTTCTACTTTCAATGAAAATTTCATTATTCTTACATAATTGTGAACGACATCAAAACATTCGCGATTATTACTAAAAAAAAATTCAGAAAAAAAGTAGGCATAACTACATAAACGTGAATTAAAATAACTAGCAGCTGGTAAAGTATACCTCAACTTTTTCAAACCGCATCGTAAACAAGTATGAAAAATTTTCAGAAATTCGTATCTGGCAATGTTCAGCATAGAAAACAAACGTGATCTCACTTCATTGAAATGCTTATCGCCGAACAATAAATTTACCTCATCGTAGAGTGGAATCAGTAATTTTCGATAAGTTCTAACAATGCTGTAATTAAAATATTTTGAAAAAATTTTTCACTTCAATGAGCGAAATACTAAAATGAAAATCTTACTGATATTCGAAATCATAGTCTGAAAACGTATCACATCCATTTTCAAACACGAATATAAAACTGGAAACGCTAATTGCAGCATTTGTTAAACATTGAATAGCGGTAACAATACATTTTCTATAAGAATTTAGTATTTCGTTTAAATCATCGCTATCACAATACTCCATATTTTTTCTCATATCTTTGTAACCAGTTTTCATTTTTTGTTTCAACCAACTAAAAAGCTAAAAAGAAAATTAGTATCTTCATAGATTATTTAAAAGTTTCAATTTGTGTTGCTGATTACCTGCGTTGTTCTCAAAACAACTTCATCTAATTTAAGACTTTTATTAAATTTGAACATATCGTGAACCATTCTTTCTGTTTCTTTTTGTTTACCGTAAACAGTGCATATACAAAAAATCAAGGATATGGAAATTAAATCATAGTTCGTCATTATTTCTTCATATTTTTCTTCCCCCATGAAATGTAACTGTTGGAAATTTAAAGGAAAAATTTATAATCTGCAAATACAGCAGTGATTTTTGAAATCAGTTCACTCACCGCTGATTCTTTAGTTCTGGTTAACCTCTTTAAAAACTGGAATACAGCTTTTTTAATACGCTTGTACATTGCTAATACTTCATCATCTTCAATTCTGAAATACAGTTTTTGTAAAGGAGCTAAATGTAAAAAAGATCGAATGCTGTTCATAGCTTCCTTATCAAACATTACTTGACACCAAAACCTAGAACATGTTGAATGATTCACATATTTTGAAAATAATCAACAAAATGTTTTCATTTCTATATCGCACATACTTGTGGTATGGTAGTTCACACAACCACCATATATCATCAAGAATAAACGACATCATTTCTAACCATTCAGTCTTCGCACCGGCAAGGTATTTTCCATCTATTCGCTTGGAAGGGGGAAATGTATAAAATCCAAAAGCTCTAGGAGTTACCCATCTTTCATCCTGAAGATTAACAATTCGATTCAATGTATGCACGCACATTTGTTACTGAGTTAAAGCGAAGTGTGCAACTAACTCACCAAAGCAGGAATGGTTAATATTACATGTTTAAATTTTCCCTTGATCTTTTGCTTCTCAATAGGAAGTATCTCTTCTTCATCTTGCTGTTTGGAAAATAGTGAAAATCAGAAATCAGAAAGCTAGATTTCCAGCGAAGTGAAATATAAATATATCTTAGTATACCAACATTTGATTTCTTCATAATTGAAAGTTGAACCACTTCCCTTTCTTGGAATAAGATGAAATTTTATTTCTATTTTGATGATTTGAAATCAAAGTTTCAAATGTCGTTCCGATGTCTTCAATTCTAAATGCTTTGACCTGGCATGACTACTATAATCCGTTCATCCAAATTCCAAATTAATACATTGAGTTCATCCTCAGCACTCACTTACTCACCCAATCCGCCGTAACTCACCTCAGTACCGCATACTACACGAATGTGGAGTCAGCTATCACCGCTATCACCCATGAATGGTTTCAGTGATAAGAAAGTGCAACACCATTGAGCATAGCTAAGCGTGGAATGATTTAATTCGCACCCCTACTGCAACAACACAAAAACACAATCATCTCAAAAAAAATCCTCGACTGCAAAAACACCACAATTCATTTTAATATTAAATTCTACTATGGAAAAATAAATATCAACGTTGACATAACGATTACAACCTTTTTATTTCCTAAAAAACATAATATTTCAAAATTCAGTTTCAGGTGTTGCATGACGCAACCCACAATACGTATAGAATCACCTTAAAACTCTGAAAGTACCATGTTGGAACATATAACATTAAGTACCAGGTGGGGTATTATACGACCCCACATCATATTGGAACATAAAGTACCATGTGGAGTGGTATACAACCCCAGTAATATACACGACGTTAAGTACCAGGTGGGGTTAGGTAGTACCCCAACCACACAAGGTGTTCATTAAATCACATAATTTTTCTTCTAACCGTGAAAATACTATGTTAGAACATATTAACATCAAGTACTAGGTGGGGTATTATACGACCCGCTTCATATTAAAATATAAAGTACCAGGTGGGGTATTATACGACTTCGCCTTATATTAGAAATGATTTGAAAATCTGCCGCCACCACAGCTGAAAAGAATGTGAACAATTACTTAAGAATTGCAAAAGAAGAACTGAATTTGAATTCGTTTTTCATTGTTTAAAAACCAAGTAAAAAGATTTTTTGAGTTATGTTGGCATTGTAAATTTCAAGATGTGGTGTTATTGTATTGCGGTTGCGAAGTACTACAAATTTTTTTTCAGATAGCGAAACTCCTCTGCAGAGGAGCCCTTAGGAATCTCTCCGAAAGTGGAGATGTCCTTTGTAGAGGATTCTTTCATTTGTTATTACTACTAAACAATTTTTTTTTATAAATAGCGAAGCCCCTTTGGAGGAACCTCTTCGGAATTCCTCTGAAGGTGGAGCCTCGTGGAGGTGCCTTCTGAAGGGAGTTTTTTGGAGGGCACTACTGGAGGTGGAGGTGATTTTATTCGGATGTGGAAGGACCTATTTTCCGGCTCTGCTTTTAAAAAAGGGAACATAAAACATAATAATTATCATGTTATTGGAATGCACGTAATTACCTATATGAAAGATGAAGTAAACTCAATCGAAAGTGATTTATTTCTCGTAGCTTTTAAATACATGAAACTTCACATTTAACTAAAATTAAAACTCATATGCAAGAAACCACATTTACACTCTGAAATGTCGTTTGTTATTGACTTCTTCTACCAAGTATTCGAATTAATACCTAGAATCTTCGACCATATACTATGGTCGAAGCCTAGAATGAATGTTTTCAAAATATATTATATATCTCATTAAACATTTGAAAAGGTTAGTGTTTCTATGAGATTTCTCCGTAGAGAAGAAAAAATTTCTCATTATAAAGAAAATAGAGAAATATCTCATATACATTCTTAAACTACTTTAAAAAGTATGGCTGTTCCTGAATTAGGTACGCCATTTTTATATTACTGAATTAAAGCAGGCGAACTTGGCTTCCAGATTAATATTATTACATCTTATTTGAAAAAAAAAAAAAAAACTCATTTGGAAAATATATAAAATTATAATAGTAAGAAAAGATTGAGCATCATCACATATGAAAATCAAAGAGCTAAAGAAGAGCTTGTAGTCATTATGCAGTGCCTGAAAAAGTGATCTTCTGCAGCAATATTTCATACGAGCGAGCAGAAATTTCACTCATATAACAAAAATTGTGTGTTTTTTCAAATTTGAATTAATCGATTTGAATAATTTATTAATATTTTTATTTCAATATAAATATTATTATTAATATTATACCGTATATTCTTCGTATTATTTTGGTAAAGTTTACCATTTCACACAACGACTAGTCAATACAGTTAGTGACGTCACGAATAGGGATTCAATGCACTGAAAATAACAATGGCGAAGACGATAATTTTGTTAGCTTTGCAGTATTAACTCGTAGGATTTTTGTTAAAAATAATATTAAATATTCGAAATAATTCGAAAATTTATGCATTAAATTCTATTTAATTAAACGTAAGAAAGGTATTATCTCAAGAAAGAGAGTATTCTTATTTTGTACGCATGTGTTTCTTAGTATTGAAAATACAATAAATGATCGTTTTAAACTAATAGGGTTGGTAACCATATTAGTTCAGAGATTACAAATAAATAAGAGTGTTCTTACGATTATTTATGTGATATACTTTAGTAGATATGGATAGAAAACGCAGATCTCCAATGAACGATTACAGAAATACAGGTTCTCCGTCAAATAACAGGTAAAATTCTTTTGGATGTCTTTTTTATGAACGATAATGAAATTATAAGTTTTAAATACAATAGACGCAATCGTGTTGGAAGCCGGACAAGAAGTCGTAGTCCAATAAACCGAAATCGTTTATCTCCATCTCATGGTAACTCATACAGAAGTCCTAGACGAAGAAGGTTAGCAGTGAAAAATTTAGGTACACACAAAAACTAAATTTTGTAGTAAATTCGATAAATGTTTCAGAACAAGATCGAAAAGTCCACGTTCGAACACGAGAAGGCGATATTCCAAGGAGTTTGAACACTCGATTCGCCGATCACGTTCTATCGAAGATGGGAAATCAAAAAGGTAAGCGAATATTCTGTAAGTATTATTTCCATAATATGTCGTATTTATTATTATTTGTCTGTTTTTGTATATAGTAAAGACAGTGTCAAAGTCAAGAAACCGTTATATCGAGGTCCTGACAGAAATGTACGCTTAGATTCAAATATTCAAATTATGGTGCATCCCAGAACTGATTCAAGTCCTGTACGATCGACTTCCAGTCCGAAAAGGATTATTACGTTCCGTTCTTCTCGAGGTACTATATGAACATAGCTACCAGATGAATAATATAAAAAAAAAATATATTATTAAAATAATAAGAAGGATCCAAGGTAATGTGTTGTTATTTCCTAGAAGGAAAACCAAGGGATTCTAGTGGTGAAGATCGTCACTTTGTGTCGATGACTAGTAACAGAGGTAAGTGTTTTGACACAATTATCAGATCATCAATATGTTGTTTTAAGTTACCATATAGACAAGTGGCGGAAATTTCGTATTCGATTTATGCCGTAATACGCGAGCAATTCAATATCATCATGAAGAATTTCGGGATTGGAAAAGGAGTACTATACAGTACACGATTATATCAATATTCTCCTAGTTCTAATAATAAATTGTTTCGTATATTAATGTAAATTTATTTCATTTAAATTTTTCCGAAGTTTCAATTAGATTATATCATTTAATGCAAATCATTTTTAAATTCTTTAAAAAGGAAGTATTATTTCTTCAAGTTGAAATTTAACTAGTGATCTTTTTACATAATAAAAAATTTCTGTGAATCAAAATCTTATTCACATTTCAACTAAAATTCTCTTTCGAATATGAAAGAAGTATGTTTCCAACTTTCCGTGATTTTCTTTTCGTTAGAAAGCTTTCATTCAGTTGAAAAAATTATTACTATCAGTTTGTAGCTGGATTCCTGAATAGATCAAGAGCTTTCCATCAAAGACTTGAATTTTTACTTCTTCAGAAGTGCTTATCAATGTTCAATTATCAATTTTAATGGATAATTTCAGTAAGTTGAAAAAAGGAAAAAATTATAATTATGCGTCACTAAAAATGAAGAAATTATTCAATTTAATGTAATATAGTAGGGATGAATCCTTCGTAACATATTTTTTTTCTTTCTCAAATTAATATATGTAATGAATTTTAAATGTTTTTAATGATGAGGTAATTTCATTTTGATGTTGCTGTCTTCATTATTTAGACGAATAAGATAAATATTTCGACGATACATTCGTAAAATTTAACGTAAACAGTGGAGCACAATTTCAAATATAATTTTTACTTCATCTTCATCGGCCTTCTTGGATCTTCTTCCATCAAGCGTGGACGTTTCTTCACTTCTGCGAACGATACCAATATTTTAATTTCTATATTATTCTAAATTTTTATTTAATCATAACGTAATCATGCTATGCAATAAAGTTCATAATTTTCTAAATGAAAATTATTTTATCCTCATTTATTTCTAATTTTCACCATTTTCGTTTTTTGAAGTAGATTCAGAAAATGCTAATAATAGCCGCAATCATTCTACTCATCGAAATGGGAATACCTCCCGGAATAGATTCAACTCAAGTTAGTAGTAATAAATTGGACTAATTTTGTATTTTTTTTCTTCATGTGATCATAAACGTATAAATAATTGTAAAGATATTACAGTACAATTGAACAAAACAAGCAAATTATCATTTTTTTTTTTCAATTTTTAATGGTATATCGTTTCGCGAATAACATACGGCAGAATATGGAACCCATTTTCAGTATATAGCTTTAAATTATTTTTCTCTGCTCATCATTCCATCGCATCATTCAGCACTTCCACAACGACTTCTGTTCTGTTCATCATGTATCGCTTTTTACAACACGCTTTTTATTGATTTTCATCAACTTCTGTTTTTAGTTGCGATATTTTTTTATTTTTTTTTCTCATTATCATTTTCAAGACATATTTTTAAAAAATAATTTTTACTTTCAATTTTTCCGCCATTTCAGTGATGAGGTATTTAATTGACCTCACTGAATTTCACAGCGGATAGTCAGCAAGACATAATCATATCTTATTTAGTTGTATAGCGTTTAAAATATTTTCTTAAGTTTGTACCTTACGTATAATTCAATCGCTTCACTTGAAAAGTAATGAACATTTTTTGATAATTTTTAAAGTAATTATTGTTTTTAATATGTTGTTAGATTGCATAGCTTTCTACTATGATGATATATTTACTTCTTTAACTATATTGTAAAAAAGGAAACACAAAAATATTTCAGTCGAATAAAATTTTGCGGGACCGACAAATATTGTCAGATTCTCTGATTTTGGAGAGGTTTTTCGCGGTTTGGAAACATTCAGCCCACATTTTCCGATCGCCATTTTTATAAATTTTATGCGTAATATCTCATAACGTACCGAAATAAGAAACTCTTTATAAACTGCACACAAAGGGATTTTTTCCTTTTAGTTTGATTTTCTTTCGGTGATGAAACTTCGCTTATTCATAATCAAATTCATATTAAAATATTGAAATAATATTCTAAATTAATCCTGTCTTGAAACAGATTTACTCATTCATTCAGTTTTTGTATTATTTAGTGTTGCAGTTAATAAATTACTTAAAATATGAGAGATAGGTATGACTGATTTTGGGCCACGCATTTTCGAAGATGCTCACTGCGTACTTTCATGCATGAAATTTGATTTTATTGAAATTAAATTTTTTGTAACGTTTATGTTACTATTGTTGGGGTTTCATCCTTCCGCTTGAAAACCTTTGTGGTCATATCAACCGTAATTCCCTCGGCGAAAAAAATCTTAAACGATGAAAATTTGCCTTATGGCATTTCTGGAATGATGCTTATGTAATGTAGAAATCGGCGCGGAATTTCTTATTTGTGTAACTAAATAAAAATTGAAAGTATTTTGTCAAATTATTGAGGAAAATCGATTCATTACAACCTAATGAGATGGTAAAAATAAAAATTGATAGAATTTATGCCCTTGATAGACATTTTTTTTTTTTTTTCAAATGATGAATCAATTCATTTTAAAATAATACGTTCACTATGCTGTCATAAGCCACTCACTGTCTCAAATACAAATAATTGAAAATCAAGTATCTTTATTATTTTCATAAGCATTTCACGTTCGTTTTTTCACGCCCGCCGTTCTGCATGCTGCATAAATACATCTATCAGGGGTATTGTTTTTTATCTTTAGTTTACGTTAAACATTTTTAGGAGAAAATACTTTATTCGAAGCATAAAATATGATTCTTTGGTGCCAAATTCTTTAAATTCACTTCGAATATTTGAAATACACGAATATTTTTTAATCCAGGTTGAACGGCTTGGAATTCGCATCAAAAACAAATTTTATGCTTCAACAGTATCATTTAATGTTAAGTATTCTGTATTCTAATTTTCCATTATTGTGTATGTTTTTTTTAAAAGATTTTAAAAACTCTCCATCGTAACGAAACGCTTTTTTGACATTATTGTATAGTTTGATGACATCGATTTTGGAAACGTATCGAATTTTAAAGGATAAAGACACGGTGAGTTTTCAAAAGTGCAAGTATATGAAATACCTACATGCAGTGGTACAAATTACATTTTTTATTATGTGTAACTTTTTAAGACTGATATAGGTGAGCTTCTATGTAATATTATATTTAATACTGGCTTTACTAACCTATGTATGTTTTATATGTGGTATGCCTATAATCTAAGTTCTGCTTATAACGATTTTTAAAATTATTTTTCATTTCAATTTTGAGGCAAGGAAGACAAGAATGAATGAAACGAGGTTATATTTATTAGAATGACAGTCAGTGGATTTCAAAAAAATGTTCAAATTTAGTAATATTTTCAAGTACCGTAGTTTTTTTGGATACTTGAAAAAACTTTTTCCAACATGTGAGGATACCATTCATTCAGTAATTTATAAAATTGTGTAATTTGTAGTATTTCTTTGATGACAATAGGGATCAATGATGATTAGAACAATATTTCAAAAAAAATGAAAATTACATATGCTGAACATACATTTTTCATATCAAGATATTACACGTAGTTGAGCGATATTAATTCTCGTATGTATTGTCCCATTTCAAGCGATTTTAATGCATCATTTGGCTTTTTATTTTATATATGTACTGATAAGTAAAATTATTTATGGAACGATAGATATGTGGCTCTGCCTTGTCCTATTCGTGGAATTCAAATCCGAAACATGTTGCTTTAATGAAAATTAAAAGTTGTATCCGTTTATTGTTTGTAATTTTAATGATTAAAAAATACCCCACGATCAAAATAACCTCTTACATTTGTAATCAAATGATTTGAGCAAATGCAATTCTTTACGAATTGCATAAATTAGCTACTAGTAAAGCTGAAAATGGGTTTTTTGCTCGTTTAATATTCGCGTAGGAAAAAAGAAGCACCCAAAGAGTTAACAAATTTCCAACATTTCAGAACACCCAGATAAAGGAAATAATTATGACCGACATTCTTCAAACGACCGAAAACTCTTTTTTCCGGACAAACGCTACGAATACGCGGGAAGGAAATATCCCTCACCGGAGTCAAAAATTCAAGAGAAAAATGATACAAATAGAAAATACAGAAACGACAACGATGAGAGGTGGAATTGAGTGGCATACTTTATGCTTTATGTGAATAACTTTAAATTTCTTACCATTGTTCGTAATTAATTGTAGCAAAACGGAACGTCGAGGAAGAAGTGACAGAAGAAATAGCAATTGTCGTGAAAAACCATATTCTGATGCGGGCAGATCTCACTCTTCTCGGAGAAAAGGTGCGTGTTGTCTGTGAACGTAGAATCGAATATTAATAAAAGCGCTTCTCATTTACACATGTTTTGATAGATATAGACAGTAGGAGATCTAGTGAAAAGAGGTATCGTTCAAGAAGTTCAGACCGAAGACGTGGCAACGATCATCATTCCTATCCTACTCGCGAAGACTCTGATGATAATAAAGTCTCTAAAGATAGAAAGGAGTCTCAAAATGAAAATGAAGATGTAATATAATAATTGCATTCTAAATACATATAAATTTGTAGATAAAAATAATGACGTACATTTTCTGAATTTAGCATTCCGGTGATACGCTTACTGAAGATGACAGTGTAATTCATGAAATTCCGCCGGTTCCTATGTTACCAAGAGTAATGCCGCGACCAGCATTGTTTCCTATTCCACCTGTACCTTTTATTCCACCTCCTGGAAGGTTTTTATTTCCACGACCGTTTCCTTTTCCGCCCAGACCACGTTTGCCTGGAATTTATTTTCCACCAAGTTAGTACAGTAAAGATTTTATAATAATCAAATTCATCACAAACTAACTCTAAATTTTATGATTTTATTTGTTATAGGGCTGGTGCCACATCCGCCGCCACCGTCCTACTAAAATTATTAGATCACAGTATGGAGTGAACACACCCAAAAAAGTTTATATTTACTTTTTTATGGAATTCTTTTCGCAGTATTTTATTATAAGTTGTCCACCTGTTAGTTAGTTTTTATGTATTTCAGTTCGATAGTTTAAGATCGCTTGGTATTTATTAAAAGAAATTTCTATTTCTTACCATATTTTTATACGAGCTTTATTACTTAAGAAACAAATGTTGCATTTTCTGTATAAAAAAGAATCAAAACGCGGAATTGTTTCTCTTGGTTAGTCTTCATATTTATCAACAATTAATTGTATTCATTGTTTTTTAAGTTTATAGCTTCAGTGTCAAGTTTAGTTCGATGTACTCGGAACTGAGTGAACGAATTCCATGACAAATAATGTGATCGCGCGTTTCAGTTAATAAGATTGAAATAATAAATTGTTGAAAAGTTCGTTCATCGCGATTATTTAGTCCACATAATTTTTACATCTGAATTGTTGACATGAACACTTCGAACAAATACAATATAATAAGCATACTGAACCCTTGAACCGATATTAACATTCAGTGCACAACTTATATGTTTACAAAATTGAGAACATAATGTTGAAGCGAGCGCACAACTTACCATTATGAAATATTAGTATGAACTTATTCACGAATAGAAAACTTTTCCTAACTACATACCATTGTGACACAACAGCTCAAATTAAACACATAATTATTATTTTCAAACTTATGAATGCATGATAAAGCCAGAAAGAAACGCAACAAACAAAATGGCCGACTGATTTCCATATACGTAAGGTATCTCATACTAAACTTGAATAATTATCTTCTTTTGAGATGAATAGTATTTCATTTTTTTATTTTTTATTTTCCTAAAATTCCTCAAACTTTAATCTCAACTCTCAAAATTAACTCTGTATTATTGTTTTTGTTTTTTTAATTTAAAAAAAAAATTGTTATTTGCCGTCGAATTGATTTTGATGATTTTGCCCACGAATGATGAGGTATTTTGATATTACGAAGTTTTGTTTCGAACTTATAAAAACCGTTATCACAGTACCTCCTCTTTTCTCCTCTGTACCAATCCATCTATTCTTGTCTTGTAGTAAAATTGATAGAGAAAATTTTTTAAGTAACTAGCATGTAAATACTAAATAGTATTCGTCGCGATTAATTACCATTTTAATTATAATGGTAGTTTCGCTCATTCGTTTTCTGATGTGAAACAGAATGAGAATTGTCTAGTTTTATTCTTCAATTTAGTCAATATTTGAACGAATAGAATTGCGTGTTCATTCGTATTTTAATATATTTTATTTCATAGTAAATGAAAAGCGAATTAATAACGTTTTAGTTTTCTATAGTTCTCTTGATTTCGCACAATAAAGTTACTCAATTTACTCGATAGGAAATTACAAAGGATTGAATCCAAGCTCAGTGTTAGAAGACATTAATGGTTTGTACGTGACCAATATAATTCGTTAGTATTTTAAGAAAATCATCTTCATCTCTCGTCATTTGTATTGATGTTATGAGCAATGAGTTTGTTTGGTATTGTTGTGAAAGTGGTTCTTTAAAAAATTAAATGGGAAATTATATACCTTTTACAACTTTCTTGAATTGAAATATACGATTTTTCGTCACATTGACGAGAAAAATGTAGCAGTAGATATTTGAGTCTATATTCGAAAGAATTCAAACTTATGACAAGTATTGTCCTTAATTCTCGATTTTGAATTGATTTCACATTTATCCGAGATAAATTGCATTAAGTTGATGAAATATGATGCGTATTGCGGGGTTTAATTTCTAAATTGAGCAATAACTTTGAACGTTGCTCCGGTACAGAGAATAATAAAAAAAAAATTTCGTTATTGAAACCCCGATTACAAGTTTTACAACGAATGGAAAATTATTTCTTATCAATTACAAACATCACCGAAGAAATTTATCGTGAATATTGATGCGTTTGGTTTCATAATGTTATCTTATTCAAATATTATATCATAATGATTTTCTCGATGTTTGCGAGATAATTCTTTTTTTCATTTTGTTATAAAAAATAATTATTGAACGTGTGCTATGATGGTCACGTGAAATTGATTCGATTTCATCAGAAATAAATTTTAACAAAAAAATGAAAATTACTCTTCGATAAGCAATCTTTTGCGGGCACCAAAAATAGATCAAGGATTTCACTTCTTCATTAACGATTTATTTATGTGGCATTATTTTTCTTTTCGAATGCTTTTAGGTAAATGATTATAGTGTTGGCGTTCGTGAAAAGTTGAATCTAGCGAACGTTTCAAAAATGCCATCGGAACCATGCTCATTCACTGATTATGAAGAAGGAATCGCTTTTGATGCTGATGATCCGGATTTTGGCGCTGGTACCTGCATGAATAAGGAAAACATGAGATACTTTGTTGGCGGTAAGTCTACCTAATAAACCATTCTTACGTATTAACGAGTAAATTACTCTTGAACCTTTCGTTAAATTAATCGAATAATTGCACGAACACGTGTACGAAATTAGTATCCGATTACACGATGAGTTGAGGCTATAGCTATGCGGGCATTGCCCGCCGTTTTATATTTCGACCTTGTTTTGCTGGTTGGCAGTTAAAAAATCCTTTTTGGATATTGTTAAACAATTTTTTCCCTCTTTATCCTTTTTTTCTAATAATTAATACGATGGACGTCGTTGTCAAATACGAATTAAACGTTCAGTGGTTTGCTCTTTACTGAAATTAGTCTCGTTGTTAAATATAACCTTGAAGCGTGAAAAACGTCGTTGAACGTTTTTTTTCTCTTTATTTTTGTGTTAATTACATCGTACATGGCATGTGTGTGGTAGCACTGGTACTGACGTATTGACATTGTTGTACTCGTCATTGTCAAGGTTTTTGATTTCAAGACTTCCGCTATGATTTTTTTTTCAAATTCGTATTACACGTCGAATTTGAAAATTTTTCAACATGAAATGACCTAATTTCAAGAAGTATTTGAGTGATTTCCATTCAGTGGTTTGAGCGGCATGAAGTGGAAGTGTTTTTAACTATCGAACGCTGGTAGCCGCGAATCAGTCGCTCGACAATTATGTATAATTTATGCAATTTTCAGCGTTTTATGACGCTATTAAATGAAATTATCGTCAAATAATATCATAAATTTTTCATCATTATAACTCTTAATGATTTGTGCACCTGTATTTTACGAGTGGTCAAATCTTTTTTTTTTAATTTTATCAAACTGAGGATAAGTAATTCAGTTTTTAGCTGCAAAA
The DNA here is from genome assembly GCA_009761765.1 of Phenacoccus solenopsis. Classification (NCBI taxonomy): domain Eukaryota; kingdom Metazoa; phylum Arthropoda; class Insecta; order Hemiptera; family Pseudococcidae; genus Phenacoccus; species Phenacoccus solenopsis. The sequence continues at coordinate 40,944,833 of CM019756.1, read as the reverse complement.
ATTGACGTTGAAAAAATTTTGAAATTTTTCAAAGATTGTTGCTTTTAGTAGATTTTTGCTATTATTTGAAAATACTTATCATTCAAATGCAAGTACTAGTGGCTAGCGGGCTAGTGGCAGAAGGTTTGCAAATGCAATAGACGACAGACGCCTACTCGTCGTACATCGCTCATTTGTGTGCGATACGATACATACATATATACAACACGTGGAGCACGTTAACGATCAACTTTAAATTACGCTCAAAATTAGCTTCTATATCGTTTCATAATGCAGTCTAAATTAATTATTGGCTCGTTTGGCGACAGTCTAAGGCTCACTGACTCAAACTTTTATTAATGTACGCGATGTTATGAGCGCCCGTAAATATTCGCCAGTACCTAAATGCTTACCTACTTCATCACGAATGTAAAAACTTGTATTGTTTTACTCGTAGAAATGGCAGAATATGATATGATAATTTGTTAACTGTACGTTTGGTTAGGTTGATAGATTAAAAGTGCTCTCGTTAAAAAATTGCTCTAAAGGAAAAATTATCACTCTGTAAAATTTTCCGTTCCGTTGTATTCGTAAAGTTTTCCATTCAGACAAGTTCGAATACCTAAGGTGAACAGAAAAAAATGGAAAATTTTCGTTATTTTCTCGTTAGGTATATCGGAGATGCGAAAGAATTGTGTCACATAACGGATCTACTTTTATTCGGTCCAGTATTTATTTACAAAATAATGCTTCTCGAACGTTGGTATTTGATATATATTTTTTTTTATTATAAATCGAATCCATCATTCTTAGCTATCCCAATTCCTATTATTCGCCTAAGACGTGTTCGAAACATTGTTTTAATTACATCGATAGCTGATACCGTTAAATTGCATGTTTATTCATTGAACGTGGTCAATGTCCTTATTTGAATTTTTTTTTCGCGCACGTTTCTCGTATGTGAATACTTCGCTTTCTAGTTGCTTTTTGAAAATATTCGATTCTTTCGCTGGCGCTGATAGTTGGTATTTTTTTAATAAAAGTTCCACGCGTGTCAAAAATAACCATCTTGATCGTAATCAACAAAATGTAATTTATTAAGAGGCGAGTGGAATGGTATGCTTTTCCTGAGAATTTTGCAGGAAAATTTAAATGTACAAAACTTGGCGAAATCTGTTCTATTCGGTAAGATCAATTTGAATAACACGGTGAAGTACCTATCATGCAGTTGGTGATTTAAATCGCCGTAATAATATTAATTATGCGTAAAATATAAGTCTCATATTATTTGGTGTCATAAAACTCGTATTGTCCTTAATTGGAATTTAATGATAAAATACAGGTTGCCTAAGTTTGCTAATCATAAAATTTCTTCAAAATTCTTGTTTCTTTGTAACGCCACAAAATGTATTTTTACACCGAATTTTGTGGTTGTGTATGTAGAAAGGCTCGGTGGAGAGGTCTTCTGTATGTTTTTCACTGTAGCTAGCGAGATCTTTTGATGAATCTCGCTAAAACGTCGTCAGCTTCTTAGCTGTGCGATGTCAACACTTTCAATATGCACGTAATAAATTTACGTGTAAAATAAACTTCATCATGATCTACAGAAATCTTGCATTACGATCAACTCTATTGCTTGCCAGAAACGCGGTCTTTTGCGTAGAATAATTTGCCTTACTCGAGTCTGTAAGGCGTAAAATTCTTGCGAAGTTAATTGTTTGAACAGGATTTCCCTATCATTCGTGAATTGATGAGACCCCGCTTATTTTCTGCTGCCTATATAGAGCGCATGGTTCTTTGTGACATAAAACAAAGGTATTTATGTATGATAGTTTGCCTACTCTACTTGCTGAAGGAGCCGAAACATAAGAGTTCAATAATTTTTTTTTTTTGCTTTCGTGATGGTCAGTGGTCAGTATTTTGAAAATTTTTATTTTATCATCCAAACAGAAACAAGTATGTTCTTCATTGACATTAAAGTGAATGTTTTTATTGATAAAATTAAAACTCTCCAGTAAGAAGCAATGTTGTTTTTTCTTCATCTGTTACTCCGATTCGTTCAAAAGATGACTGCTTGTAGGACTGTCCGTTTTGCTTCGAATAACCAATCTTATTGGAAATTTCTCGCACTCTTCAATTTTTGAGTAGGCAATTTTTCATTTTTTTTTTTTTTTTTTTTTGTTAATTTTTGTTTACTACCCGTCTTTGAGTATATATCTCCTGGAGTGAGCGTTAGAGGGCGCTTTTCAGTTGTAGTTGATGCCCGAAAGATCATCAATAATCATAATATAATATCATTATTGTTTTTTTATCCTCGTTTTTACGCGAAAAAAATTATTTTTATAACGTGAATTACTTTATTACTAATTACTAATGATTTATAAACGGATTTGTTTGCTTTATCGTAAAAAATAAAATTTATTCAGGGTTGTTAAAAAACTGTTTTTTATTGTTTAAAAACAGATTTTTCGTTTTAAAACAAAAAACCTCCATGAAATAAAGAACGTGCTTAAAACATTGTTTAAAACTAGTTTTAAACAGTTTTAAATCTGTTTTTTTTTTTTTTTTTTAGTATTCAACTATCCTAAATTTATAATGTTTATGCTCCTCACCATAAATTCATAACTGAATAAGAAAAAATTAAGAACCATAATTGTTTAATTTTCACTTGAGCCCTAAGCACTATGAGCATGGAGAATCCAGCAAGCATTCCCATTCGTTTAATAATATTATCGTCTAACACTTGTCGCGAGTCTTGACCAAATTCAGGTAAGTCAACTTATTTCATTCCATAAAATTGAATTCAAAATTTCACATTTAGCTAGCCATTATACCCTTGATGACCTTCACTTCTCAAGTTCTCAAAAGTTCAAAACATTTGAAAATAAATTTTGAAATCTAGAAAATGCCTGAATTTTGTTTTTGTTTTTTTTTTCAATGTTTAAAACATTAAATGAAATAAACTAAAGTATCAAGTTCAGAAATAAAAATTCTCAACTTATTTATTTAAAATTTTAAAGCATGAATATTAAATACTTCCCGTGATTGTTTGGACTTCAGTGAAATGAAATATAATTAATCAATAAAAACAAACTAAAATAATTATGAAAACAAGAAAATTTAGGAGATATATACTCAAAGCTAACCGTATATAATAGAAAATGGCTATTACAACTTCCTCCGAGTGAATCGCAATTTTAAATAATAATTTTTAATTTTTTCTCCCTCTGCACATCTTTATGACATACCTTACTTTTGAAACTATCTTGAATGAAATTTAAGCGTATGATATTCGACGATGCATACCATTACCTCTTTAACAATGAAAAGAAAAGAAGGAAAAGGTGAAAGCTGCATCACTATAGCTTAGCCTACATCTAATTCGAGTTGTTAAAACTCGTCAAGCTTTCGTCACATTTCAGCCTGTATGCCATTTTAGGATCGATTCAACTTGAACTCGAGGGTCGGTGCCGTCCTTCATATTGAGTTTGAGTTTTGTAATGAGGAGGGGGGGATTTTAATACTTGGACGATTCAAAATTGAGAGTTTCCTTACAGAGTGATTTTTTGGGTTCAACTCTGCTCTAATTTCGCCAGTATGGGCGCGAAGTTTTTTCATCTTCTTGTGCTCGATTTGAGTCGTTATACGAGACAGTGATGTAAAATTTTCAGGTTTTTGGGGACTCTTTAGCAGCCGTCGAAATTTTTTCTAGTTTTCCATCGAGAAATTTAATTTCGAGTAAGTTTCGCGTATTTTATTGGCTGTATTGGCACTACTGGCGCGTACTCGGCGATGTAAACATAATAAATATGTCGTCGCGGTGTCAAGGTGGCGGTTGAAAATTTTTCGTGTTTTTAACGGTTCTCGTAACAGGTTTTCCTTCCGAAGGCGGTGAAAACGATAAACCGAATTTCTGAGATATTTGCCGACAAATAAGGTAGAATTTTCAGCGCATTGGTTGAAATGTTAATGAGCCCTCTACGCGTTATAATTCCATTCTAATAACGACGAGGAAATTTCCGGCTTATATGCCCTGGAATACGAATAATTCACGCTATCAAGGTTCGCCGTACGACCATATTGATAGGTTTGCTCGTACGAGTGACTGCAATAAATTTATCATTCGATTGTCTCGAAGGTACGTACAAGTGTTATAATGTAGGTAGCAGAATCAAAATATTAATGCTGTATAATCGAAAATACCGATAAACGCGGTAATAATTATGATTAATTTCGATCACGATTTTCCGAAGGCGAATCCTGAAAAATTAGCCATGGCTGATCTAAACGGTGGTAGTAATAGCGCTTATTCGTGAATTTGTGTTAACAGGAAGTACGGCGAATGCTTAATTTATCATCTGTTTAATTTAGTGGGCGCCTGGCCCAGTTTATTCGATTTTTTCCTTCTCAGAAAGCTGGATTCTATTTTTACAAATGCTGTTTGAGTGAGTGGAAAAGTGACGATTAGCTGAGCACGACGAGTCTTATTTTGTTCGTATTTTTGCCTACCTATAGTATTTGCTGGAGGAAGAATATACGAGTACACGAGTAGTATAGGTTGATGGTAAAGTTTGCTGAATAAATTTGCATGGAGTTAGCCATACTACCAGTATATTTTGTATTGTAGATACATTTATAAATTTTTTTATCAACTGCAAGGCTGCGGTGCGGCGTGGCGTGGCGTGGCGTAGCGACGATGCATAGCATTTTTGTCCTACATGTGACATGTACGTATATGTGGTGTGGTGCTTTGTGACCGGCGACAATTTAGACGTGTAAAATTAATCGACACTTAGGTAATGAGTTGTGGATACTCGATTGATAATCGATCTACGTTATTGTTATTTCAATGTCACGAAAATAGCCTCTTAAAAAGGTGACGCGGTGAGGTGGGGTGGGGTGGAGTGTCGTGGTGTGGCGGTATCGATTCGAATTTCGATTAACGCAAAATGTAAATATAAACCCGTTTTAACATATTAATTGGGGGTTATCGCGTTAATTCGCACGAGTTGTACGTACGATATTATATCAGATGACTTTGTGTGTCGTTCGTTGCCAGCGTTCTGTATACATAGGTTTACGTACATTCGCGAATTATTTTAAACAGTCGGAAATCACGCCATCGTCAGGCCCTTATCGTATGACGCTTTTCGCGATATTATACGCGTTCGGCGTCCGCTGCGGCGTTATCTACTCTACTCTGCTCCGCTTTGCGTCGCGATGCGATACGATACGACGCTCTGTCTTCTCTGCATTCTTCGAAGCGAATTAATTTTCGAAATTTTGCGTTTTTTTGTTTTTCGTTTTCGTATCTGCAAATTATTTCTTTCACTCTTAACGAGCGTGTCGGCGATTATGCGATTATGTTTTCATGATTCGTCGGCCATGTATTGCGATTTAATGGCACCTGATTTCGAATTATTTTCAAAGTCACGTTTTACGATTACGAAGAACACATAACGTAACGGTTGTATAATCGATTGCTGCAATCCGAAATACGAGCGATCTTTCGGTTTCAATTGTGGGCTACGGGCTGCGGGCTTTGATTGGTTGAGAAATTTTTCACTCGGCGTACGCTACTAATCGGCGTCTGTACACTTCTAAAACTTTGGCAAAAGTAAACGATGGCGATTGACGTATTTTTCTTGCATACGTTGTAATGTATTCCAACGCGGGCTTTCCTTTTGAAATATCTTATTCCTATACTTCTTTCTGTTTTTCACGCAGGCTCATCAAAGCGTACCTAACAAATGATATTCAAGTCTAGATTTTGCCGCTGAATATAGAACAGAAAGTGTGTACTGTGGCCATGTTCCCCTAAATTCCGAATTTTCACATAGAGCTGTCGCAGTACATAAAAAATGTTCAGAGTCTCTAAAACTTCATCTTCAAATGAAGGCTACAGCCTCCTTAGTCCACTTTTATGTTCTGTAAAATGAGTTTTCTCGGTTTCAGAAACTGCCTGAAAGTTAATGTGTAAATATAAATTCGCCGAAGGCTCATATTGAAATATTCAACTCCTCAACTCTCAGTGTGGTTCATAAGAGGTGAGGGACTCTAGAAGGTCGATATTTTCACACCACAAGTGCATAGGTTTTTTTGTAGAGGTGTTCCTAAACATGAAAATTATACGTCCCCAACCCTGCCTTTTATCAGTAAGCTACCAACCAGCATCATGAAAGATGAATTGATGATTTTTAATTTCCAGTGAAAAAAATATGTTTTTTTTTTATGATCAGCATTCCACCAACGAGGCTTTTTATAAGAAACACCACTTATTAGCAGTCTTTTTTGACTGCTCCAGAGCATTTGACCTCACTTGGAGGTATAAAATTCTGGAAAAGCTACATGACTGGAATTTCAGAGGAAAATTACCAATGTTCATTAAAAACTTTTTAGCAAATAGGTCTTTTCAAACCAAAATAGGTAATCACCTCTCTTCATCACAAACTCAAGTAAATGGCGTACCACAAGGCTCTATTATCAGTCCAGCTCTTTTCAATATAGCCATTAACGACATTACATCTACCATTCAAAGTCCGGTGAAAGCTGCTCTCTATGCAGATGATGTCGTGATTTTCATATCTTGCTCCAACCCCTCCCTCGGCCAAGAAATTCTCTAAGATTCTATAAATAGCGTAGACAAATGGGCCTCTGAAAATGGCGTTCATTTTTCCAAGTCTAAATCTACTGCTATATATTTCTGTAGATCACGATCCTGTAGTCAGACCTTAGACCTACATGTGCAAGATAATCCTCTTCCAACCTCGGACACAGCGAAATATCTTGGATTAATTTTTGATTCGTCTCTTTCCTGGAATCCGCATATCAACTTCCTGAAAAGGTCTTGCCAAGGAAAACTCAATCTTCTTAAAAAACTCTCTCGCACCTCATATGGAGCAGATCGCGCATCTCTCCTTAGAATTTATCGCGCAGTTATCAGATCTAAATGTGATTACGGCGCTGCAGTTTACTCTTCCGCAAAAACCAGTGTTCTAAATAAGTTGAACCCCATTCACCACTTGCTGTTCGACTGGCTACTGGTGCTTTCCGCACCTCACCGGTTCTGAGCATATTAAGCGAAGCTACCGAGCCTCCGCTTAATATAAGAAGAGATTATATCATATCCAATCTCTAGGCTCATATACTTGCTTCACCAAATCTCGCAGCCCATATCACTTTGAAAGACTCTCATTGGCCAGCAGAATACCTCTTGAGACAATATTAAAAAAAAATACTCTTATCCCTTGACCTAATTCACTCTATAATACTTACATATCCATTACCAGCCCTGGCTCCTTGGATGGACTGTCTTATCAACATCGATACATCACTAACACTGCTTTCCAAATCCTCCTCACAAAGCACTGTAACGACCTCCTTCAACGAATTGTGCGCTAAATTTCATAACTTCGCTATTTACTATACTGACGGCTCCAAGTCTGAGTTTGGCTCTGGTTGTGCTGTTTATAGCGATCAAGAATCAAATACAATTCGTTTCTCATTACCTCCCTCCTTTTCTGTCCTCTCTTCTGAACTTTTTGCTATAAAACTATGCGTACAATTATCTACCGATACACGCTCAAAAATATTAATCTGCACTGACTCTTTATCCGCCCTAAACTGTCTCCGAATTACTTATGATAAGCACCAACACCCCATCGCGAAGGAGATAGTAACCCTCCTTGCAGAAGACCCGGACGCATCACCTTCGCATGGGTACCCTCGCATAAGGGTATCCGAGGCAATGAGCTGGCAGATTTGGCGGCCAAGGAATCTACACAGTGCTTCCCATACCCAAACATTCCCGTGCCATTACAAGATTTTAGATCGATCGTACGGCATAGAACCCTCAAAAATTCGTCCTCCATTTGGCAAAAGACCCCACTTTCCAATAAATTACGTCTCATAAAATCCGACACATTTCTATGGCGTACATCATGTCGCAACAACAGAAGAGAAGAAGTTCTACTCTGTAGGCTCCGAATTGGTCACACCCTCACACCAATCTAACTCATTCTCACCTTATGGCTCGCAATCCTCCGCCAATCTGCGAGCATTGTGGCATTCAAATTACAGTGGCTCACCTTCTTCGAGACTGCCCTCGTTATGCAAGTCAACGTGAAGCCCTACAAATCCCTTCTTCCATCCCCCAAATTCTAGGGACACGACGAACAAACTGTACAGAACCTTCTCTTATTTATCCACTGTAACTCACTCTTTCCTCAACTCTAGTCTCTTTAACCTCACGTGCTTGCGTCTCTGTACACGGCGCATAATGTAAAAAAAAAAAAAAAAAGTATATTTTATAGTCAGAACTTTGTTTTGCATTTTTTATCTGAAATTAAAAACTAATTAATTATGTGCAGGACCGTTTTTTTTTTCGTAAATGTCATGCATAAGGAGAAAAATGCATAACTTTGAGAACTGTGTTGATATACTATAAGCGAACAAATTTGAAATATTTTTCGCCATTCCGGCGCATAAATGGATTGTACCTTTTTTGTAGGGAATTAAAAGTAGAACAATTTCATGCATAACTGCTTTTCTCGTAAAAGTCGTACCAAAATAAATGGGGAAAAGTCGTCAAAATAAACAAAGTAAAACAACCTCTTTCAAAAGTAACCAGTTAAGAGACTTCATTGGTCTTGTGATGCATTTTATTAGAAAAATTAATAGAACCTTTCATGTTTAGATTAAAAAATAGAATAATTTTATTCACATTTATTTTCCTGTAAATGTCGTATGAACTGAAAGAAATGCATAATACATTTTTAGATCCTCCTTTGATCGTTATAGGAGAATTTGGCTACCGATAAATTATACTTCATTATTTAATCTAATACTTTTGTAAATTTTCTAAAAAAATTGAGTCGCTGTGCGTGTGTGATGCTAGCTGGTACATTGCATAATTTTAATTTGTAAGAATCTCTCAATCAAAAAACGCAATGTTCGTCGTGTCAATTTCCAAATTTCTTTGTAATTGAAAAATTAAGTATTTTAGCTTAGAGCTTCTGTGAGTCCATTTTTCCCTCACAACTTTTCAGTCATCTTATCGAAACTTCATGTGAATGGAAATCGTGCGCAGCATGCATTTAAAATTTCCACCTCATGATAAATCAACAGCAAAAATTGCCAAAATAACTTAATAAATTTTTAACATTTTTCAAGACTACTATGTTTGATAAAAATGTTGAAATTTCTTGTTAATTGTATTCAAGTGCGGTATCCAAAGGGACTAAAATGGTCGAAAAAATATTGTAATTGGAGTAAAAATTATCGCGTGCTAAATTAATCTATGTTTAATGGCAAACAAAAACTGTTTTATACGTATTCACTTCATTTTATGTAGAATTTATAAAGAAAGTGGATTATCGTGAAATTAATCCAATTTTAATTTTCGAATATTTTTACGATTTTGATATTTTACCTTATTTCGTAAAACCTAAAAATAAATCGATTTTAGACATTTAAAAATTTTTGAATGTTTTTTAAAAATATTTTTTAAAATTAAAAATTCAAAAAAAATTTATTTTATTCATTTTTTTGTAATGAAATTAGCTTCAATGTCCAAAAACATACCAATATTGATTAAATCTAACTTGTGTGGTGGTTTTTGTTGCTTTACCAAAAACAAAAAACCAAATGAAACCATTTTTGTTAAAAATCTAAAGTCGTTTAATTTTGTATTCAATCGTTTACAAAATAAATTCTTGAATTTTCCTCATCTCTCAACAAAATGTACGCAGCAATCTCAATAACTTTCGTTTTCATTGAATACGCCTAAAAATGTAGGAAATTGCTTTTGTACGATTACTAAAGAGGAAAATCACGAGTTTTTCTTTAAGCTACCTAGTTTGCGAAAAAGCAGCCTTTTAAATTTAGAATTGTAATATCCCAAGGGTTCTTTCTCGTATTTTTTTTTTTTACATTCAAGTAACAAAGCGTTATTTGAGTGCGACGATTCTTTCGTTTTTCAAATAGAAATCTCTGGCTCATCTGACGTCTGCGGTACTTTGAAGTAAAAAATAATATATTTAGATGTAGGCGTTCACCTTATCAGGTATGCTAAGGAGATGTTTATCGTATGCCCTTATCACTCTTCACTGGAAAATCTTAATTGACATGTTGAAAGAGCGATTTATTGCTAATTTTCGAGCAAATACATGTTTTTTTGTTTTGTTGGCAAAAGCTGATACTCCTTGAGAACCACAAAAAATGATCTACTTTTTCGGTAACGGTTGACAAGGGACCGAGGACTTTCAAAAATAGCATATTCGCAAATTTCACAATTGAAGAGAGTTTCAGCTTGTGATTTTTCTTGTTACATTTTCAATGTTGTTGGTACACATTTTTGTAATTTCTCCATTGCAAATATGTATATTTAATGAGGTGTGCAAATGTGAATATCACTGGGCAAAAAAGAAGCACATCTATTCTTGCTGCAATTATTATTATTATTATTATTTTTTTATTTTTTATTTATTTTTTTATTTTTTTGTAAATTAATTTTTTTTTGAATCAAATTCGCAATTTTAATTTAGTTTTTTTTTTCAGTGGGTAAAACCCAAAATAATGAAAAATTCGTTATCTATTCTCGAAATCTTTGACTAAAATATTTTCTTCGCTCATCAAAGACATGAAAATGAGAATTTCGTGTAAAATAATGAGCTCTTCGTCGGCTCAAAAAAATCATCGAGTCTTTTATTCGTTCGTTTCGATGTTTAATTAATCGAGTGTTATAGGTATACACTTGGTAAGTCGGCATATTGCGATGTAATTAATATTACGTCGAACGATATAAGCATAAAAAGCAACCCCCGGAAGTCGTTGTGTAAACGTTTAAAAGTTCTAGTTATAGAAAAAAAAAATTGTTGACGAAATCAAACGCAGAAAAAACGTCGTTAAATCGCCCAACAATGAGTCCTAATATGCAAACAAACCGGTTGCCAATTTTAGTGGTCATTTTTATTTACCCATACGTTTGAAAATTGAATCAGATTCGAGTAAACTTCACTTGAACGTTTCAACTTGACCAACGATATTAATACACTTACGTGTGTCATATACATATATATTGGTGTACAAATAACTAATAACGAATAAGCGTGTTAAACCTTCGTAGGCGCGGATGTACAGTGTACACTGTACACCTCATTCTTATTTTATCTGTAGAGCTAGTCGAAGTTTTATCACCCAACTATCATGCTCTCGGCGAATGCTTATATTCAAGGTTTGCAGTACGTTCGCTGATGCGCATCGTAAAATGTGAAAATTTAACAATTGTACCAACCGGTGAATTTTAAAGAAGGGCGAAACGCTTTGAGTGATTCAGCGATTCTGTAATTTACCGCTTAATGATTTCAGTCACTGATGGTCGAACTGATTATCGCAGTTCCTCGGTGTGCTATTCAATTATTCGTCAAATTTTAATTATTTTTACAAAAATTGCAAGAAAATCGAAATTTAGTTATTTACGTTGAGAAAAAAACTGTAAGTACCCATGTCGCATTACTAGAGCCGAATTTTTGTCAAGTGCGTGTTCACACCCGCATTATAATGTGTACCATGTTATCCAATAGTAAAGCTAAGAACCCTTGTCTATCTCCTTCGAAAAGATCTGATTACCACATGTAGTACTTTTCACCCACAGTGACGATGTAAATCTATTTTCATTGAATATTACTCATTTGTGACGTTCTGAAATATTCATCAAATTTTAGTTTATCTTTATTTTAGGTCCATGTCGACCTAAACTTGAGAGGTCATGAAATTTCTTTACTCCATTCCCCTCTGAAAACCATTTTTCGCTTTAGCTTCCCTCCACATTTACTTGAAAAGTTGAAATTTAAATTTTGCCTGTTATTCGAGCTCGCTCTGTTTCAAAAAATCAAAATTGAAAAAGTTTTCAAACTAGCATAAGCCATTATCATTGAGGCTAGCAGTAGAAATCTACGATATAATCTATGATATGTTGTATAGTAGCGTTTTAGTATCGAATAATCTAATATTTCTTCTATCTTATTGCTATATTATAACTTTTGAACTCAATTTTCGTATATTTCATTAATAGTTCTTTTTTGTTGTTGAAAAATATTAAAAAAATTTTTTTCATACTTGCGGGAGGAAAATGCTACTTTACCTCCCGCTCGCTAATTGCTCGGGTCTCAAACGAGTGCTTTTCTCCCGCATTTAGGAAAAATTTCGTTCACTACTCTCGAGAAAAACTGATTCTAGACTCGTGTGACTTATCACGTGACAAGCCTCACACTCGTCAAGAATCACTTTTACCTCCCTAGTTGTGAAATATACTATAAACGGATGGGAGAGGGCGTAAAGAATTTATGGAAGAGCACCGAGTATGCGTTCGTGATAGTGGTCTATTTCATTGTAACGTTCGAATGTTAACCTTTCGCCCCCCCCCCCGCACCCACTTCACAACCGTACATATTTAAGCCAATGTTGTTGATGTTGTACCGCAATTTGGGTGGCATATTGCAGAATTTTTTAGTAGAATACGAACATCTGGTTATTTTAAGAAAGATTTGTCAAAATTGAAAAATTCTCCGTTGGTATGTATTGAAAAGAGGTAATCAATACCTCTCTAGCCTACCAAACATCAACCTTCGTGAAGACACGCATAATGGTACAGGGAAATAAGCTCATTTTTTGACTAAACCTGGAAAAAAATGGTAGTGAGCTGAATTTCACATTATATGTGCAGAATGGTGTCCTTAACAAGGTATAAAAAGTTGTCACCCGTAGGGGGTGAGCTAACCCCTGGAGGGGGCTAAAACCCCGCAAAAAACAATTTTTCAACTATTTTTTGCTAATATCTCCGAAAATAAGGGTTCTACGTCAAAATAAGTTGTATCAAAAAATGTTCCCCATTAAATTTCCTACAGAATGAGTGAGATAGTTTTCTCAAAAAGTCATTAGTAAGCCCAAAATGGGGAGGTCAAAATATACCAATTTTTAGAATTCCCTTTCGAAAATCAGTTCTTTGTTTTTATCTTCTATACGGTGCGTCCTACGCAAAAATTGTTAATATTGAAAAATATTCCCCGTTCAATTTTCTATAAGGTACATGAAAAACTTTTCCCAAAAAGTCATAAAAGGGTCCAAAATGGGGGGCCCAAAATACATTAATTTTGGAAAAATTTATTCACATGCATTCATATCTATCATCAAGTGACCTAGGTAGGGGATGAAGATGAACAAGTAATTTTTCCTATGATTCCCCCTCCCCTTCCTCCTCCCTCCCTTAGAAATCCTTCTCCAGATTTACATTATAGAACAAAAAAAAAAAAAAAAACGATATACTTTGAAATATTTGTTTCAACTCGGTTCGGGATCATCTATTCCCTCTTCATCACTCATTTCCACCTCCATACTGTTCGTGCAATCAGCTTCACAACAATGACCACACAGATTTCCAAAATTAATGTATTTTGGGCCACCCATTTTGGGCCCTTTAATGACTTTTTGGGAAAAGTTTTCCATGTACCTTATAGAAATTTGAACGGGGAATATTTTTCAATATTAACAATTTTTGCGTAGGAGGCACCGTATAGAAGATAAAAACAAAGAACTGATTTTCGAAAGGGAATTCTAAAAATTGGTATATTTTGACCTCCCCATTTTGGGCTTACTAATGACTTTTTGAGAAAACTATCTCACTCATTCTGTAGGAAATTTAATGGGGAACATTTTTTGATACAACTTATTTTGACGTAGAACCCTTATTTTCGGAGATATTAGCAAAAAATAGTTGAAAAACTGTTTTTTGCGGGGTTTTATATCGTGATGAATATTGTAATGGGGATAAAGGAAGTCCTTATTGAAAAATTAGTTGAAAATGATGCATAGTAATAACGTGATGCTCTGAAATGGAAGACGGTAATACTCTTGGCTCTTACGTAAAATTTCCCTCGTGATCGGTGTCGATATACTACTAATTAAGTAATTAAAGACGAATGCAATACAAAATATTATTTTTTCCATTACGTGATTTAACAAAATAATAAAATTAATATGATATATGGAGTAGGGGGTGTAGGATGTAGTCGTATATTCGTATAATTCAAATAAAGTCGGTGAAATTGATTACCTAAATATTAATTACTTTCATATCGTACATTCCCACCTTGAACAGATAGATCATACGTGTGGTTGACCTTTAGAGTTTGTTTGGAAGAGGTAATACGCATTGTGGAAGAATCGTCCTATTTACGTAAATAGTTTTACGGAGGAATTTGAAATTTTTGTGGAACTACCCATTCTAATTCGTTGGAAGTCACGTCATTTACACGTGACAGTGTCATCGGGTACTCGGTAGACGTCTCCAGAGACACGAATGCGTTCCACCAATGGTACTCAAATTCGAGTATGACTGCGCGATAACGCAGCACTCCTATCATTATCATTATATCTTTCGATGTACATAATTATGTGTAATCGTATGCTCTTTGTGAACGGGATTTTTGGTCTTTACTCATCGTTTTGAGTTTTGTGCCAGAAAAATGTACATTATGTATATTTATGAATTTTTTGAAATTACTTTTTGGAACATTTGTACGACTACGATTTCACATAAGTGCAATAACGAGCTACAGAGCAGGCGTCGAGATGCAAACATACGTACGTATATCGAAGTTATAACTACGTTAAAATACGCATGCGCCGACGACGTAACACACTGTTGATTTCTCTTTTTATCATTATTCAAACACAACAGTTTACAGGTTTATAGAATGGATACGTATCGAGTTTGAGGTTTACTCTTGCCATTGTGATATAATCAGATAGCGAATAGATTTCCGATGGAGTAGTCTACGCTAACTTGAAAAATTTCGTAAATTCGTAGTTTTCGTGTCGAAAGTTCGTAGTATTGGAAGAATTTATTTATTTTAATCTTTTTTGAATTTTTACCATCAGTAATTGTATTTTTTCTATAATTTCTTTTTCTCTCGCAAATATACGATATCTACCATATTTCGTGCTTTTAGTGCAGGTATTTGATTCTCGATCGTGGTGCTAAATTAGTCGTTGATTCGCGTACTCGTGTTTTTTTACGTGTGTTTGGCCATTTACAATTTTTCACGTTAAAAGGTAAGCTTCTGTGATATTAGTTTTATTTAGCCCTTTACTTGTAATCTATGTATACGAGTAGTATCGCGATGAAGATGAAGACTGACGATTGAAATAAAATTTTCAACTCCCAACGATCATACGATAATATACGTCATTTCTATCGAACAGGAAACAATACGATTGCTTTCTGATTAATGATTAATAATCGATATACTTGTGTGTCGTATACGTACAATCGTACATGTATTGTATTTACAACGTATAGAATTGGACTATAAAGCTGCGTTAACTAACAATATAAATGCTGAATGTACGTCGCGTCCGATGTACATATAAACTGTTTAATTAGCTCTCAATGAGATTCTAATAGTGACCGATTCAAGGGAAAAATGAAATGATTTTTTATTCGCAGTTTATTCGTCGCGTCGTTAACTCTTCAAATTACGGTAATTGTGTAGCGATATTTGTGCTACGAAGACGGATGGCTTGTGAAGAGAAGCAGAAGGAATCTATAAAATGTATACCGCGTATCGATATGGAAAACAAAATATTCTCGATAGTTTCGTATAAACTTTTTTTTTTCACGCATGGATTTCGTGCTATACTGGTCTAACAACGATTACCTACGATACTCTAATATCGATTTTGTAATTATAATTTTCCGATAGGTTTCGATTCGTGATCTTGAACGCGTTATTTTCAAACCTGTACCGTTGGAAAAATAATTTTTTACGTTCATTAGTTATTTTCCATTGCTACTTGCCTAATGTAGGTGTAACCTATGAACGGCTATATTACACTGGGGCTGGTTTTCGCAACTGGCTTTGGCATTTTCAGGTTCGTCGACTCGACAAACAAACCGTGTACTGTGCATACAGCATACGAGTACTCGTTTATATATTGAGCTTTATTTCAGCTTCGGCGATCGGTAATCGCTATCGCAAATGTCAGATTACTTATCGCTTCGAATAAGTACGCTTTTTAATAATACTAGTTAGTTCGTCGGTTTAATCTAACGAAAATCATGGGAAAACTATGCACGCGTCTCGATTCTTGGGGTCAACGAATCGGTGTATTTTTCTTCTTTGTTTTTCTTCTTGCACGATATAGCTTCCTACTCTGGACGAGAGCGTAACAGAGCCGAAGGTAGAAATCTTACAGCCCTCTTCGTTTCTCGCAATTTTGTTCATTAAAATGTTTCAATTTTGAGAAGGGCCAGCCTACCAATACCCCTCTCTTCACAGGCATTGCGTAGGGCAAGTAGAGACTGGTGTAGCGCACTTAATGTAGGTTTACCAGTGCTAACACCCTTGGTTATGAGGTAGAAGATCCACCTCTTCCCACGGCGTAGCACGGCAACCTCCCCTACTGACTTATTTTGGCGGGGAAGCTCTTCACGGCGCCCCAAGAGCTCCACAAATCTTACTGCAGTGCCGGCGTACATACCAAAGTCCGCCGCCATACAGTTGGCCAAAGAGCAGCTCCCCCGAGGGTGAAGAGGTCGCCAGCAACTAATTTAATCTTACATGTTGATTCCTGGAGGCTATGTAATGGTCCTCTTTTAGAGTGCCAACTGATATGTGACCATACGACTTTCATTATTATGATTATATCCCATTCCATCTCTTACTTGCCAGCTTCTAAGGCCCCAGATGGAGTACTTAAGAAATGCGACCCAGCAGGACTCATAAACCCTTCGAGGCTTTTTCTCCAACTTTTACATTAACTAGTGCCTTCTCGCCCCTTCGGGGCTCGCAATAAAAATTAAATGAAGAAGAAAAAGTTATTTTATCAGACAAGCACAGCTACATTCCAAACTGCACAACCCAATTTATTCTTACTTGTTACCTCCACCAAAAGTTCTTCCTTTCAGGATGGGCTCGCCCCTTTGACTATACATATATGGATTGCTACTTGCAGTGTAAATTGGCACATACAACATGGTAAGAGGCAAATCGGGATTTGCAGTGTTCCCATTGGTTCCCACTGTAAAAAATGATTTGTGATAAGTCCGCTGAGCCGCTGATTGGCTGATAGCATATTTTTTCAAGTATTGACGCATGCGCATTGTGAATCCCGATTTAGCTCTTATTGAAAATCACAGATGTTGTATGTGCCAAACTGTAATTTTTTACATGTGTGGTAGCAGTTCATATATGTATAGTCAAAGGCTCGCCCCTTTATATTTTTGTATACCTTCCATTCTAAACAATTTTACTACTTTACCACGTACAAAGTTTTTATTAGAATTTATCACATTTTCCCCTTTGTATACATGCTATTCAAAATAAAGATGCGCGCGCATCTCAAAACCGATTTCATTTCGATTTTAATATATAGAGAGACAAAGCTTTTATTAAAATTTATCACCTTTTTCCCTTTGTATACCTGCTATCCTTTATATACTTTTTATACCTGCTATTCAAAACAAGGATGCGCGCGCATCTCAAAACCGATTTCATTTTGATTTTAATATATAGAGAGATATATCCGTGGCCAAGGTATGATAGAAAGGGGTTGAAGAAGGATTTGTTTGAGGAAGGATGCTCTGACACATACCGCTGTCCGAAATCCCTGGAGAATTGAAGAAAGGAATAGTTCCGGCACAGAGAAATGAGAAATCATGCCCAAGCTAGCTAGGGTGTCTCGGGTTTTCCAGCCCATATTCGCTAGATGCAAATCCCAGAGGAAGTATGTAGGGTTAATTGGAGACCAAAATATACACCTTGAATTTACATCAAAATGCATCCAAATTCCAGTAAGGCTTAAGCAGTCTCAAATTCCTTAAATTTCATAAATATGGGCCCGTCTGATTACTAAGAACAATAAGTATCGTATATCTCAAATCCACCTTCTCCGATGATAATGGAGCAAAAAGTAGGGGTTTTAGTGTTAGTATTACCTCGATCGAAGTCCCAATATGTTGATGTCTCATTTGTAAACTCAGCTGCAGTAATGCGCAATGACTACAAGTTTTAGCGGAGCAATTTTCCCCAGAAAAATATCGCCATTCTGACGCGAACGCGGATTCGAAGAAATACAACTAACAATCTGTTTTCATCGAATAGTTCTATTTCAATGAATTCTACACACATCTGTACTTGAACGAGCATATGATGTGATAGCTTCTTGAAAATGTTCTGTTATTGCCAATTTGACACGATAGATCCTCTCCATTCTCCTATGTCGAACGCGGTAGAATGATTTATCTTCATCTTTCAGAATATTACCGTTCTTTCTGTTTGCCACAACGAGGATGTAATTTTTCGCTTCGTAGCTTATATACGTATTTTGCGAAAAATGACAATATAAATTCTGTATCGAATATTTTTTATATTTGATTTGAATACGACGCAACTCGGCGTGACGTACCAGACGTAAATACCCAAATATTATAGCTAATACATATAGGTATTTGGTACATCGTATTCAAGGTTAGGTTAGCTACTCTTTCTCTCTTGACCTAGTCGAATATTGTATTTTTTTTTTAAAGCCATATCGTCGAGACGTCAGCACCGCTACCGTTGGCTTTATAATTGTAGTTATTCCCCTATTGGCATTTGGCAAGGCGTGCAGCATGTTGCTATCGTTAAGAGCAGATATCTATTAGTATGACGTAAACGGTACATCTAGTACTTCTACTACATATTAGGTATACCTGCGGCTGAAAAAGTAAAAATATCGTCTGTGTTTTCAGAAAAACTCCTCCTCATGACGTATGAGGTCGTGAAAAACCACGTCTGCTTGTTCAAGTATACAAGTAGGTTGTACCGAACCTACGCACCTGTGCGCATACGAGTATATTGTGTGTACGTAATAACTATAAAAAATAGTAATATTCGATCGAATAAACTCGTTTTAATGTATTTCCAAGTATAGGAAAAAATACGCGGATATCTGAGATGCGATGAAAAAAAAATCGTTGTAGGATTTTCCGCACTTTATATTCGTAAATGCGTCGAATCCTTTTCTCTCTCTCTCACTCTCTCTCTCTCTTTCTCTCTCAATACGATACTATACATATTATTACGTCTGGACGTACGAGTACATCAATGCGTGTTTATTATTACGCCAAAATGCAAAGTTCAAATGACTATTGTGCGCGAATACGAAATAGGGAGATGTAATTAATAGCGATGAACCGGCGAACTGGGTACAGCGTGGTGCGTGGCGAACGTTAGAAAGCCTTATAACCCACATTAAATGGAAAATTACGCCCGGGGTCATGGTTCGACCAATGGTTACGAAAAACGATACAAAAGATGGACTCCCCTGGACTCGTTATCGGCGTACATAGAGCTTTCAACGTACAAGTATGTTTACGATAATTGTTCGCGTTGCATTATTGTTCGCGAACTCTTAAAAATTGAATTTTCCTCTAAATAATAAAAATGTCCATTACGTCGTAGACTCCTGGTTATGGGTATTATGAATAATCAGACTCGTAGTCGCATCACGTTCACGTGCCCCCCCCACCCGATGGCAACGGTCACCGTTGGTCGGCCGATCATTTCATGCAGTATGCTGGGTGCACTCTTTATACGTACATTAGACCTACTTTTTTCGAACTTGATGACGTAAAGTTTGATTTTATAATCCGCATATTGGACGAAACGATTCGTCAATTGTTCGTTATTAAGTTTCTATTGTTGAAAGCAAATATTTACGCAGATATATTTATAAATCGTGGTCACAGTTGAAACAAAAAACTCCTGGACGGGAATTTTTTCGATTATACATAATGATAATATTATGAAAAGGTGATGGTTTCCGAAAGTGTTTTTTTTTGCTTTTTTTCGCGATCCGAGTCGTTCCGACCATAATCCTTTTTTTTGGCTGCGTGTGATGTGACACCTACGCCTTTTTTTCACCTGTACGATTGAGAATTGGAAAGCGAGCTTTTTGTTCGATACCTATTATTACATCGTCGTTGACGTCATTTCGAACTGTAGGAGTATAGAATGGAAATTTCAAATCCTCATAGGATGTCGAAGGTTTGCTAAAGGGACGCTAATATAACAATTGAACAGAACGTACGATCTACGAAGTAAACATCTACGTGGCTTCGTAATCAAATTCGAAATTACTTATGGCCTTCGTGATAAACAAAAATCAAAATTTCCTCTATCTGAATACAGAACGTGAATTCTACCTTGGTGAAATTGATTAAAGAGATAATGCTATGTACGACTATATTTATCTATTTATCGAATAGATATCGTGGATCTGGGGCCATTTTAAAATTACTCGTTCCCGTCAGTATCCGGTGTCTGTTTATCGTACATATGACGTATTAATCGATGACGAACATTTTAAAGCTCAGTCAGCAGCCATTCGCCAGTAGACAGTTGATGGCTCTTTAGTCGTAGGTAACGAGCTACTTCTTGTTCTGCCAAGAAGCTTCTGTAGCACGATAGCTGAGGGATCGCGTAATAACACGTGTCAAACTTCCACTCATCGATGAAATATTTACACCGTGTATTTCAAGTTCAGCGTTTTCCGAGCCATAAAAGAAATCACGTAACCGGTCTGCTGTATAAAGGTAAAACAAAAGAACAATTATGATGGCATTGTTTTGTACTGCGACCTTTCAGTTCGTTAACACGAGCGAATAGAAATGTAAACCTTATTTGTGCACCGTATTGTGTCTGCGTGAATGAGATCATCATTTCTAAGTTTTTTTTTTTTTTTTTTTTTAATTAATTTAAAAATATGAAATGAAAATAAAGAATGAAAAAATTAAAAAAAAAAGACATTTATATTTAGCACCATGAATTTGAACCAGAAATTGGTCATTCGTGAAAAAAAAATTATCAAGATTTTTTTCACGAATATTTAAAAAAATATATGTTTTTGGATAACATACAAGAATAGTCCCCATTGATAGAGGAGGTCAAAATTTCCAAAAATCAGTATTTTTCCTTCATCTCTTCGGAGATTTCTCATACAAGAAAAACGGCTCAGTGTAGTTTTGTTCTAGACTAAATTTACCACAACTCTAATTTGAACATTTTTTTTGTACAAAGTGTTGGCGTGTAGTTAGCGAGTTTCAAAAAGTAACGCTTAGTGAGTTCTGGTATAATTGGTTGAATTAAAGATTATAATTTGACCTAATCGATTCTAAGTGTAATATCACGATTTTTAATCACCTATCAATCCAAATGTAACTAGATTTAGGTCTGAACTCCATCTGCCTGTCATTTCTTTAATCCAGCCTGCAAAATCCACCAGTGATATGTGTAATTTCCCTGTTCCACTCGAGGACGAGAATAAAGGGAAAATGTATGACATATCCGATCACCATGCGTTCACTTTATATTTATTTTTTTTTTTTTTTTTCCTTAATTGATTCTTGATTTTAGAATTTGTTTCATTTTCATTTATTAAAATTGTTAATTTATTTTATTTTATTATTATTTGTTTGAAAGACATTTCTCTCAAAGTGCATGTAGAAATAGAGGTTAATAAGTTGACATTAGTGCAAGTTGGACCGTGTGTTTCGCGTAATTTTAGGCAAATTTGGGAGAATATCGTGTAAACCGAGTTTTCCTTATTTTCTATATAATTATTAGCGGCGACGGGCCGCGCCGTGGGAAAAACAAGATACGGGAAATCGTTAGATCGGTAATTAACCTTGATCGAGTTGAACGCTGCTAAAGTATGTACTGAGTGCGGTAAAATACGGCAGGTTTACCAGTTTCTTTTGTTCATTTTTTTTTCATCTTATCGAACCATTATACTGTCTCGTATTTTTATTCTAAATTGATTTTTTTTTTTTTATAATAAAAAATTTAGTCATAATCAAGCGGCCTTTGGCACGGTATCGTGATGTATTCGTATTTTTTGGGGCTTTAGTCGATTAATATGTACGTACAAAATTGTATACTATAATACGTTGCTATGTAACTGGATGGCCCTAAAATAGCCTGTTGATTACGTAATTTACTCTAATTACAATAGATTTTTTAGAGCCGTCCAAACATTGACCTTGATTCGAGTTATGAAGTTGATGAAAGTTTTTCGAAACTTTCGAGGTGACTTGTTTCCTTGTTCTCGAGCTGTTGACGCTTCGGGATATTATCCGACCAAAATAATTTGGCCGGCCGCCTGGTAAACCGATTAGGCGAAAAATATTACAGGGTTTCCCAAATTAGACGAGACATGTGTGGCTTTTCAAAACCTACATTTCTATTATCAATGTATTCATCAAATCTAACGAATACGTCCTTTTCTGTTGTATGAATAACGATTATCAAAAATAAAATAAAATAAAATGAAAATAAAATACTATTAACGCCGTTTTAATCTATAAATATTGAATGCATTTTGAGAAGCACTAGATTGTACCGCTTTTTGCCTATCCTGTATACTAGGTGAATCGACCAAGTTATTTTAGTCGGACAATACTGAAGTCTGAATTGTTGAAAGCAATTTCACCATCTTTTCGTTTCTTCCTTAAGAGGGAACATATGCTTTGGTAATTGCTGGGAAAGTTCTGAAGAAAGTTGTGCACCTAACCCGTATTCTTTTTTAGCTGAGTTTATAACTTAAAAACGATAGCTATTACAGCCTACCTGATTTGGGAAGGGAAAGTCGGAGAGGGTGTCTTCTTGAAAATGCGCTGAAGTGCTTTTTTTGGTTTTTTCGAAAAATTTCAAAATGGCGGATCACTCAAATTTTGAGGTAGTCTGGAGAAGGGGCAAATAGCTCAAATTTTTCGTTTTTGATCTCATATAAAAGAGTGAGTCACAGATACCAACATATCTAAATTTCAGCTTCCTAAGTGCATTTTGAGGAGAGTTAAAGCAAAAACCAGTTCTTGAGGAAATTTCGTTTTTTGTGTCACTCGCCTTGCGCAAGCGGGTGTGGATAAAATTCGCTCAAAATTCGGTAAGGAACTCTTCTTGAAAATACGTAGAAGTGCTTTTTTTGTTTTTTCGACAAATTTCAAAATGGCGGATCACTCAAATTTTGAGGAGAGCTGGAGGAAAGGTGAATACCTCAAATTTTTTGTTTTCGATCTCATATGAAAGAGTGAATCACGGATACTAAGATATCCAAATTTCAGCTTCCTAAGTGCATAGTGAGAGGAGTTAGATCAAAAAAGGGCTTTTTGAGGAAGTTTTGAGTCGTGGAATTTCTTGAATTTTCCAAATCCTCCCACCAAATCAAGTTAAAGAGGTCAGATTTTGTGTGTGAGGTTAGTTGGTAACCAGAATATGAACTCTTGAATTTGGATCAAAATGGATCCAAAATGGCGGATTATCAAAATTTTGAGTAGAGCTTGAGGAGCCTCAAGTTGGTAAAAATAATTAATATGAATTCATATGGTTATTGGGATAAGTTGTATACTATATCCCAATTCACTTCCATACATGATGTTGGAGGGGGAAGGCGGGGTTATCAACCTAAAATAGTGGTGGGGTACAGGAGGGGTCGAAAATTTTTTATTGCTGTATCATATGATAAAATGAGCTCAAGTGACAAACCTATTTTGATTTTAACTTCCTCAGTGATTTTGGAGGGGAGTTAGAGCAAAAAAGGCTTTTGGAGGGGAAATTGCTGCAGGAAATTTCATGAATCTTCCATATCTCATCACCAAATCGGCCTAGAATGGTCAAACTTTGTGTGTAGGATTAGTTTGTGACCAGAATATGACCTCTTAAATTTGAGTCAAAATGGATCCAAAATGGCGGATTATCAAGATTTGAAGATAATTTGAGCACCCTCAAATAGTTATAATTTGAGAAATATGTGTTCACATGATTATTTCATGGCAAGGAATACTACATTTGTGCCAAATTCAACTTCTTAAGTGTTTTTGGAAAGGATAGGGTAGGGGTTTTCAGACTTGGTATTGGGTGTGGCCTGTAGTCATGAACGGTTAAGCAAGGTTATTACTAAATCAAAACAAGCTCCAGTTAAAAACTCAGCTCCAGTAATGCGGCATGGCTGCTTACGTTTTTTTTTTTTTTTTTTCGCTGAATTTCGTGCAATAAATTCGAATATTGAATATACTTTCTGTGGCTAATTTCTCTATAAATTTGCAAAATGTGGCTATTTCATTTCCTCAACTCCAAGTGTAGTCGAGAGAGAGGCGGTCTTAAAGGCTTGAAATCTGATTCAGTGAGTGTTTGTTATCAATTTTTTTGATAAAGTGATTTTCGGTGATGAAAACTATAATTATGCAGTCAATATCCCTGGTCAGTAAGCTGCCATTCCACCTAAAATTTATATGTTGAACGTTATTAATTGTAAAAGTTTTTGAATAATTTCACAGAAACATCACCCGAAACAACATTCTAAAATTTCTCGTCTATGACTCCAAGGTAGAATAAATTGATCAAACGTAGTAGCTTCTCTAGTTATGGGTTCACTAATCGTAAAAATGAATGTAACTTCTTTCATTGGAATTTGAAAACTAATTAATTTCGTGAAGCGTTTATGAAAAAGTGTGAGTATCACATTAGGGAGAAATCCAGAGTATTTTTTGGCGTTCCAGCGCATCGTACATAAAAAAAAATCGACCTTTTATCGTTGGAACTTGAATGTAGAGCTATTTTACATGCAGCTATTTTTCTCCTTAAACTCATATGTACCGAGATATCTTTCAAAAATAAGTGGATAAGTGACTTTTTTGGTTTTTGAAAACATTTTATTCGAAATATGGAAGAAAAGTTTTTCCTTTTTAGAATTGAAAATAGATTAATTTTGTTCTTGTTCATTTTTCCTGTAAGTGACATATTGACTGAGATGAATAGCTCCCATTTTTGGGCAAGTTTTTACCCTCGTCTTAGGTCATACCAAAAATTGACTGCTATTTTTTTTAACAAAATACGTTAGAGAAATTTCGCAAAAACTGCATCTTTACATCTTTCATGGAGGCTGGTGACTGTTCAGCCAGCATTTAAATCGAAAAAGCTCATCTTCTAAAGCATTTTGTGAACGGCAGAAAATTAACCATTTGTAGTGAAAATGTTAGGACTCATTTCGCTTGCTCTTCGATGGTCAATTTTGTGAACGATTTTTTCGCTAGAAAATACGAAGAAATTGAAACCGTTTGTTGTCGATGTAGATGTACGATACCGGTCAGAGTAGATTCACAAAATCGGCTTGAAGAATAACATCTTCATCGATTCGATGCCTACTCATAATGGTGTCGTAACACGTGCTCGAAGCGAGGTTCGGCGAAAAGAATTGTCAAAAACATTTTTACACATAAATTGACAACGGCTAAGTAATATTAATGGGCGTATGGTTACGTCGTTTTGCGTCATCGTATGCGTTACTGCGTACGGTATTGTCGTACTATTATCAGGTAAATAGGTAAACTGATGACGCGTTTTCGGCAACTATACGGCATGTTTTTCGATACCGACGAACGGTGATTATGCGTCGCTGCGGTTGCGAATTTCTGAAATTTCGAACATTATACCGATACTCGTGATCCGTGTCTGTTTCATTTCATTTCTGACAAATATACAATTTTTTGGAATCACCTGAGCTTGTAATTTATCACCCTGATGGAATCGATAATCGCCGACAAGTATTCATAGTTGATTCGAGATTCGAAGGGTCAGTTATTAGATTCGAGGAGCGGAGCGTCACGAAACTACACTTCGAAAAAATCGCAACTCCGAATTTGATTGCGATTGCTTGTCGTTATCGTGTTGCGAATAATTTTAGGGAGATCCAAAGTGTCTGCTTACTCGTCACTAATAAATATATTTGTTTATTAGGATTGGGATTAGGAAAGGAGAAAGTTATAAACTAATTGAAAGTTACGCGCCCCGTTGGCCCTATCTTTTGTGTATACTGCAATGAATTCGTCAAATCCGGTCAAAAACGTATACTTAACAGTTTATAATTATTAATCGTAGTATTCTCTAGCCGTTTTCTAATCGAATCTAGTTTCTTTTGCTTTGGACCGGACTGAATTTACTTTGCGAACATACTCGCAGCTTATCAAAGCAGGCGACCAAGATGATAAAGAATAATAAAGCCAATCAATGATTTTCGTTGGTCACGTAACGAAATATGTACGTGCGATGTGTGAATGATGAAATCGAGTTTATCAAAGCCAGTACAATCGTTCTTAAATTATCGTGTATGCGTATTTTGCATCAAAGTGTGTTTCCATGATTCGTGTATGTATCTTTCGAGAAGTCTGCGTTATTGACGTGCATTGTACAGCTGTACATATAGATGGGAAATTTTCGATAATGATTCAAAGCAACAGTGAACGGAAAATGGAAGAATCTTGAAAGTTACACGTATTGAGGGCTAACGTTGGTAATTTTCAAATAGCATATATTACCTCTTGAGTAGTCCCAAAAAACCTAAATTGAGTCAGTACCGTTCATAAGACCAATAAATTACTCGTTTGTCGTTGTACGTTTTCAAAAAAAAACGATAAAACAAAAGAGGTGTAGAGTTGTAGACTCCCTAAATTTGTAAAAAAAATTGAAGTCGGAATTTTAGAACATTATAAATGTTTAATTAGGTACCCAATTTTTTTTCTGAAATTTAAAAATTTTCAAGACTTCAATGATCTAAATTCAATATTAAATCCAGAAACTAATTCAGATTCTCTTTCAAAAAAATCAAAAAGAATACGATTCGATTCAATTATAATTCTTAATAACCAATAATAAAAATAATATAACTAAAATAAATAACTATATTATTAAAAATTGAATAATTTATAAAAATAATATTTATTTCTTTAATTAAAAATATAAATAAAAAAAAATACAACATAACAACAATTTCATATCTAAAATTTTGAATTATTAAACGGATAATCCTTAATGAACTAAAAATAGAATTTAAAGATCATAGAACATTATAAATGTTTACTTACCCAATTTTTTTTTCTGAAATTTAAAAAATTTTCAAAACTTC
The DNA here is from genome assembly GCA_009761765.1 of Phenacoccus solenopsis. NCBI lineage: Eukaryota > Metazoa > Arthropoda > Insecta > Hemiptera > Pseudococcidae > Phenacoccus > Phenacoccus solenopsis. Next base: position 40,917,857 of record CM019756.1, on the reverse strand, counting down.
AGACTTCATTTTCAAATCAACTCGATGGCCTAAAATTTTTATAACCTCCTGTTGTGCTCACTTGACAACTATTATGACCCCGCCCCTTTCTTAAAAATAAAAAAAAAATAAAAAAACTAAATTCTCGCCATCCCAGCGCCCTCTTCTAAATACTACAAAAATGGTTGTTTTTCAAAAATATTACGTTTTTTGATTCTCTTACGTGAAAAATACCTCACTTAAAAAATGAAGAGTATCATATTCACGATAAATTGGTCGTAGCACTTTATCGTAGTCCCGTTTTACGTGACGATCAAGGAGATGAAATTCGGTTACAGGTTAACGATATTATTAAGTATACGTGACCTCTCAAGCACAAAGGTACCGTTTTTCACCTTTTCGAAAAGTGGAGGCCATCCTCGTTCGAATGAGACCAGAACAAGCCACCTACCTCTAAAATTCATGATTTTATAACCCTTTAAGTTTTGAGTATTCATAAAGTAAGTTTTGAGAAAAACGAGGTTGAAATTAAAAGAACTAAAATTGCTTCGTCTTTATGTTGAAATAAACATCTTCAATTATAATTAACGAAATTTGCTTCAAAATTACAAATTTAAAAATTTTGTAAGGACTAAAAAAGTTAAAAAAATAGTGAGAAAAATTTTTTTTTCATAAAAATTTTAATTAACCCTCTGATGGCGCACATAAAAGTAATTTAAATTAGAAAATACAAAATGTGCCGAGTCACTCAAGATGTTATTGTGCTCGCTGAAAAGCAGAATTTCATTAAAAAAAATTGCATAATATCAAAATTGAAGGAGCAGCATACGTAGGATAAAATAGAATAATTTTTGAAAATTTATAGCTCCTTCAATATTGAAGATAGGCAATTTGTCCTTCTTTGTTTTTTTCTTGAAAATCGTTCGAACTACAACATAGCGTGGTTTTATTTTCAATTTTTGTCGCCTGAAAAATCCAATAAATAATTTACATAAAAATTCAGAAGTAAATCTGCCCCTTCAAAAATTGATATTTGCAATCAACATAGATGCCCAACATGAAGGAATTGCGGCAACGTTCAACTATAAAGGGTGCACAGAGATGAGTAAGTGGTTATGCCGGAGCGCAGCGAGGTTGAATTACTTATGGGTGAAAATCACCCATGTGTGCCAGCTAAGGGTTAAAAAATTATTGAAGTTCGATATTTCCACCACTGCAGACATGTCAAACTACCAGAATCAGCTGAAAATCGATTTTTCAATTTTTCGAAAAAAATTCACATTTTTGTCCATAACTCGAAAAGTTGTTTTTGGACTTGTGGCCCCTTTGCGCTTGAGAGGTCACATATGGAAAAATGAAATTTAAATTTCGTCACCATTTGAACAAGAGAAAAGTGGGTGTGGGGTAAACCTTTTCTTCACTAATGAACAAAAAAATTGACTCTCTTTTAGATCACCTTTTTTCATGTATGCTTTCGAAATACTTGAAAAAAATATAAGGGCGTTTTAGTACGCTACCTCTTCTCCTTAATCCTTAGTCGACTAGACCCAAATCACTTATTTGTAAACATCACGTGAGAATTAAAATTCATATTTATTCGTAAATTACTAATATTCGTCTATCTTTTTGAAGTTCATTAATCAGTGACCTTGGTTCTTTATTAATGCTGATGATACCAAGAGGACTAACATTTTGACGCATTTATTCATTCTTGATGACAATTTCGAATCGAAATCTATAAGACCATAATTATTTAATCATTTAAATCGGCTTGGATAAGACTGAGAGAATTGGAGTATAATATTACATCTTGGCATTTCTATGCTAGATGTGCTAGAACGATGTTGATAAACGTAAGCTCGCCATTCTTGAGCGTAAATTTGAAATAGCCCGTAAGTCGTTCAATTATAAGCGTTACAAGTGGAAGGGTCGAGGGCGAATGCCTCGTGCTCGTACGTGTTTTGCGAATCTTGGCAGTGGAAACACGTGTTTACGAGTGGTCGCCTTTTACTTTTACTAATTATCGAGCAAACCGAACAGGTTTAGTTGGCGAGCATGAGGGGTTTAATTCAATTTTTACGAGTACCGAGCGTAAAAAGTAGGGGTTTATTGTTTCGATGATCGATGGTGAAATACCGAAGTTGCGGAAAGAAACGTGAACAAATTCGAACGAACGTTTTGTAATTTTCGTCGAATTTAATCGCGAAGCCGAGTCTGCACGTTAAACCGGTCGTCGTCGGTTGAAAATTTTTTAAATCGAACTTTTCCACGTTGCCGCGCCGGTTCGTTAGTGGTTTAGCAACTGCCTGCGATTCGTAGAATTACCTAATTGGTCGGTAGCCATTCTCGCCTTGTTTCGGCGCAGGTTGGTGTTAGCTTTGGAAGTGTCGAGATATTAATTTTACGTATATGAATTGTGACCGGTGCCATACACTTCCACATACTCGTATTAACACGAGTACTATAGACCAATAGCTTGTATGAAAATTAATTGATAAAATCTTTGTGTAATGTTTTTGCCATGCTAATCGATAAAAAGGCAACTAATGAAGGATTATAGTGACATTTTTTGCATTTTATTTATGTAATTACAATACGTACGCTAATATTAGGAAATTTTTGGAAAAAATTCATTACAGCCATAGTATCATTGATTTTGTTATACCATTGACAAAATGGCGCTTACAGTATTGACTGGCTTCATTTTTGAAGTACGCAGCTATTGGTCTAGTATTAAGGTACGGGAGTTGGGGTCGGATGCGCAGCGCTACGAGTTTCAAAATCTCAATTATTAAGGAGTAATTGTCGCATATTTTTCACGGATAGAAATGCCCAACGAAAAAATAACAAGGGTCGGAGGCCGACTTCTTTGAGCCTAAATTTTGATATAAGTATTTTTGTTTAACCAAACGAGATAAAAAGAAAAGAAATGCAAAAATCATTCGCAGCCTATTCACATGCTTTGAATCACGGTCCTCTCCAGCCCTCTGTATCAGCGTAACTACGAAATAAATTTATCGATAATTTTTCGAGCGTTTCAACAATGAAATAAAAAATTATTATTAATCTTTTTCTCGAACGATGTAGGAAATTGTTTGGCTCGAGTTGAATAAGCGCGTTCGGGGAAACGAACCGATGAAAATAAAACGAACTCGCATCTGTTCGATGCGCAAATTTTGAATGACCCGTACCGACTCATTAAAATACGGTCATCGCCGTCGTCACGTTTTATAAATAGTAAATGAAAGAAAATACGCGCGTTTTAATCGCCATCACAGTCACAACACGCACAACACTGCTCAACCAACTTATGCGACGGGAAAAGCGAATTGAATAAATATGCTATGAGATGTTGTCGATAGGTCGCCATTGCAAATTGACGTATCGTCCAATAATCGTATGCGCACATAGCAAAGATTTATGTTCAAGTATACCCTAAAGAAAAAGTACCGGATTACATCTTTCCCTAGGCTGTCTAACAAGAGTGAGCCAGTGAGCCAAATTCCAGTGTATTATTTGAAAAGTGGAGATAGCGAGATTATCGTAATATTATTAAGCCTCTGATGTCACGCATTAAAAGTAATTTAAATTATAAAATAAGTGCCGAGTGACTCAAGAAATTGAAATATAATATGTTATTGTGCTCGTTGAAATGCAGAATTTCATTGCAGAAAAATTGCATGATATCAAAATTGAAGGGGCAGCATACATAAGATAAAATAGAACAATTTTTGAAAATTAATAGCTCCTTCAATATTGAAGATAGGCAATTTGTCCTTCTTGGTTTTTTTCTTGCAAATCGTTCGAACTACTACGTAGCATGGTTTTATTTTCAACTTTTGCGACCTGAAAAATCCAATAAATAATTAACATAAAAATTCAGAAGTAAATCTGCCCCTTCAAAAATTGATATATGCAACCAACATAGATGCCCAAATTGAAGGAATAGTGGCAACGTTCAACTATGAAGGGTGCACAGGTATGAGTAACCGGTTACGCCTGAGCCCAGCGAGGTTGTATTACCGATGCGTGAAATTCACCCATGTGTGCCAGCTAAGGGTTAAATGCCCATTTCAGACCCTTGACTTGATTTATAGATATCCTTTCTGAATGAGATCGAAGTTTTCAAAAATTTAAAAATGTCGAAGAAGTTTGCATTCGACACTTCTGCAGTTATGTTTTGTGATTTAAAGATTAAAAAAATTTTAGTTACAATTTTTTCTAAAATTTAGGTTGCTAAACTTCTTTGATTTTTTTGAAAACCGCGCCAATTTTTGATTATTTTCAAAAATCAACAACAAAATGCGTAATTTATGGTACGTGGGTGCCAAGGTCATGGCGTGATCCAAGTCCATACAAGGGAAAAATGTGTTAGGCTTTTTTTTTTTTCTTAGAAGTCTTAGCGCCTCCTCCACTTCCTCCTGTAGTCCCAGATTATTTACAAAAAAATTTCAGCCCGAACCCGTAAGAGGAACACGTGTCTTAAGAGGCTCAAATTCGCCATATTTGACCTAAAATTATTGAAAGTGCTCTTAACAGTATTCCTATGGAAAAAGAGGGAGTATGAATTTGCTAAAACATTCAATACAAAAATATTCGCATTTTTTACGTAAATTATATGTATAGTAGCCATAGTACTTAGTCTGTATTATACTTCACAAATTTCTTGTTAGTTTAACGATAGCTTTTGAAATAATAAATAATTCAAGCTCAAAAAATTCCGAGCAAAATAATTTCGGCCGAAAAATCTGCTTCCCACTCCCCTTCTTTTCCTTCTAGCAGTACAGGTGCTCGTGCTTTAGCTGATTCACTGTTGGTACGCTGCTTCGCTCGCACTGGCGATATTTTATTTTGATTCCTTCGACTTGCATTATTTGTTTTGAAATTCGCATCTTTTTAAATCAACCAACGTAATGAAACTTGGTCGAGACGGTCGTCGTTGCCAAAACTTAATAAATAAATACACGAGCGCGTTAGATTTCCTAGTACATGCAGGTGACGCGAGATCACGCGAAAAGAGATTAAAATAATAATAATAAAAAAGTTGCCTTCGTCGCGAATATAACAAATAGGTGCGCTTTAAGTGTTTAGGGGTACGCGTATATTCGGTGCCAATATTTTTTCGTTTTCTTTTTTTCTCCTCGCAGATTTAAGGAGTTGAACGATGTCAACGATGATGCGAGAGTCGCAAGGTGAAAGCGTTTAGATGACGAAGGATGTCGGTACCAGCTAGCAGGTTATTACGCTTCCGAGGTCTTCGAGTTTCGAACGTGCTTATCGTATACTTGATTAGCACTACGTTTAGCTCTCGCGGTGTAGTAAAATCGCGCCCTCAAAAGCTCAATGTTCTTACGATGAGTATAATACGAGTATTTATTTATGTAGAAAAGCTATAGAGGGCGCATGAAGAATTTACTCGTAGCCTTATAAATGTGGTGTGCTTACTGCATTCAGCTATCAGTAAATGAATTTGCAGATAGGTTGTAATTTATGAGTTCTGCTTTCATAGAGTTTGAGGTTGTAGGTGTAATGTATAGTATTCTTATCATGAAAAATCCGTCTCTCACAAATATTGCACCGCTGACAACTTTCGAACGAATCTTAAGAAAATGAGACGACTCATTCGATACGAATTCAAAATAGGTAATATTTTTCAGTGCAAAATGAAAAATTTTTTTCGCAAACCAGAATCTAACTTTGAAATTAAATTTCAACTTACTAGATATTATTCAGAAAGTTCAAATATCTTTTCCACTCACTCACTATGCTTGAAAATGCTGACTCACGATAGGCCATAGTTATGAATTGAACCTCTCTCTTACACTTTTATTTAACATTTTTAATTGAGGGGTAACCTTTCTAGACCGTTTAAGTCTGTTTGCATCGTATCGTATCGATTTCATATTCAAGGTTACCATTACGTTGGAATTGCAATACTCGATTATCGATAAAATAAAAAGTGAACGCTACGTTGTCTGGAGAAGCTTAGACTTGAGATTCGAATTACATAAAACTCGATTCCATTAGCGCGTACGAATTCGTCCATTAATTCACGTTTATTCGTGAAATGCGCTGAGATGTTTGCCACGCTAAATGCAGACACCTGCGGGCTGAATCGTAGTAATGCTACGTTCTTTGCTACAGTCCGCTACAAATATTATATTTTTGAAACGACGACAATTTATTGTCCTTTTCTATCACCTTTATCGTCTAGACGAGCAATGATGCTGATTCAGCTCATCAGTAGGTGTGCGATGATGGTGTAAACATTCTCTATTCGTTTGCCACTGGCTGGAAGAAGACAAACATGTGTACATTTGCGCAATGAGGAGGAATTTTCGATTTAAAAAAAAAAAATCCGACCTATATTAGGATATTAAACGAATAGGTTTTCGTAATTGCCACACGAGTAAATGGCAACTGGTAAATGATAAACCACTTTCATCGTTTTACAACGTAAATTGTGCCACTTATGGGATGAACTTCTTGTCTACGCGTTCATGGTAAATCGTGCTTCGTGCATTACCTATACGATACGTGAATTGAAACACGAAAAACCAGTCATTGTATACATACGAGTACCAAGAAATTAGTGCGTGCAGCAGTTGCATATTAGGTATTCAGCTACGAAGTATCATTAATTTGATTTTTAGTGCTGCACGAAGCATGTATTAGAAGCGTTGCAAATTTAGCTTAATTTTCATTTCACCTTCTCAACGGAAGCATCTGTCGTGTTTTCATATTTAAAAATACAAAAAGCTTGGAAATTGTTCAATCGACTACGAATGATCTAAAATGTGGAAGCTCGAAGGAGACTTATTTTAATATCAACTGCTTGTTCCAAGTGTTTGTGGAAGGGGGAAGGGGGCAGAAATCAGTTTGCGTACTTGAAGGTATTATTATATTTATCTCGCCCCTTCCTCTTATAATTAAGTAAAATAATTTTTTAAGTAAAGATTTCATATAGGATAAAGCTAACGCTCAGTACAAACTTATAGAAATTACATTCAGTTATTCAAAATAACATTACAAAATTTGGTAGCTCTGTTTCACCGGTGAAAAAGAAATCATTCGTTTGTGCAGGCAATATTTCCGTTTATGCTCACCCCTACCCCTCACCCCCCCCCTTACCCAAATTCTAAAATTCTCTGAAACGGACCAGCGTAATGAAGTCTCATCCGTATTTACAGTCCTTTGTGCTTCGTTCGTGTATGCTTGGTAAGCATTATTTTTGGTTGTGCATCCACCACCCTTCCTGTATAAGGTTAGGTTTAATGCAATTTCGTTCGTTAAGATTAGGCAGTCGTTTATGTTTCGTTTGTTCATGTTGGTCCAGTTCTTTCAAAATTAGATACTTGTGATAGTTGCTATAGAACGAGCCCTTACATGTAAATCGTAAATTGTTCAGGAAAGGGTTAACCAACATACTACGTCGATTTCAAACTCAAAAATGTGGTATAAATACGCAATTTTGGGACATTTTGAACACACCGTATTGTCGAGGAAGGTTTTTAGAACAAAAAATACAAATAAATTAGAAAAAATGATTTTTTACATGTAAGGGCCCTTTCTACAGCGACCATCGCATTTAATGTTTACATTGAAAATCTCGAATTTTCCCATTGTGGAAATTGAACGGGGAAGAATGTCCCCATCCCTTTTCACAGCCTATAAAAAACGGCTAATTTTTAATACTTTGGTTTTTCGTTGAAAACGTAGCTAAAAACAAGCTCAACTTGCACCACATACTTCAAAAGTATAGTGACCTTGTGTTCGATGCATGGTCAGGCATAGTTTATCGAATTTGGTTGCTTTGCTCGAAAAAATTGTCCAATTACGAAGATTTATTTGAAATAATACTAGAATTGGTTATGTTCCCATAGATTGAAAATTACGACGAATATATTTACGTTAAACTCTGTAAATATTTAGAAGAAGTGATAGACTACTATTTACGTCAAGTTTTGAACATTTTGAAATAATTTTAAAAGTGATAATATCTCTCCTGATGCTAGTGAAAAAATCGAGTAAGAATGATATTTTATAAAGCACATACGTATTACCTATGTACTGAAGTCTAGCCATTGGTCATCTTGGTGATCGATTCGGCGATAAATGTAAGAATGCGATGATATGGCGAGTTAGATGAAAAAAAAAAGAAGATGGAAACTAGCCTTGAAAAGCGAAGTAAAAAGTAGCTAGTATACCAAGCACCAGGTAGTTTGCCGTGGTACCTAGTTCCGATCTTTCACCTTCATTGACGAGTAATTACGTATACGTACTAAATACGTATAATTATAATCTATACCTATTAGAACGTTTGGTAACCTTTCTACAATCGTTGCTCTACAGTGTATACATAAGGCTTATGAAAAAATCGAAATAGAAAACCCTGGCGAGTGATACGCCATTACGATTAGTCAATCGGTCTACCCGTCTGCGATTACACTACGTACGAAAAAAGTATATTTTTCAAACGTGAATTGAATTATACATCAATCAAACAAGGATTTTGCCGGCGAATCGAAGCATTTGACCGTGACCTTAAGTAAAAATATATTTATATACCTACGGTATTGAAAATGATCGATCGAGTACCTCTACCTATAGTGCCTATTACGCGACATAACCTTTGTACCAGTTGCGATTTGTGTACGCGCGTACGCGTACGAAAAGCAACTACAGCCTCCAGACGGCGAAGAATTTTATAGTTTTAAACTTTTTCTTTTCCTTGTAGCCGAAAGCATAGTACAGCCTCCAGACGGCGAAGAATTTTATAGTTTTAAACTTTTTCTTTTCCTTGTAGCCGAAAGCATGAAAGAAACAGATACTCGGCTCGTATCTCGCGATCGCAACGACATGTCGAATCGAACATGTAAATAAACCGAGTGAAGATTGCGTGATACCGGATCTGAGTTCAAGATTTCCGCTAACCGTACAGATATTTTTGAATTAATGAGTTGATTAATGCAAATTTTAAATGAACTAGCCTGTTGTGGGAAGCGTTCGGCGAAGCGGTTCGGTCTGGAAAGTTTTCGTATTTTCTAGTTTATAGTGTGCGCGAACATTTTGGGTGGGTACTAGACTAAGCCCGATTTCGTTCGTTTTTTTTGTTTTTTTTTGTCGACAAGAAACGTCATAGTACCGAGGGTAATATTATTGCTGTTCTTTCAGGAGCTATTACGTTTACATTTTTCTAATCTGTATCAACGTTTATTTTAATTAAATGATCATAAAAAAAAAAAGTAAGCAGCCATGCCGCATTACTGGAGCTGAGTTTTTAACTGGAGCTTGTTTGGATTTACTAATAACTTTGCTTAACCGTTCATGACTACAGGCCACACCCAATACCAAGTCTGAAAACCCCTACCCTATCCTTTCCAAAAACACTTGAGAAGTTGAATTTGGCACAAATGTAGTATTTCTTGCCATGAAATAATCATGTGAACACATATTTCTCAAATTATAACTATTTGAGGGTCCTCAAATTATCTTCAAATTTTGATAATCCGCCATTTTGGATCCATTTTGACTCAAATTTAAGAGGTTATATTCTGGTCACAAACTAATCCTACACACAAAGTTTGACCATTCTAGGCCGATTTGGTGATGAGATATGGAAGATTCATGAAATTTCCTGCAGCAATTTCCCCTCCAAAAGCCGTTTTTTGCTCTAACTCCCCTCCAAAATCACTGAGGAAGCTAAAATCAAAATACGTTTGTCACTTGGGCTCATTTTATCATATGACACAGCAATAAAAAATTTTCGACCCTCCTGTACCCCCACCACTATTTTAGGTTGATAACCCCGCCTTCCCCCTCCAACATCATGTATGGAAGTGAATTCGGGATATAGTATACAACTTATCCCCAATAACCATATGAATTCATATTAATTACATTTTTACCAACTTGAGGCTCCTCAAGCTCTACTCAAAATTTTGATAATCCGCCATTTTGATCCAATTGACCTCTTTTATACTTGATTTGGTGGGAGATATGGAAGATTCAAGAAATTTCATGACTCAAAACTTCCTCAAAAAGCCGTTTTTTGATCTAACTCCTCTCAATATGCACTTAGGAAGCTGAAATTTGGATATGTTAGTATCCGTGACTCACTCTTTCATATGAATCAAAAACAAAAATTTGAGCTATTTGCCCTTCTCCAGCCCCCTCAAAATTTGAGTGATCCGCCATTTTGAAATTTATCGAAAAAACAAAAAAACTATTTTTGCGTATTTTCAAGAAGAGTTCCTCACCGAATTTTGAGCGAATTTTATCCACACCCGGCGAGTGACACAAAAAACGAATTTCCAAAAACAGGTTTTTGCTAACTCTCCTCAAAATGCACTTAGGAAGCTGAAATTTAATATGTTGGTGTCCGTGACTCACTCTTTCATATGAGATCAAAAACGAAAAATTTGAGCTATTTGCCCCTTCTCCAGCCCCCCTCAAAATTTGAGTGATCCGCCATTTTGAAATTTTTCGAAAAAACAAAAAAAGCACTTCTTCGTATTTTCAAGAAGAGTTCATCACCAAATTTTGAGCGAATTTTATGAATACTCGCCGGCGCTACGCGTGAGGGAAAAAAAATATATATATACCAAAAAGTTGGACATTTGCCAGATGATTACAAATGGTCTGAAACGCAAATATTTGAAGACCCCACCCTCCCCTGACCTTCCCTTCCCAAATCAGGTAGGCTGTAATAGCTGTCGTTTTTTAGTTAAAAACTCAGATAAAAAATTAAATATAATTATCTTAAAATAAAATTTATTACTTTGAATTTTTTCATTTTTTTAATGAAAGGAAAAATTAGAATTATTAGTATAGAAATTAATAATTAATAATAATTTTCAGCCCTCAAATATTCCGGAAATATCTATTACCTATTCTTTTTTGCTGTACCGTATCCTGCAACTATGACGAAAGGCACGGGCTTAATGTTGTTTAGATTTTTGAGAAAAGATTAGTTTTTCGAAGGAAAGAGATTAACAAGGGGATATTTTCCAAGACTTCTGGTAGTGTACTTGGAAATTGAAGGATGTTAGCATAGTCCAGACAGGTGGTTTCTAAAACGGGAGTAATTTTTTAATAAAATTTGAAAAATTACTAAAAAGAATTATTTTTGAACAATTTTGATTTTTTGCGTCCGATAGTTATATTTTGTCGTGAAATGTCTAAAAAAATTTTTAGTCGCTATTTTTTTCAAAATTTAGTAAATTAAACCTTTTACTTTTTTTTTTTAAGCACTAATTTTTGATATTTTCACTATTTATTATAAGGGTATAATTTATGAGTCACGTGCATGGTGCGGATTTGATTTCAGTTTTTGTAAACCACGGAAATAAAATATGCTCGATTTTTGCCTCGCAGACGTTCCCAAAATTTGAGATATTTGGTGAAAAATCACCCAAAATGTGTCGTTCTAACCAACATTCTGATGTTTTAAGTGCCTCATTATCGCACCATGTGCGCGAACCTTAAATTACTCATTTACGTATTATTTGTTTTTAAAAATATAAAAAATTAATACATTTTCAAATTGAAAAAAAAATAGCAAATAAATGTTTTTTTGTCTTTATACGACAAAAATTAAGCTCTAAACGTAAAAAAAAAAAATAAAAATCGGGTAAAAATCGTTTTGTCGAATTTTTGAAGAATTTGCCCCATTTTAGAAGATGTTGGTAGTAAATTTGAGGGCTGAAATTCTTTAAATGTACGAGTGTGCTGACTCTTTTTCTTGATAAAAGCCCATTTCACGTTAATTGGTTGCTCTATACTCAATACTCAACTTTATACGCGATGGCGTTTGTGATTGTGTTGTCCAAAGCAATATTATATGGTAATTTATAATTTATGTTCATTTGCGTTCGTTTGGGCTTCATTTTTTTCTCGTTGTTCAAATGCTAGTCAAGGAAACTATTAAAAATTTTGAAGTTCATTTAACGAATAATTTGGATCATTAAATATGGAATGAAGTGCCGGAAATTATCGTATAATTTGTACTAGTGTACAATGTACAATTGTACATACACCTTCAATGTTTTTTAATAATGCGATAAAATTACACCAGCCAAAACAGACGCCTTATTGTACTCGTAATTACTCACTCATTAGGTATTATGTTGTGCAATATGATGGAGTTCGTTATCTGTCTAAAAAAATGAATGCATTGGCGAAATCTCGACCCAGCGCGGCGAGTGTTAGTTTATTCTATTTAGTTTTATTACATACATCGTTTAGTACCTAGTACTTATCGGTAATCTCTGACAACACTATTAACTATTAAGATAAGATAGTTTAGTATTTTTTAGTCTGTAGTTGAAGGGTGAAGGCTGAAGGCTGAGGACTGATTTAATATACAGTGCGTAGAACACATGTAAGTGTAAGCACCTGTAACGTTGTTGTTATCGCCAAAGAACGGTGTCACCAGTCATCGTAACAAAAATTAGTCCCAGATTTAGCCAAGTACAAGCAAAATTATGCAGAGGCAACGTTAATAGGGTGAAATGTCAGCCTATAACGGACACACTGTCGGTCTTAATCGACACTCATGAATATTTCATGCGTGTACAGTGTACGGGGCATTTTTTGTAGTCGACCATCATCCACCATTTCCTATTTCTACTTATGTACATCTTCCAAATGTGTGGTGTTATTCGCCGATACGAGCGTACCAATCAAAAAGTTGACAAGTCGAAATGTCTATCATTTGATATGATGACTGTGAGTGGAATCGACGCTTCGTTATAAAAGTTTGAACCGGGCCCGTAGCCAGGTGGGGGTAAAGGGGAGCAATGCCCCCCTAGCAAAATTTTTAGCGCACTATATATTATTATTATTTGACGAATGAATTGGATTTTCAGTTGTGTAAAATATGTATCGTCATTTTGCTATCATTTTGTATCATTCACGTAATACTAAAAAAATTAAACATATTAAAAAAATTTCCCCCTCTCCTAAAATTTCATTAGCCCCCCTCTGACCATGTCGACTGGCTACGGGCTCGGTTTGAACGTCATCTTGTACATGACGAAGCTCATTCCGAGAAAAGCAGAAAATATAGTCTCGTCATTCAGTTAAACTATGTCACGATATTATTCGTAATTCGGCTAGCCGCAGATGGTTGAGGAGTTTTTACGAAACAAACTTTCGATATTTACGCTCGACGTGTGTTTTTATTTCATTTTATATTCGTTCTTAAACATAACCGCGCAGCCTTGATAGGTACGTCGTCGCGTCGCGTCGTGTCGTACGTATAGGCGTAGGTACGACTTTGCTAGATTTTTTTTATTTATTTTTTATTAGGTATCTGTGTCAAGTTCTTTTCCCCTTGGACGAGTTTATATCGCGAATAGTATTTGGCGGTTTTTCCTTCACTCGGAAGTGAATTTGTCTCGCTTAGGTGATTCGAATTCGCGATTTCCACTGATATTTGATGATCTACAGAGTTGCTAATGCTTGTACGACGCCGATATACGTATTGGAAATAATAACCGAGTTACAGCATTCTTGACCTTTTGAACGACGAATTACGGACGTTTAACCGAAAAAACGAAATTACAATCGTTATCACTTATCAGCGAACCGGTTGTATCATTCGTGTCCTCTAAATTCTCACGCCACGATCCACGCAGTTATCGTACCGAGTATCGGTCTTTACACTTTGGCGTACAACGGAAACGTCGATAAAATGAATTTTTCTCGCTCATATTACGTCGTACGAGTACAGCACGACGTACACCTACGTACGAGTGTAATTAACGGCGAAATAGGAAAAAAGGATTTGTTGTAATTAATTATCGACTGGCGTTATAATCGAAATCGAGTTTATTGTTGATTAACGCGATAAAAGTAGCGCGTCGTATGAGAGGTGTTTTATTATTTTCACTTTTTGTTTTGTTTTTAATTATTATTTTTTTCAAACCGAGGTAAATGTCTTGTATGGTTTCTCGACATCAATACTCTAACCGAGCAATGTAGTGGTTAAATTCTGTGGAAAAAAGTGATTAGTCAAAGGTTGGCTGCAATGGACAATGAACAATGGTCATACTCGTGTGTGCTTTTATTAACCGAAAATATCGTGTCAATTTATACGACTTCACTATGGGGTAATTTTCGAAAATGTTAACTTTATTTTGGGGTTGAAATTTTTATAATGTCTTTTTGAACGTATTTAGTAACCATTGTGACTCAGCCACGTTGTACACATTTTACCCTCAAAAAACTCATCAATGTACCTCAAAATGGAAGACAAGGAAAGAGGTTTTCAAAATTTCAAAAATAAACCAAACCACCCTTCATCTCTTAAATGCTGAACAAGTCCATCACACAATGTCTTCATTCATGCTCGACATTTTTACGGTGGTGTGGAAAAATTATTTTTGAACTGCGAGTTGAAAAGTGTTTCACTATCTCCTACAGAAAAATGGAGCGAATGAAATAAGTACCTATAATACCATCGCCGACTTTCATTGAATTTGAATATCATAAAATTTACGATAAAAATTAATTCGTAAAAAAAAATTCTAAAACTAAGCAGTAATGCAAATATGTAGTGATGAGCTTAAAAAAAATATAATTTTTCATCCTCTACTCGATTACGAACAAATCATGCTTAATTTATTTTTTTATTTTTTTCAGCATGAGGAAAAATAAAATAAATTAAAGAAATAAACATTTGAAGCTTGATTTCTACAGTTCGTTAATTCAGTACAAAAGAAATTCGAGGTTTTTCCTGTTTGAATTTCAATGGGTCGCTCGGTATATTATTTCTCTCCAGTAAATGATTATTTTAAAATATTTTAGACCAAGTTTGAAAAGCCTCCATTACAAAATACGAACCCCAAATAGCCTTTAACCCTAGAATGCTTTCCTGGGGTGCAGCTGATGGTAACACTGATTTTCTAACGTCGGTTACCTATTTAGTACCTTACTTTACTATCATTTTTTCACTTTTTATGGGTTAATTAAGAACCAAAAACGAATTTACCAATTTGTTTTTTTTTGTTTTTTGTTTTTTTTGTTTTTTTTAATAATCAAAACATCATCGAATTAAAATTTTTATTTTGTACACTTTTTTTTTATTGATGTTCGCAGCATAAACGGATTTAATTTCCTTCATACTCAACTTCAGCCAAAACATTTAAAAACATAATTATATTGAAGGGAAAAACTATTTCTCAGATCGAGAACTTATTTTATGTTTCTTCTAACAAAACTTTAAACATTAAAATTTTGACCATTCTAGGCCGATTTGGTGATAAGATATGGAAGATTCATGAAATTTCCTGCAGCAATTTCCCCTCCAAAAGCCTTTTTTTGCTCTAACTCCCCTACAAAATCACTGAGAAAACTAAAATCAAAATAGGTTTGTCACTTGAGCTCATTTTATCATATGACATAGCAATAAACAATTTTCGACCGCTCCTGTACCCCCACCACTATTTTAGGTTGACAATCCCGCCTTCCCCCCTCCAACATCATGTATGAAAGTGAATTGGGGATATAGTATACAACTTATCCTCAATAACCATACGAATTCATATTAATTACATTTTTACCAACTTGAGGCTCTTCAAGCTCTATTCAAAATTTTTATAATCAGCCATTTTGGATACATTTTGATTCCTATTCAAGAGGTCATATTCTGGTCACCAACTTACCTCACACACAAAATTTGACCTCTTTAACTTGATTTGGTGGGGAGATATGGAAGATTCAAGAAATTTCATGACTCAAAACTTCCTCAAAAAGCCGTTTTTTGATCTAACTCCTCTCAGTATGCACTTAGGAAGCTGAAAATTGGATATGTTAGTGTCCGTGACTTACTCTTTTATATGAGATCAAAAACAAAAAATTTGAGGGATTCACCCTTCCTCCAGCTCTCCTCAAAATTTGAGTGACCATTTTGAAATTTTTCGAAAAAACAAAAAAAGCACTTCTGCGTATTTTCAAGAAGAGTTCATCACCAAATTTTGAGCGAATTTTATGAATACTCGCCGGCGCTACGCGTGGGGGGGAAATATATATATATACCAAAAAGTTGGACATTTGCCAGATGATTACAAATGGTCTGAAACGCAAAGATTTGAAGACCCCTCCCTCCCCCCGACCTTCCCTTCCCAAATCAGGTAGGCTGTAATAGCTGTCGTTTTTTAGTTAAAAACTCAGCTAAAAAAAAAAAAAAAACAGATTTTTTCCACATAAATTTTTGCACTTAATTTATATTTCCCTCTTTCACCTTTCCCCCCTCTACATGTACATTTTTTTACCGAATAATATCACATGATATGTTCTACATGCTGACGCAACTCCCATACTCGAGATATTTATTTTCAGTTTTTTTTCTCAAACAGTATTCAATAGTTTGAATAGGCAAATATCATTATTATAACTGTATTACAGTGGACTATTCAACACACAAAAAGAACCAGACGTTTCGCAAAAAATTCTGTTTTGAAGAGTTCTTAAGCTATTATAATAATTTTTTTGGGGAAGCATTCTAGGTTAAACGGAGCTATGACAAAGTAACATTAAATTTGTAAAAACACTATAGAGATATTGGTGGTTTAGTGTTATTACTCGTGTTACCATTTTCAGTTGACACTTGTACACCACAACCGCGTAACCTCGCTTATCATCTCGAATTGTAAAACCGAACAAACGGAATATTCCGCGAGTGCTACGAGATAAGAAAAGGAAAAAAAGCTAAAAAACGCGTTACGGTTCGATGGAAAAAAAAGAGACAGCGCTAATTAGCGGTAACGATGGCAGCCCTAATGTTGGTAGCGTCGCGTCGCACGCCGCAACAACGTGATCGAGTCCTTCAACGTGGTCGCCACGCCGTGTAATACGAGAACGGGCCTCTTCACCGAACGTATCCAAAATAAATACGTACCACTTACCGCGTACCCGCGGTCCGGCCAGGGGACCATCGTCATCTACCTCTAATTGTATAATATGGAATCGTACAATCGTACAATGGTAAAATGCGACATGACAAACCAACATTCAAGGTCGAGGTCGGTAAATTTATGCACGCGTACTATTGTATATTGTATAATTTGTACAGGGAAGAATTTTTTCTTCCATTCACCTCCCCTCCCCTCCACTCGTTTTCTCCGCCGATATCACTGCATCGGTTAGGACGCGAACGATCATCGCGTTAAGGTGAATTATCGTCAATTTGTACGTGTATCGCGACCGGATCGCGGTCGCATCGCAAGATTTATGTACCTTGTTGGCTACGTTATCAGCGACGTCTGGCGTCGAGACTTTTTCCGCCGCCATAAATCGTGTACTTGATACGAAACCAAGTACTCTGAAGCTAGAAAAAATATGCGAGCTTAATAAATTAAAATTACCCACCTCGTTCAGCTATACTCGAACGGTACAACTCATATACGTGACTGGTTACGTAAGGTTACCGTTACACAGCTACTCATCAGTACCAAGAATGGTGATTGGTTTTTGTGGCGTCGCTGTTTCGTCAATTCTAGCAAGGCAAGTAACTTAACTTCGACACCCACATTTCAATGAAATACATTTTGTGGTAAACTAAATAACAGGTATTATCATCTTATAAAGTCAAACAAACAAAAAACACCTTTGCCAGGCTCAGAATCCCAAATTCCTAGTAAAATTTTGAGAATCACTCCATCTCGTTGGCATTTAGATGAATTTTATCATCCCACTCTGGTCTCAAAATTAAAAATTTATGAATACATAGCAGGCGGGGCATGGTATTTTATTATGCTGGAAATTATTCGTTACGAGTATGGTTTTGAAATAACAGTAAATCAACTCGTCGTTGCTGAGTACTGACTACCTGCCCTCTGAGCAGTGATCATTCTGTAGTTGTCCAGTATCCACTCGTAGTTGGCACAACTGTTTGACAGGCGAAATAACGCAGTAATTACGTTAAATACCATTGTGCTCGTCAATCTACCACTACCTAAATAAAAAAATTTTAATTAAATAAATTAACCTAAAAAAAAAAAAAAAATTATTTATTAAATTTATAATAATTAATTCTAATATTAAATCTTTTAAATAAAAAAATCTCATAAAAAATATTCCACAAGCTAAAAATTTAATTAAAATAAAAAAAAAAATAAACTAAAGGTAAATATAAAAAAATCAATTCTATATTTCGACGATTAATTAAAAATATATTTATAATAATATTAAATTTTAATTATATTTTTATAAATTTGACATTTTTTGGTGTATTAATTTTTAGTTTAATAAATTTTTTAAATTATGATATTAAATCTATAATTGCTTTTTTTTCAATTATTTATATAAATATAATTATTTTGTTTTTCTCCAAAAATTAAATCATTCATTTAATGAAAATTTAATTATTTTAAATATAAAAAATTAATTAATTAATATGGCAGAAATAATGTATTGAACTTAAAATTCAATTATAAAATTTTTTTTTTAATTTTTTATTAATAACTAGCTGTACAGTAGATCGAGTAGGAGTTTGAAATTTTTTTTATTTATATATTTATACATAATTATGTATTTGTATTTTATTTCTAGTAAGACAACAATTTTTCAAATTCAATCGATTTTTATGAAAAAAATGTTCTCAGCTAACTTTTCGAATTTGAACTTCAACTTCTACTACAACCTGCTTATTTATGTTTCCATGTTGCCAAATTCATAGCAATTGGGTTCGCACATTTATAAATGATTGAGATAACAAATCATCGTTAATTGAAATAATAAGCCCATAGTAGAAATAGTTAGGTGTATCTAATTTTTACGTATTACACCTGTAACTACTCATCGCCTCGGTTACTCGGCATGGATAGAGCGGTTACTTGTGTGTTGTATGTTCTGAGCACGTAAACTCGTACACTTAGGTACTTATTTGCGACTCTTTTTTTTTCATGTTGCCAAATTCATAGCAATTGGGTTCGCACATTTTATAAATGATTGAGATAACAAATCATCGTTAATTGAAATAATAAGCCCATAGTAGAAATAGTTAGGTGTATCTAATTTTTACGTATTACACCTGTAACTACTCATCGCCTCGGTTACTCGGCATGGATAGAGCGGTTACTTGTGTGTTGTATGTTCTGAGTTGGCCTTGTATCGCATTTTTTCCCCCTACCTATATTGGTCCCTAATGGTAGAAAAAATTCGATGTTTCGTAATTCAACGATGTAATTAATTTGCCGACGTTTCCGCAAGTTTTTGTTTATTTTTTACCCGTCTGTTTTATTCTCGAGCTAAAAAAAAAGTATCTAACTTGGAACGTCCACGTATATCTACGGTTCGATGAAAAAATTACGTAGTTTGATACGCTTTGATGTACATACAATAATTGAGGGACAAAAAAAGCGCGAGCGACCATGGCTCATTGGTGGAGCTGAGCTTTCACTGGTGGCTTGTTCACCTCCAAATACTTGAGACAAAAAAGATTCCTAGAATGTATTCATTTTCAAACACATTGTCATATACGATGATAAATTTGATCTCAAATATTTTAGACTTCCGTACTCATTGCAGTACTCATGGAATGATTCTTTGAGTCATGGATAGAATGATTCTATGACTACTGCAATCAGTATGAAAATATTTGAAAATAAATTTGTTTTTATACGATAGTGAGTTTGAAATTTATTTCCTGTTTGAAAATTACTGTCTTTCAGATATCACAGTTATGAATGCGTATTATTCAGTGAAAGCATTTGAAAAGTTTAATTAATAAGGACATACTGCGGTACACTTTGCCTAATTATCCAATATGAGCTCTTCGAAGCTCTTCAAACTTTTCTCAAATTTTGATTGTTTAATCTACTATATTCAAGAGGTCGTATATCGTGCTTTCAACCAACATTGCATCCCGAAGTTGAGCTTCCTACCTATCTTTAATTGTGGAGATTTCGCTTCAACTCCCCTCAAATCGATCGTGAGGCATAAAACCCTCAAAAATTGGTCCTCCATTCGGCAACAGACCCCACTTTCCAATAAATTACGTCTCATAAAATCCGACACATTTCTCTGGCGTACATCACGTCGCAACAATACAAGAGAAGATGTTCTAATCTATAGGCTCCGAATTGGTCACACCCTCACACCAATCTAACTCATTCTCACCTCATGGCTCGCAATGCTCCGCAAATCTGTGAGCATTGTGGCATTCAAATAACAGTAGCTCATCTTCTTCGAGACTGCCCTCGTTATGCAAGTCAACGTGAAGCCCTACAAATCCCTTCTTCCCTCCCCCAAATTCTAGGACACGACGAACAAACTGTACAGAACCTTCTGGTTATTTATCCGGCGTAACTCACTCTTTCCTCAACTCTAGTCTGTTTAACCTCACGTGCATGCGTCTCTAGCCTTCAGGCTGTACACGGCGCATAATGTATAAAAAAAAAAATTCATTCGGTGAGCTGAAATTTCAATAAGTTTGTGTCCTCATTTTCCTTGATTGTGTGATGCCAAGATCGAAAATTTTGAGACCTTGAGCATCCCTCCAATTGCACATAAAATTTGAGTGAATCGCTATTTCGAATCTAATAAAAAATTTGAAACACGTGAACAAACTCTGACTAATTTCTGAGCGATTTTCACGAGTAGCTGTTTATGCTGCGAAGTGAGTTATAGAGTGGGAAAACATGTATGAATATTAATTATTATGTAGCATAAGAAACGATGCACCGGAATGCTGTAACATGAAAAAGTTGTATGCGGGAAACCCACTACGAATGGAATGAACTGCAAAAATTTAAGGGCTATTAAAATTTATATTGTATCTATACGTATGAAAAAAATTATTAATCAGTTATTTAAATGAGTAAATAAATTGATTCATTATAAAAAATCTAATTTTTATTTTAGATATTCAAATTATAAAAGTATAAAAGAAACTTTTCTAAGGGGAGAGGGGGAGGGGCAGGTGGCGGAGCTGGTGGAAAATGGGAAATAACGTCTCCATGATTTTTTTTTTTGGAGGGGAAATGAAAAATGTATCTTGTTTGCTATGTAAAAATAACATGCGAGGAAAGGGGTAAGAAATATTTATGAAAATAAAATTTTCATTCCTACAGTTGTAATACATATATTTGAAGGAAAGACTTTGAATGAGCGAATAATCATTTTAGATCTTTTTTTTAATTAAATAACATTGAAATTTGAACGCATTTGGATAGAGGGAGGGGGGTGTAGAAACAGTACTTTGTACCTTCCTAGTTTTTTTTTTTTTTTGTCCGAGGCGATGTACAAATTACTCATTTTGCCCCACGTTTCGCCCACACGATTCTTCTTCAGCACGGATTAAATCAGCGAATCGTGGAAGTTTCTCTCAGTACTATTTATTCATTGAACTCGAGTAAATTAGTTTTCCAAGACGTGGACTTCTACAGTCCAAAAATGTAGTATTTTTATTATGGGATTTCTCGTATTAATTCCACATTACTCAGAAACCATTTGTAATATTCGCTTGCAATTCTTAATAATACAGAAAATCAGGTTTCAACTTCAAACGCACACGTAAAAAATAAACGCGCGAAAGGAAAATTTCAGAATCTAAAAATATTCAATCTTCGATTTGTACGATACTTCAGAGCCAACGTCAACGAACTGTTTGTTCTTCGACACGATCACGAATTTTATTTTTTATCCTTCCAGTGGAACATTTAAGAAATGAAATTAGCTTACTTTTTCGACGATGTAAAAATATTTCATATTTTATTCATAGTACAGGGAAATAAAGATTGAGCCTGGAAAAAAATGGTAGTGAGCTGAATTTCACATTATATGTTCAGAATGGTGTCCTTAACAAGGTATAAAAAGTTGTCACCCCTAGAGGTGAGCTAACCCCAGAGGGGCTAAAACCCGCAAAAAACAGTTTTTCCTGTTTTTTGCTAATATCTTCGAAAAAAGGGTTTACGTCAAAATAAGTTATATCAAAAAATGTTCCCCATTAAATTTCCTACAGAATGAGTGAGACAGTTTTCTCAAAAAGTCATTAGTAAGCCCAAAATGGGGAGGTCAAAATATACCAATTTTTAGAATTCCCTTTCGAAAATCAGTTCTTTGTTTTATCTTCTATACGGTGCGTCCTACGCAAAAATTGTTAATATTGAAAAATATTTCCCGTTCAATTTTCTATAGGTACATGAAAAACTTTTCCCAAAAAGTCATAAAAGGGCCCAAAATGGAGGGCCCAAAATACATTAATTTTGGAAAAATTTATTCACATGTGTTCATATCTATTATCAAGTGACCTATGCAGATGATAAAGATGAACAAATAATTTTTACTGATGATTCCCCCTTCCCTTCCTCCTCCCTTCTTTTGAAATCCTTCTCCAAATTTACATTATAGAACAAAAAAATTACAGATATATTTTGAAGTATTTGTTTCAACTCAGTTCGGGATCATCTATTCCCTCTTCATCACTCATTTCCACCTCCATACTGTTCGTGCTATCAGCTCCACAACGATGACCACACAGCTTCGAACATTTCAGTTTTGAAATAACAGAAAGTTAGGTCGTGCAAAATCTTTTTGTTATGCTAACTTGAAAGTTATTAGCTTTTAACCTGTTTCCCTCCATGTGCAAGCAGAATAGCCTTTCTAATAGCAACAACACCTCGTTATTGCACAGTTGCAACAGCTCCTCCATCGGATAACGAATCGTTGCAAACGCTATTAGCTACTCGTAAAGGAAAATTCATTGGGTAAACTTTAAAAATACGATAATTAACTACCTACTTACCGAATCTCAGTATGCAAGAAAATTCAAAATAATACTGATTTTTGAAAGGGAATTCTAAAAATTGGTATATTTTGACCTCATCATTTTGGGCTTACTAATGACTTTTTGAGAAAACTGTCTTACTCACTCTGTAGGAAATTTAATGGCGAACATTTTTTGATACAACTTATTTTGACGTAGAACCCTTTTTTTCGAAGATATAAGCAAAAAACAGTCAAAAACCTGTTTTTTGCGCGGTTTTAGCTCCCTCTTGGGATTAGCTCATCTCCTAGGGGTGACAACTTTTTATACCTTGTTACGGACACCATTCCGCACATATAATGTGAAATTCAGCTTACTACCATTTTTTGACCTTTTTTTCCAGGTTCGGTCAAAAAATGAGCTTATTTCCCTGTACTATCAAAGTAGTGAAGCGTAGGATGTAGAATCGGTCTTGAAATAACGCGAAATCTTATGGCGAGCGCGATTACCTTTTTTCACGAACATTTAAAATTTGAGATTAAATTTTTTTATTCTTCGTTTTTAGGGAGTAACACAGGAGAGACTTGAGTTTTTTTTTTTTTAATTGTAAAACGTCGGTGCTTATTCTTTTACCCAGAGTTTATAATTTTTTATCGCTCGACCCTAGAATTCGTTGGATTCTCAATTCTTGTTGCTTTGCTTGTTTTGAGTTGCAGGATTTCACCAGTAGATATGGTAGAATAATATTTGAATTCTTCGAATTTTTATTTTTAGTTCATGCGTTTGAAATTATGTATTTTGAAAGAAAAAAATATCAACACCGACGCGATGTAATTACTGCAACGCGATTAATTGCTAATTACTCGGGTTCGTTAAAAAAGACAATTAATTAAATAATTGCGTTGATTTTCGTCGAGTAGATAGGTAGGAATAATTTTTGTATTCTGAGACATTGTGTCGATTTAATTTTATGCGCAATTTACTGCGAAATGTGAACATTTATGCAGGTAGTTTAATATTTTGTAATTTTCGTCGAATCGAAATCGAAAACGAAAACGATCGTAAAATTATACTAGCTATGGCAATCGATTTATGTACAGTTATACGTACGTATTATCTACAATGGTAGTTCTTCTTTCCAACATCGCCTGTGCAAGGGAATTTGAAATATATTATTTTGTAGTGTGCTTCTGGTGCCCAACAATCATATTTATCAAATTTGAGGTATTTTAGACTCCTCGAGCTTTTCTTGAATTTTCACAATCCATTATATTTGCTCCATTTTGAGCCCAACTCGAGCAGGTTACGAATATATTACGATTTTCAGCTAACCTTACGTCTATAATTTGAAATTTCTATGCGAATAAAGATTCGTCTTTATTGATTCCTCTTGCAGTCTACGAGATTCATAGTTAGGTACCTACTGTGTTGCAAAATCTGTGACGGTTGTCGATAAGTTTTTCAAAAGCCTTCAACAATACAATGCGTATACGTGAATACTTGGTCGATGTTTATGTACTTATGATAATGAACTATGGTAACGAGGAGAAGGAATATTTTTAGTAATCTAATTATACCGGTTCGCGAGAACTAGTCGAATTAAAATAGAATAAAGTTAACAACTACGTATACGTATTACGTCGAACCATATTCAACCAATTTGGTTTAATAACAACGGGGCAAAAAATTCTAAACACTAAATTATGAATTGATAAGTGAGAAATTTTCTTACGTCTAAATTATACGCATACGTTGAGTTCTTGAGTAGACCTTCTAATTGGCGAAAAAATTAATTGCGAGTAATTTTGAATTAATTTTTTCTTCTTTTTTTTGTGTGTTTTAGTTCCATCGCCAACAATGTCGCTGACTAGTCTAGAAGCCGGTAACAGAAGTGTCAGTTTCCCTAGCATTAGCTCGTTAGATGAACCAAGGCATCCGTCAGAACCTACAGTACTTTCTATCGAAGAATTACGTCATCATTTAAATTCCTGTTTTACGTAAGTGACAATAAATTTCATTGAGAACGATCAGTGAGTTTGCGTTCTGGATGTTACATTATATAGTAACTTCAGTCTTCATAAACGTTGTGCTTTTTGCTAGTGATCGAGAAATGGAAAAAAGATATCGATATGATCAAGATCGAAAAGATCAAAATTGTCGTATTTTGCCAATTTGCAATAAAAAAATTACCCCATGTTTAGTAAAATTTCACGCTGAATTTAATGCAATGGTCAAAACAATCGACAGAGGACAATATTTGAACTTTTTATTTCATTTTATTGTCTTCTCATTGTTTTTTTGTTCAATTTTGACCCTAAAAACTGTAAAACTTCATAAAATTCAAGTACTTACATAAATTTTAAGAAAAAAGGAACCAATTACGAGTTCACTTTTTTTCACTTCATTAGTTCACTGTTCACTTGTTCAGTTTCACGCTTCCGCTGCTACTAGCTTTCCGCCCAATTTTTAGTATGTTGATGTTCATTTTTATCGGATTTGGAGTCTCAACTTCTATTCTGAACTTGAAACGAAAGATCCAGAAATTCAATTTTAAGATAAGCATATTTATGCGCATCTTAAAGCGTGATTTCACAGTATTTACAGATTTGGCTGATTTTGATCTTAGATATCGATATCGATATAATCGAGATCGTTTAAAATTTTCTCGATCACTACTTCTTGCATCGTACGTTGATTGAATTAGGTGTGAACCTCACGCCTACCTATATGATTTGCATATATGGCAACTAATAATCTGATAAGTTCTTTTGTATGAAGGTTATCACTTCCTACCTCGGGGTAAATTCGCAAACAAGTAAATTGCTGTAGTTTGTTATCAATTGAAATTCTCATTCGATAGATTTTAAAGTGTTCCCTAATTCGGATATTGCGTTTTTTCATTTAGAAAAAAGATGAAAAGCTTTCAAAAAAATCTTCGCCGAGCTTCCAGAAATTTACCGCCAAAAAAATCAAACTTTCGTCTTTTATTAAGCTTTGCGTTCGAATTGAATAAACGATCAAAGGCGATTTGAAAATTTATCGAGTGGGTAGCTTATGCGTATACTTAACCCTCGCTTTCGAAAGCTACGTGGGCGTTTTAGCGAGCTACTCCTGTTATTTCGTTCGAAATTAAATTTCATTTGAGACCTTGAAATTAAGAAACAACTTGGAAATACGGTCTCCTTCTCTCTGTTACCACTTATGTGATACCTACGCGAGACGCGATGAATTTGAGAGTTTTAATCTTTACGAAAAGTTTTTGAATTTGATATTTTATCGTTTTAGATGACGCGTATATTTGTAATTTGATGCTTGAATTGTGTTTATGATTTAATAATAATCAGTTTTATAGTTGATAATTTTAAATTTTAATTACTTTTTTTTTTTTTGTTATTTTGTTTATCAACTAAAAACTCAACTCGAATATCACAGATGGCAATTTATTCAAATTAAAATGATTTTGAGTTATTTTCTTTGCGCGTTTTGATGGTTATTATTATTTTTAAAATATTATTATATTAAATTAGTTTCAAATTCAGTTAAATCGACTTGAATCGAATCGTTTACGTTGATTTTTATTTTTATGTTTTATTAATTCCAAAAATTTAGGCAAAAAATAATATTGTACGCGAATGAATTTTAATTTTATAAAAGATTACTACGATGAGCCATTCATACAGGTGAGGGGAAAAGGGGTAGTGTAAAGAGTCTGACCCAACCAGCCCAAGAAATAATTTAAAGGGTCTCTCCTGATAAGATAGTGAAAACGACACTTCACCCAAATTCGGTCACAAGTGGTCCTAAATGTTGCCCTCGATGAAAAAACTTCCCAAAAAAATTTTTGACCCCACACCCCCACCCCTTCCTGAGAAATCGACTCCCATATGTCGAAAATTCAATATTTTTTAACTCTGCATGGGATGAATGAAAAATTTTGAAAATTTCACCATTGATAGGCATTATATAAGTACATTTGTGGAAATTTTTTCAAATTTTTCGATTCATATTTTCTCGAATTTTTTAGGCTTTGAAATTTTCGAAAAATTGTAAAAATTTTTTTTGAGGGGGTACATGGCTGAATTTTTTTCCATAATTAGCTCGTACTCTAAGGTACAACATGATAATATTTTCAACCCCCTTCGGGGGGTGGAAGTTGGTCAAAAAAAATGAAATGTGTAACAAGAACGTCTCCTAAATTCACTTTTTTGCATTTTTTTTGCGAACAACGCGTTTTAGAGAAAAAGTAGTATAGTAATAAAATGTTTCTCATTAAATTCTCTACAAGAAAGGGTCTTATAATTTTTTTCGTATACCCATTAGGGGAAGAGATAGGGGACTACAAAGTTGCTCCTAATACTAATTATTATTATGTATTACACTATCGCAAAATCAGTAAGGACTAAACAAGAAAAAAAAAATAGAAAATGAACATTGGGAATGAAGGCGAGTTACTTTTCGACTATTGTGGCAAACTTCTGATTGTGGATTTCACAATAAGAATAAATAAAATTCCAAATAATGATGGTGAAGTTAAAATTACGATTATAATCGAGACTAATTTGATGCCGGGTCAAAAATTTTTTTGGGGAGTTTTTTCATCGAGGGCAACATATAGGACTACTTGTGACCGAATTTGGGTCAAGGGCCGTTTTCACTATCTTATCAGGAGAGACCCTTTGCAATTTTATACAAATGTTCAGCTGTAATCTTAGAAATGGAAGGCAAAATATGGCTGCGAATCATTAATTTCGCAAGTTTCACAAATTGTGTTATTAAAAATGAAAAAAATCGGATTTCTACTTTCGAGTTATTTTTAATATTACTATTATTTTTTGAATAAATTTAATCGTATCGTTAGTACAAATTTCCAGCTTTCTGTTGTGAGCTGTTTTATTCAATTCGTGTTTTTATTTTTATGCTTTCCTTCTTATAAACTGTACTTTAGTTGTGAATATTGTCCTTCCTCTCGTTAAAAATTTTTAAATCATGGTCTGCAAATACTCCGAACAGATGTTATAAGTATAACGATTTCCAGACAAATTCCCCCTCCCCCTGCCACTTGTAAAAATTGCTGATTACGCCGCCTTAATCAAGATAATTAGAATACACACATTTTCATTATCGAAAATCACATGTTATTTCCATATACGTATTTTGAAGAAACTGGGAGTTTTGCGGAAAACAATTATTGATTTTTAATTTCGTCACCACCTTGTTATAGATGCGGTGTTAGCTGGCATCAAGACCACGTATCTCTCGATTGCCCAGAATGCGGCGGCTACTCGTTACAACGGCCTTGCGCGCAGTGTGACGGAAAATGCCATACAGTCTGGAAAAGAGATCTCACCATGGTAGGTTTGAAACGAAAAACCTAAATTTAATTGCATAGGATCCGGCAACCCAACAAGCAACTTTCAATGTCACTCGAGAAATGTTTTAGAAAATGAATTTTTCCTATTAAAGTAGTGTGGCTGAAAAATAGTGTAAGAAAAATTTACTGGAACAATACAAGTGTAAATCGTGATATTATATTATGCCTTTAACTCCGGAGCGAGGAGATCTCAAAAAGATCAAAATTGGATCCTTTAGTATTTCTTTATCCCATAGAAATATTGTTTCTTGTTTTATAGAAAATTTTTTACGAAATGAAAATCGTGCTGGCCTAAATTATATTCCAAATTTTCCCGCAGTGCAACTATCGTATGGCTCACTCGCCTCCTCTTCACCATCAAAATGGATTTTCTGCGTTTATCTCGTTGATATGACAGTTGCAAGAAAAACTGAAAAGGAACAAAATTATTCTATTTTTAATTCCGAACAAAAAAGAGTGTACATTCATTTTTGGAAAAAAATGTTGTAAAAGGAAAAAAAGTTCCTTATCACTTATTAATTAATTTTTGGAAAATATGCGATTTCTATACGTGATCATTTTGATGAATTCTCCCATTTATTTCGGTATGAATATCAGTTATTCTACTAGGGTTGTTTAATATTTGACTGTAACCGAATATCACTCGAATAAATATCATACCGTGCGCGCAAGTAATTACTTACACACCAGCGCAAAAATGTTCCAAAACTAATTCATGCAATTTTGAAATAAATGTTATAACAACAAATTGAGGGTTTATTTATATTTTTAAATAATTTAGTAACATAAATAAATTAGAAACGGGGATAAAAGACCATTTTAAAACGTGTGATATTATTTTTTAAATATTGAAAAACTGATCTTAATACATTTTTGCGCTGGCGTGTAAGTAATCATTTGCGCGCACGGTATTGGTCAGGTATTTGCTTATTCGGTTAATATCCAAATATAATTTCATCAAAAAAACCTAGGATCGCTAACAGATTAGCACATGATACAATCACGACAATTAATCAAATTATTTATTTTGTTTTGTTTTTCTTGGCTTTTGATCGCTTGTTTTTGTTTTGTAAAGCATAAAATTTATTCGCACCTAGCGTTTTTTTCATGAACTATATTCGGATAGTAACCGAATGTTGATGTGTTTTAGGGTTGCATAATATTTGATATCCAATATTTGTAACGAAGTATTTGCAAACACATCAACATTCGGTTACTATCCGAATATAGTTCATGAAAAAAACGCTAGGTGCGAATAAATTTTATGCTTTACAAAATAAAAACAAGCGATCAAAAGCCAAGAAAAACAAAACAAAATAAATAATTTGATTAATTATCGTGATTGTATCATGTGCTAATTTGTTAGCGATCCTAGGTTTTTTTGATGAAACTATATTTGGATATTAACCGAATAAGCAAATACCTGACAAATATGATATTTATTCGAGTGATATTCGGTTACAGTCAAATATTAAACAACCGTAATGTGTTTGCAAATACTTCGTTACAAATATTGGATATCAAATATTACGCAACCCTATATTCTACTATTAATTTTTACGAGAGAGCTTCAATTCATTTTTCTTGTACGATGTACTTAAAGGACAAAAAATATTCCAAATTTTTCGTTTATATGGTAATCAACACAGATCTCTCTGACAGTTTTGTACTTTTGTATTTTCTCCAGTTTTAACGTGACGTAAAAAAACGTTATATTGGCTTTTTCGATTTAATGGAGTTGATTGTCGAAAATCTGCGAATTTGTAGAATATGCAATTGGTTAAAATTAAAATGGATATCGCGATTAGAATTTCAACGCTTTATACTTTTACGATTTCTGTTTGGTTTCAATGGTCCGCTTTTTATTGTTAATTGCCCGAAGAGTTGATGTCAGGATTCGGATACGATGTTACGACCGTTACGAGGAAGATGTAATTTACTCTTGTGCACGTGATTCGCGCAAAATGTGAAAAAAATCTCATTACCATCGTTTAAAAGTCAGTGAACGAATTGAATGATAATGAAGGATAAATTCTTTTACGTTGTCGCGAAACGAAAGGATAATGTAGAAAATGGAGATTATAGAAAGAATACAACTCGTTTATGGATTTTTATTGGTCGTGTCGACGTTTCTTGGGAAATTCTTAGCGTAATATTTGTTACGTATCTATGTATTTGCTTTGATAACGGATATCCTCGGCTTTGCGAGAGTAATGGTGTAATACGCGTAGAGAATACTTGAGAAATTTTTTTCTTATTTTTCGAAATCGAATTCTTACGTGAAATCGTTGACGTATAAAAGTCGCGAGCAAAGCTCAGAGTTGAGATCGTTTCGATTTATTTTTTGATAAACGGTGGAAGCAAGTGGAAGTACGAAGCATTAGTGCAACTTCTCAGCGAGAATGTTCGAAGCGGAACCCCGAAGCTGAAAGTTAAAGCCCACCTACGTATGACACTTGAAATGTGAAAGGTGAAGGTAATAGCGAGAGAATTATACAAAATACCTACGTACGTAATTACGTACGTAGGTAGAACTAAACATATGTTTCGGAAGCTTTTGAATTTTCGCCATAATTACAACCCATTTGTATGATATTTTTTGGCACATATTTCCGGTCGTCATCATCATCATCACCACTACTATGAAAGAACAAGGATGCATTATTCTCTCGATGGCTATTATACTCTTGAATTTTTCCTGTAAACGCAAAAATCCTGCTGCAATATGTGTTGATAAAATGCGATTCAAGCGATCGCCGTAAATCTGTTGTTTCGATTATGCACGTGTCCTCTTCGAAGCGGATAGCCAAACAGTTAAGAAGCGTGATTTATTGGCTCTCGGCGCGGCGTCTGTGTTTGTTAACTCACTAATACGCGATGTGTGACGTGAATAACGAATCGGCAATATCGTTTCGAGGTATGGCGCGAATTATTCATCATCATCTTGGTATGGGAGAATGCTTTAGACTCGATGTCGAATTCATTTAGTAGTTCCTTCCAACATTGATCGTTGATTAGCGTCCTATTTGAGGAGTCTAACATGTAGCATTAATTATGGAAAGGTGAACTCGACGTTGGCAGTATCGATGGAAAAAAACGCAAAACTCGCTCGTTTTAATATATCTACAAACAGTCAAACAGGTGCTATAGGAAAACGACTCGTATAATACGAGTATATGTTGAGGAAATGTGACTTTCTGAGAAAAACATGTAAATTGTTAGTATATGTACATGTGCGCTTTTTGTTTTACTGTGCATTATCTCATCGCGAGTATACGATGATTTGCTTCTAAGTAAACAAATCTTTTATCGTGTACGTAGATTTTGCGATTGGTAGGTATACGTTAACATTAAAAAGGAAAATACCTACGACGCGACGTGCACTGTACTCGTATTAACTTCGAAGTTCGAATCGATCGGTGTTTCATTGTTATTACTTTATCCTTTTTCTACATCAGCTATCATTATCTCTCGCATAAGGTATCGAAAAAATTCACCTTCTAGCTTCTACGAATCAACGATACATTATTTGATGATTAGCGATGAGTATGAAGATTCCATAATACAAACACCACCAAGGTTTTGTTGACCTTTGTGAGCCATACTCTGGTTCTTATAGTTATAACAATTTACCTGAGCTCAGTGTCTCATCGAAATACGTATAGCCTTGAACGGAACGAATTATAGGAAACCGGAATATAATACTCGTGATAAGTAGTAGGCCTGGTATATAAATATATAAATATTATAAATTATTAAAATCAAAATATGAATTTGTAAATTGTAAAAATGAAAAAATATACATTTATAGGCCTCGAAATATCGAACCAATGTGGATTTATTTAAATTTATTAAGTTCCATGTACATAATGTTTTTTTTTTTTTTTTTTTTTTTTTTTTAAATAAAAAAATTAATGATTAAGTATGCAAAAATGCGAGTTGTTGAAAAAATGTATTCGATATGCATACCATTATTCAGTCAAATACTCGCAGAAGATGTAATTTTTTTCAAAATTCAGCTTACTTGCATTTGCCATCTCTAGTGATAAAACTTGAAAGCTTTCGACGTGGATTCCTGTTCTATATCTTCATTAAAACTTACCATATTCAGCATAGGTGCAAATTTATTAGATAGCTCATGTTTTAACAGCACCTTGAAAAGAATACCGTCAGGGGCGTACCGAGGACATTCTTCAGGGGGGTGGAGAAAACCAAAAATTACCAACTTATACCATAAAATTTTACCAACTGTTGACCTTTTTTTTTTTTTTTTTTTTGCTCCGCGAAAATAAGATGTTAAATAAGATGTCACAGTCTTCTTGTTAGTCTTCAAAAAATGTAAAAATTAATAATACTGCGCAAGTGGTCAAATTTACCAACTT
Organism: Phenacoccus solenopsis; assembly: GCA_009761765.1. Classification (NCBI taxonomy): domain Eukaryota; kingdom Metazoa; phylum Arthropoda; class Insecta; order Hemiptera; family Pseudococcidae; genus Phenacoccus; species Phenacoccus solenopsis. Next base: position 40,885,414 of record CM019756.1, on the reverse strand, counting down.
TCCAAAAGCCAAGGGGGGAAGCTCCCTCCCCTCCCTCTCTTTCGGTTCGTCCCTGAATACCGTGTTGCTCAGCTACGCCTTGGATTTTTCTTATAGTTGCAAAAAATATCTATTTTTGCAAATAATTGATCTTTGTGTGTTTTGTTTTTCATGTTGTACTCTTACTGTTTGAAAAAAAAAATTAATGACTCGAGTCCTTAATACCGAGTTTTCCTTTTGTTGTTAATTTTTCTTTCCTTGGATGTTTGTTTTTTGAAACTTTAATTAAACGATTATTATTGTTTTTTTCTTTAAATTTCTTATTGACGTGAAAATGTTATTAATAATTTTTTCGACTTTCGACGAGAAGGAGGCGGAGATACTTGACGGTAGTAAAGTTGATATTTGATAATAATGAAGGACACTTGGGAAGAATGCAAGTTGCTACCTTTGTGTAATAGTACTATATGATTTGAGGAATCGCTTTCTCAATAATTAAATTATTAGGTAATGTTTTCATGAATTTAGTGATGATGGTGATGATGATGAATCGATGATGCTCTGTGTAGTGACGTTTAGAAGACGCAAATGTATATTATGATTATCTTTCCAAAATAACTCTTTTTTATCAAAAAAAAAAAATGTTTATTGCTTACGTCAACTACTGATGATAAGAATGAAGTGCACTTATGAATGAATGAAATTAGGCATTGACGTATTTTTATTATTTTTAATTTTGTCCGTCGATGATCGCATTGATTGATGTACATAAATCTATACTCATTATCATCACATTCATTCATTTTGTAAATACGAAAATAAATCGAGAGTAAGCGACTTTCTTTTTACGTAAACTAGCGTCATATTTTTTTCGATTTAGTTTTTGAATTTTTATATTCAGTTCGCTACAAAGCGAAGCAATCATCATTCTAAATTGCGATTGTTAACGAGCAAACGATGACCACAGAATAGAAAGGCGATCGTAGGAATTTGTTATGCCGTGATGGAATTTTTTGTATGAATAGATAATGCTGAAATGCTGAATAACTTATATTTCTCTTATCGTTGAAAAAACAAATTATCCCTCGAGTAGCGAGAAAATTTTTTGGTAGAATTTTTTTTCAGATTTCATGCAATGTAATATGTTATTTGGACGCAAAAAAATTCGAAATTGCTCAGAAATTAATTTTTTCAATTTTTGAGGTATTTTAAACTATTCCATTTGAGAGGTGTGAATGTCAAGTTCCTTCAAAAAAGTTTTTTTTTTTTTTTTTTCAGAAGAAGAAATTTTTTTGAATTTTCTCAAAATTAATTTTTCAATATTTTATTTTTTGAAGTCATTTGATGGTGATAAGTGCTTACTCATAAAGGTGACATTATTGATGTTTAATTTTGTCTCCCCTTCTTCTTTTATTAATTATGTAGAGTGTAATAGTTATTTTGAAATTATTACTTCATGAATTTGTAACTATCGTCGCAACTCATTCATAAATAGCATGATATAGAAAATAAAATTAAAGTTCGAAGGATACTTAATTATAAAATTGGTACTTTTTCGTAGAAAGCCTATTATATGATCTTTCTGGTGATTAGATCAGGATGATAATTGCTAAGAATTGTATTTTATATTTTTCGTAATTATGTGGAAATTGATGAGAGATGATTCGAAAATAATTTTTGGCTTCTGATTTTAGTTGTTTGGTGTTAGATGTACCATTATACTGTTTAATGTTGGATTTTTCATTTGTACTGATAATACATGTATCTATGATTTTTATGCCTATTACAATTGGCATTATTCACTTCAGTTTCTACCTATGTCATTTGCATTCGTGATGTACATAGAAACTTCAATACATACGAGTTAATCTAGAGTCATTAGCTGCATATTATTCCTTAACTCGACTTTTCTCTCTCCGTCGATGTTCCCTCTTCCCTCATCAATGCTACTTCGTTTATATAAAGTACATATATTACGTGATTATGAATATTCCTGCGACTACAGTAGTTATTAATCATTTGTTACGCTTCGAGTAGCACACGAATTTGGTGGACGAGAGAACATAAAATTACGTTCGGTCAGGAAACGCGTAATTTTTCATTTAATCTGCGAGATGTTCCATTCCTTTTTCATCGAATCTTCGCGACTAAAATTTACATTTCGCAACACGATACAGTTGCATATGCTGTCGCTCGTCAACTAATAAACAATTAACAAACGTTGGTAAATAAACGTTAATTAAAATGCGCTAATTAAACTTTAATAAGTCCTGCACGTTGCTATCTAATTATAAATATACTCGGCCAATCGAGGAATGTCTCAATTTCGGGTTTGAAAAATTTTCATTCGTCCGTCTCATGATACTAGGTCATTTGAATATGTACCGTTTTGCCAACAACTTTCAATACCAACTTGAGTATAAGTAATTATGATTTCACGATATTTCTGTTACAGTCGCATGCCAGCGGTAAAGCACGGTGGCTTGGAAAATGTGGTTTCAGCGAGAATAAAAACGAATCGGAACGAATTTTAAAACCTATTTCAACGTCGGAAAAAGATACGAAACTATTCAATCGTAGAAATTATTAAACTGTATGTGTTCTCGCTAAAATAATTTTTTTGTTATTTTGTTTTTTTTTTTTTCTGTTATCTTTTATGTGTTTTATGTCTGTGATGGGACATATGTCGCACGCCAGTCTTCGGTATTTTACCTTGCTAAAACTTGTACCTAAAGAGGGTAGTATTCACTTTCATTTAATAAATTATTTCCGCGTTTAGGGTTTTGAAATGAAGTACCGTGTAATATATCAATGTAATATAATATAAATGTAATTTTAATTTTTTTTATATATACATATAAAAATAAATGTGTGAAATTATTTTTTTTACGTGATTTTTTATTGAAGCATGAAGTTCATAAGAAGACTTATTTCTGATATGCATGCGAAGATGCACACTACCTTAATTTATACAGTATGTATTTCGCTACGCTGTCCACTTTTAATTCAAGTTCGCCAATTTTTTTTTTTACGCTTCGCCTACTACTTTAACAACGAGGAATTATTATCTTTGCTTGCATTAAAATTGTATCCTCCTATTCTTCGTAATTTAAAAAAAAAAAAAATTAAATTCCCTCTCAAGGTTTCTCCCTCTCTGGAACGAATTAAAACAAAACATAATAAAAAATACATTTAATCTGGAAACTTTCTATGAAACACATTCGGCACAATAACCTGCACAAATATGTCCATTAAGCTGAAAAGGAACCAATTAAATTCTGAGCAATTAAATATTAAAATAATGAAAGACGAAGATTGTTGAAAAATTACAAAAAAACGTTTACAAAGAAGCTGACTGCAAATATACGAATGGGAATCATATTATTTCAGTTTGATAAGCTCTCTGTTGGCGATACGACACAATAAATTGAAATCTTCTTTCAAACCGCACCGCCAAAAAGGCGAACGAGTCCACATAACAGCGGGGAAATTGGGACTTTCGATTCCGTGAAATATTCTCGCAATTGCTCTGCCAGTAAAAGTACAATCTTTGTAACTGTTTACTAAACGATGCACGTCACATGCTATCAATACTTCGCTGGAGGTACTGACTTGCGGCTGTAAAAATACGTTAATTTTCAAAAGGTTCGAAAAAATTAGTAGTTTTTGAATGAGATGAAAATTTTTTCTATAAATTCGTAATTACCAATTCTATATCCGAGTTTGTATTTTCCTGCGAAAAGTAATCTCGGATTATATTTTTCAAATTTTCGCTACGTCCTTCGAGCTCTTCGCTGTTTAAACTTTCTTCGGCGCTTGAAAAGGCGTATCTGAAAATCGACAACGTTCTACGTAAACTAATTGAATTGCGTAAAAACATGTAAAGGAGTGATCGTTTCGTACGAATGGAAGGTGTCGTAACAGGTCTTCAACTGATACAGAGCTTTTTTCTCCTGTGATTGCACCGTCGAATACAACGTATCTAGCGCGTTATCCATTTGCTCGGGCGTTAAAGTACCGCTAGATAATACGTGGAAACCTAAATTACTGAAGTTTACTGTTATTCCGCTTTTTTTAGGTCTGCCATTAACTGTATGAAGGACAACAAATTCGAACAGATAGTTTGAAAAACTGCGCTTACGAAGAAAATACGTAGTAGAAATCAAGGATGGTAATAATTCTCACCTTCGGTCCATTCGCTACGTTTCAATTCATTCTTCACTGTACCGCTTTTCCAGCCGATTTTATTCGCTAATTCGATGACAGAAAATTCTAATTTACCGGGAATTTGAGCATTCTTCGAATTTTTACAATGCTCGGCGATAGCGTAAGCTAGTGGCGGACACTGGAAACGTATCGAGCGATTAGAATCATCACATTGTAAATCACGTAAGCCTTGATCATGCAATGGCTTACTTTCTTGGCGGCATTTTTCAATGCTCTGGTACCGCCATACACGAGAACGGTGCAAGTGACGTAGCTCGGAGGTAACACTTGAACGATTTTGTCAGGTAATAGTTCTAAATAGCATAATAAAGTGGTTATGTTTTCTTGATTCAGATCCAACGCTCTTACAGTGTTTTCGACTGAAAAGGCAACTTCGTGGCCGTTACAAACGCCTTCGCATCGGCAACTGGTGAAGACGTTCTGCAGCAATTTTCTAATGATGTGTCTATCCACTGAATTAGCGTAAATTTGTCTTCGTAATTCTGGTAAATCGTTTCCCTAAAAAAAAGTTGAATAACGTTGATCAGTTTAAAGGATGGAAAAATGAAATTGACCATTACCTTTTTCGTACTGTCAGTACCAACCTCGGAATCTAAGAATAAATGACATCGAGCAGGTAACCCGTCTCTACCAGCGCGCCCAATTTCTTGTACGTAATGTTCGTAAGTTCGAGGCATATTATAATGAATTATCCCGCGAATATCGGATTTATTGATTCCCATACCGAAGGCCACGGTAGCTACAACTATACGTATTTTTCCTGGAATAATTCACGTATAACTTGAGAACGTCTCCAATTCATAATTTATACTTTATGAAATAAATTAAAAAAAAAAAAAAAAGAAAACGAAAAAAAAGTAAGCAACCACGCTATATTACAAGAGCTGAGTTTTTAAGTGAAATTTGTTAAAGTTTATAAATGATGTTGTTAGCCCCTTCACGCCAACACCCAGAGTATGAGGCCGAATACCCTTACCTATCCCTTCAAAAATTACTTAGAAGTCGACTTTAGTATATGTAGTACTTCTTCCCTATGGAGATTACATGGAACCACATTTTATCAAATCCCAACTATTTAAGACCTATCAAGCCTTCCTCAAATTTTCACCATTCGCCATTCTGAATCCATTTTAATCTAATTTTAAGGGCTCATATACTGGTCTACAACTAAATGTACATTAGTTTAAGCACTAGGTCGTTGTTTCGAGAATATGAAAAAATCAAAAATTTCATGGCTGAAATCCTCATCTAGAAATCATTCTTTGCTTTAATTTCCCTCTAAATCTCATTAGAAGCAGGAATTTCGATTTCGATGTGCTGGTGTCCTCAACTCACTCTTTCATATCACTATGAATGAAGCTGGGTTGAGATATTGGCTCCCTTTTTGTCTTTTTCAGAATTTGAATGAACCTCATTTTAATATAATTCAAAAATTAAAAAAAAAAAATTTCGCCGAGTACGAGTATCTTACAAAACTTTCGACGTATTCTCATTCAAACCTCCCACAGCTAACGAAGGGGAAAAACATATGTACATACCAAAAATTTCAAGTTTATAATATATTAAAAATATGAAGAATCTTCCAACTTCTCTGGGCTTTCCTTTCTAAATCAGGTAGGCTGTGATATCTATGATTTTTATTAAAAAAAAAAAAAAAAAAAAAAAAAAAAAAAAAAAAAAAACTCAGCTAAAAATGCTTACCAGACATAAATGCGTTCTGTACTCTCTTTCGACGAGCTGCTGAAAGCCCAGCGTGATATTCTTCCACATCTGGCGACAGCGTTTTGCGTGTTTTAACATTAATCTCCATAGTACGAACGTCCTAAAATACTTTGATAAATGATAATTCCGAAGACAAAAAAATGAAACTTTAGAATGCCCATGTCCGATGTACACTCACTTTCAAGAACGATCTCAAAAGGGCAGCTAACCTTTCGCATTCGTTTCGTCGAATGCAATAAATAATAATGGATTTGTAAGCACAAAATGGATCACTTTGTAATAACCTTATTAGAGCTCGGTCTCTATTCTCATCTTTGGAAACAGATAGAATCAAATTATCAGGCAGTATTTTGTCCTGTATTACTCCGTCTTCTTCGTCATCAACGCTTAAATGATCTTTAATACAAGCCACCGTGCTTTTGGTAGCAGTGGCAGTAAGTCCAAGTAACGTGTGCACACTGAAACGCTCTTTGAGTATCTGTAAAATATGTTCAACTCGTTATAAGTACGAATTTGTTACGCGCAAATAGCTTATTAAAAAATAAAAATAGAACTCGAACTTAAACCTTGCAAATCATCAAATATGAAGTACGAAAATTATGCGACCACTGAGATACACAATGCACTTCGTCAATACAAGCAAAAGCTATGGGAGGAAAGTCTTTCAGCATGGCTTTGTTTAAAACACTATTAGTGCTGACCATGGCTTCCGGTGAAACGAGCACGACTGCGATTTCGTTTCGCTTTATTTTCTCCATTATTTCGTTACGTTGTGCCTCCGTTTGATTGGTGTGCAAACACGCTGCAGTAAGAACTTTAGGGAAGTTTATTACCTAAAGGTTACACCAAAGAAGTCCAAAATAAGTAGTATATTATTGTATAAATGTTTGATAGAAGAGATGAAATAAGTACCTGATCTTCCATTAATGATACTAAAGGTGAAATCACTAATGAGATGCATCGGTATTTTTTCGCATATAAATAAGCCGGAATTTGGTAACATAACGATTTGCCAGAACCCGTGCTGGAAATGAATAATGTCGATTTGCCGTATAAAATTCGCATTATTGCCTCTTCTTGACCGGGACGAAATTTTTCGTAACCAAATTCTGCTAACGCTTCAAACACTTCTTGAGGAGTATCTAAAAAATTAAAAATATAAAAATGGATAATATATTATATTTTTTATAAGACAACGAGATATTGGATTTTGAATTTTATTTCCCTCACCTATGACGCAGTCTTGTTTGAATTCGTACAAAGGAGGCACTCTTTTTCCAATATCTTCTTCCGGTTCTTCTAGGCCAACAAATTCTTCTTCAGGCTGAAAATATTTAATTGTGACAAATATAATATATATTTCAAAATTAAGCATAAAGCTTAATCTTTTTACCTGTGAGACTGAGCGTTTCTTTTCACTTTCCCTTCTTTCTTTCACCATATCAGCTGCTTCTTCTAGAGTGGGAAAAGGGCATTCTTCTTCGTCACTGATATCTTCTTTAGGAATTAAGTAATTGTCTAAAATGAAAAAAGCATCATGCCAGTATACTATAATTTCTATCATCATTCACTTAAACATATGCAATAAAAATATAAAATAATATGGCTCACTGTTTTTACACTGGCGTGAAAAATGACCCACATCACCACACTTGAAACATTTCTGTACACCACCAACATCGGTATTCATAGAGGACATTTTTTTCTTCATTTTCCATTGCTGTTTTTTATATTTAGTGCCCGTCATCGTTTTTTTACCCCGAGCGTAAATCTTTTTCTTCATATTTAGGCAGACGAAATTTTCGTTAGCTTTTCCACTTTCCAATTTATGGAGTAGCATTTTTTCTTTACGAATTTGATCGTAATTTTCAACAGCTTTTATTTTTTTACACGGTCTGGGAAGATCTTCTGAAGCTGGACGTTTCGACGAGCTCTGTATGGTATCTACTGTTTTCATAATATCAGCAGGTATATCTACGGGTACTTTAGGACTGGTACACGGTTTATTTGAAAGTAATGAGAAATTTTCGGATGTATTTTGTGCAGTCGACTCTTTCAATGCTATAAGTGAATCGTGATCGTTGATTTTTTCTGAGCTATTTTTTTTGCCGAATGATTGAAAATTAGCCATCTCTTTCTGAATAGTGTCGTGAGGTATTCGCTTTGTTAAGTTATAAGTATTCCTTGAACTTTCATCGTCACTACTAAACACCAAGTCATCATCACTGCAGGTGTTTTCATTACAAGGTGATTTTTTTACCGAGTCATTATTCAAGTTACACGTTTGATTACAACGCTCTAGCCATCCGGTGTTCAATTTACATTTGGTTTGAATAACGTTCAAGTTGTCCAGTTTCTGCAAAATATGTACGGGCTGAGCGTTGACAGATGAAACAACGTTGGTAACTTTAATCGTTTCGCCTAAATCTATAGGCGGTTCGTCCACAATATTCGATTGTTCTGCTGATGTTGTCGGAACATCTTGAGATTCTTCGTTTAAGGGAATGATATCGGATGATTTAGAACGATTTAAAAGATTAAGAGATTTTCTAGGATTCCTTTTTTTGAAATTAGAGCCTTTGAAGAGTTTTTCAGAGAATTGAAACGAAGTGGAACGTTTGATTTTTGATTTTTCATCTTTCGATGCTGGCTTATTCAAATGATTCCCCCAAACGGTATTTGAATTCAGAGCCACATTGTTATTCTGAGGTGATTTTTGAGACTCTTCAGTATTTGGGTTTTCTTCTTCCTGGTTTATTTTCTTCTCTGGTAAAATTTCTATAGCGGCTTCCGAATCGTTATTTGATTTTATCATATTATTTGAAGTAGAATTTTCCAAATTTTCATTTGCTTCAGAAACGTCCGTTGAACTTTTCGTGCTTTCATTCATTTCATCATCTAAAATGGTCTCTTCTAGAATTGCTGTTTTAAGAATCCAATACATTTTATACGCTTCCTTTACGGTGTTGGGTGCTTTTTTGATGTCATCCTAAAAAAAAAGAATCGTGTATACATAATACTGAAAAAAGGAACAACGAATGAAATAAAATTTTGAACACATACTTTGGTTGGATTGCGATTTTCTCGCTTTTTAAATTTATATTCCCAACTTTTTACCAACAATTTATACTTTCGATATTCTTTGTCATTGAAACTGGAGTCCATTATTGTAATTTCATATGCTGAAATTTGATTATTGAAAAATACGTTCAACTTGGGTCTGGTTCTTTACGTGAAATAAACTTTTTTAATACTTTATTTTACAAGACTAAAAGCAATAAAACAAAAAATCTTGGTAAAAACGCCTCTTTCACTTTTTTTTTTGTAACAAAATAATCAAGTGAAAATTGAAAGATGAAGTTAAGTGATAAGAAAAATTGGCGGGAATCATATTTTTTGGCTAGGTACACCGTTTATTTCAGCTGACACTCCTGACTTCATACATATAAGATAGGTGGTGTTGTAGATACCTACAAAAGCTACCTCTGCGCGTGCGTGGTATTCGTTCCTCTACCACCCGCCTTGAAATTGCAACCGGTTTGAAAAAATAATCAGCTGTTTTGATAAGAAATATGTTTTGAAAGGTTTTTGACGAGGATGATTTTTAAATTGTAATGGTTTTCTATATTGTTATTATTCAACATGGTTACATTTGAAATGAAAAGTAATTCCTCGTACTCATACTGCTTCCAAATGTTCTTAATTGCAGTTACAAATGCACCTCATTCACATACTCATAGCGAATGAATCGGAGGATTTTGGTTTGGATCAAAGTAAGCAAACAAAAATCATCGTCTAAAATTCAAATTTCAATCTTGGTCTTTTCTCTTCTACATCGTTTCTCTGGAAATTTTATATGTAAAAGTGAAAGAGGTAATGTAATCACATATCAACGCATGTAAATTTATCCATTTTTATACTTTTAAGTTCAATTCGATGATGTTGGAAATGAGTTTTGATGAATGTATTTCATTATTTTTGATGAACGAAAAATTTGCGATTTTTCAACAACGATGAGCGATTGCCTGTCTGCCCATTTGTTGTTTTTCTGTGTTTATCGTTGAAAAATGAATACTAGTTACAAATACTACATTAGTGGAATATCCAATTACATAATGCGGATCTAATAAATAATTTCTAGGTACTAAATGACCAGATCACGTTTCAACTTTCATGACAAAAATTATAAATTAATATTTAATATTGAGCTACGCTAGCAGTGTTGTATGTGAGAGAAGAAACTTAAGAAATAAGTATAATTTCATGTTTAGCATCGTCCGCTTCATTAGTCAGTTCTACTTTGTTATATTTGAAGAAATAACTTTACTTTAACAATACAGAGATACTATTTAAAACATTTTAGTTAAAAGTTTTCATTTTGTGTTAGTTAACATGGTATGAACTATGAAGATAATTTTACGGAATGGCTTTTCTGCCTCATTCGGAGACTAGTACAGTAGTGCCAGAGTTAACAATCGGAAGATGATATTTTTCTGTGATGAAATATGAGTTTAAACTTGAAATGGGTTAAATATTTTTGTTATTGCCAAACCTTTCAACTAGCATTCGAATACATTTGATAATTTTTATTTATTGATCATTTAGGTCTCGAAGTATTCGTTTCATAATGATTACATCTAAAGTAAAATCATAGTGCACTCGAATGAATTGATGATTAATTTGGTATAATGTCGTGTTGCTTTGTTCTTATTCCCAAAATAATCATGATTTTAATCGAAAGAATGTAATGATTTGTGTTGCGGAATAGTGTTTCCACCAATATGAATATTCAAGACGAAACTAATAGCGTACAGAATCGTAAAGGAGAATATTGTTTGTACTCTATCAGCGTTCGTAAGCTAGCTTGTGTAACAGTTGCGCTTCCATTTTTCGCTCTATTTATATGTTTCATCTCAGCGTACATTTTTCAATTCGACGATGTTCACGAAACACATTGCCGAGTTCGTACGATTTTCTCAATATGTGCAGCTTATACAAAGTCATGATATTACCTTTCATTAATTGCTGGCATAATTTATTATGTAGGTGTTCAATGTTATTCCATCGATCAGTGCAGTTACTGGAATAACACCACAGACTTATTTATGGCGTATCTGCGTTGCACTTCATATCGGACCGAGAATTCTGGTTGCTCACTTGTATCGTAATTATTTTTCACATTTGGCAACTCTTGGTGTGGCTCCTAAAAATATTTTCAAACGTATTTTCATTTCTTCGTGTTTCTGGTTCAATATCATCGAGCTGTCATCGTTGTGCGGAGTCACATATATATCGAATCGGGAAAATTATCGTAAGTATTTTTTCCTCAAATGTGCTATTCATTAACCTACATTTAATGCAATTAAATTTTCATTTTTCAGCCGTACATGAAAAGTTGTTCATTGTATTTATGGTGTGCTCATTGATGTTCATGTTTACGATGACGCTGTCGTATAAAATGATGCATCCAGTTATGAATAAAGTGCAAAACGTGTCGTATCAGCTGAAATTATTGCTACTGATTTCATCCATCGCTTCGACGGTTACGTTGATATTGTTTTTCATTAAACATCGATTTTACTGCCACGACCTGGGTTCGTATCGATACATCTCGTTAGCTTTTACCATCGAGTGTACTACTAATCATTTTCACTTTTCAGCGTTTACTTGGTTTGCATGCAGCGAATACGTTTTAGCTTCGTGTAATATGGGATTCCATATGACAGTGACCATGGATTTTCCCGACGAACGTTTAATGATCGCTTCAACATCCGAATCCGCGAAGAAACCCAAGACCGGTTAGTTCAGCTTGTTTTGCAACGCAGAACTTAATTACTTAGTCTAGTCCTTTGAATCCTTTATACTCATATTATCCTTTTGGCGGAAATTCATCATTCAGTGGAGACTGAAAATCATTTCGCAACCCATTGTTGTCGAGTAATACGTATCATTTCGTTTAATTGTAAACATTATAATCGCTGTTAAAAGTTACCGTTAGTGTGTCGGGGTTGTCAAAAATTCGACCTTTGAATCGAGTTTTATTCATTTTTTGCTTTCTATTATTTATTCGTTTAGTCTTTCATGTTTCTTTACTTATTTTTTTAAGGCGACTTTTTGATGGTACGATTTCTGGCAACCCATAGTTGTAAATTGTCCATCACCGCTGTAAAATATGATAATATTCTATTTCATTTCACCTGTGATAAATTTAATCGAAGATGCCAATGTTTATTTATTTTTGCTTGCGTTTTTATTATTATCATTATTTATTTATTTTTTTCTACATGAAGTCGGTATACGCTAGTTCGTTCTATTAGTTTTTGTGAAAAACATGTTCGCATTTAAGCAGGAAATGGAAATCTTGTGTTCCAACTTGTAATTATACGTATTCATTTAGTACACTATAATTATGAATATCATTTTTTTTTTTTTGTTCAATTCTAAGTTCGAAATGAGTTTTAGTTTTACGAATTTCCGCATTTTACCTTATTTTTATTTTCTTTACTTTGGTAATTACGAGAAGTCAGTTCAAATGCTTCATGAAAGTTAATTATGTTTCTTAGTCTCGGAATCCATATGATTTAGGCTTTTTCGCAATGTTGTAAAATTATGATTCGACAAAAATTTTATTAATTTTTTCAATGATTAAAATTGAGATATCGATTATTAGTATTTTTGAAAGTGTTCATGCAATGGTATTCGAAGCTTGAATTTTCTCAGTATTAATATGTTTAGCTTTACGCTATATTCTGTTGCTGTGTTGCTTAGATATAGTAAGATCGATCTGAAAACGAGATCTGTTGACTCGATCACTTCGAGTCTCAGCAAATACGATTTCGTATAATGGATTTTATGTTATTTTTTGTTTTTGAGCAAGCAATGTTGAACGGCTTGCATTTTGAAAATTACGTTGTTATTTTGCTTTTTATAATGTTCATTACGTTCCAGAATAAATAGATCATGCAGTGATCATTTAATTCTTACGCCCTTTTATATGTTTTGATATTTACTAATTAAATGATCGCGCGTACGTTTCTGTTTTTGTTTTGTTGTTGTTATTTTTCCTTTGTAGTAGGTGTTATGTTATTTTTTGTTTTTGAGCAAGCAATGTTGAACGGCTTGCATTTTGAAAATTACGTTGTTATTTTGCTTTTATAATGTTCATTCACGTTCCAGAATAAATAGATCATGCAGTGATCATTTAATTCTTACGCCCTTTTATATGTTTTGATATTTACTAATTAAATGATCGCGCGTACGTTTCTGTTTTTGTTTTGTTGTTGTTATTTTTCCTTTGTAGTAGGTGAATGAAACTCTTCGCATTTTATTATTTATATTTTTTAGGACTATTTTAGATCATAATGTGTGATTCTAGTTATTCGTGTAACCATTTCAAATGATTATGTTTCCTTTGTTCAGACTTTTTAGAACCTGAATGTTTGAATTACAACTCTGTTATGCATGCTGAGCAAACTTATCAACATCGCTACGTTGTGTATTAAAGCGAATGTATACAATGTAAATACATCGTGTATTGTACATTTTTTTTATTATTATTGTAGAAAAGCAACACAGCAACATTTAAATGTTATCGTTAATTCCGAATTTACGGAAATAATCATTTATTGTAATAATTTTTGCTACAGTTTAAGAATAGAGTGAAAATATCTGTACGATAAGTACAATCTGAAAGCAACATATTCATTGAAGTATTATTTTTCTAACCATTTTTCATGTTTAAAGTACGTAATGCCGTTTGAGTTTTATGATGTTTATATATCGATTTCGAAGTTTAGTTCCCCTATTTTTTTATTTTTCCGCGTTAAATAATTAGTTATATTAGTCAATCCTAATCGCGTAATCTATGGCTATTCTTTCATTATTAAAAATCTCGTTATTTTTTTAATAATAATCAAATTCAACGCCTTCCAATTTTGCATTTTTCAACTTTTTAAGCTTAAATTTAGAATTTCTTTGTTCGATATACGCGTACAATAATTATATCAACTTCGTATAGTTCGATATTAATCTCTGTGTCAAACTAGGATTAAAGTTACGTAAATGTTTCCTATTTACAAATGTTTTTCTTAATTATAAAACACGCGTGTAGCGTTTGCAAATACTTATAATTATATTTTTAATGTAGATGAAATTAACGAATGTGATAGAATGAGGATAGAGCAGGAGAAAGTTGAAATTTTAACAATTGTTGTGAAAACCATTTGTAAAATCGTGATAAGATTAAAATTTCAGAGGTTGATGTTTGAAAAGCGAATGCATCTTGAAAAACTTATTTTGGTGTATTTCATTTCTAGAATTAATGTCGTTTTCGAAAAATATGAAAAATTAGGTTTGTACTTTTTTGAAAGTAATTTGTACTACCAGCAGTACCCTTCCAGAAAGGAATTCTGTGATAAAAAGAACTAAGCGAATATTGTGGATATTGCGCATTATTTTCAATCAAATTGATTTTTACTAAATACGTTAGTAACTTAGGTTATGTGCGAAACAAACAATTCAAATTTTGTTACGGTATAACTTCACGGATGATCATATGTACTAAAATTTACTATAGTAGTATTAATAACATTATTGTACACGACGGTTTTATTGCTCTCCTATAATACATTAGCTAATCAAATACATAATTATTCCTTACTAGGTTTGATTTGCTGCTGAGTGTTCTAACTTTATTCAAGTATAACCATACTTTTATGTTTTAAATTTGTACCTGTCCGTTTATGAATCTAGTCACTTGAACTTACTCATTTTATGTGAATTGATAACAATTTGCTGTATGTGTTGTAGTAGTTGTAATTTGTGTTTTCAAAACTTAATAAAGTTTGTTAAATATTACTTTGTATTAAATTACTTCTTTATATTGTTGTTACTTTGTTGGGTATTCTACGAACGTATTATATGAGTTCATTATTCCAGTGTGCGGAAAATAATGTCTGATATACTAGATTTACTCATATGGTAAGTTGAAAAATCACGTGTTAATTAGATACATATGGAGATACATACCTAGTCGCTACTCAAAACTATCTATTCACATATTAAGTAGAATCATAATCTAGAAACACTTTCCGCTTCATTTGATGAAAGAAAATTTTCGTACTGGGACATGGGTTGCTAAGTCGAAACAGCACGACTTTAAAACTATACCATTTGGAAATAATTTTGATTTTTAGCGGCAGTAACTTTTTCACCTTTATGTGTCTGAACTTCGTCAAAACTCTTTCAGAAACGAATGCTCAAATATTTTCTAAAATATGGTATTTTGCCATAGAAATGAATGATAAACATATTAAAAATATTTTGAATAACTTACATATTTGCACGAAAAGAAAATATACCGCAGTTTATTATTGCTGTTTCAGGATGGGAAAACATGATACGATGAAAAGCAACGTGAAACGATAAAGGAGAAGAATGTTGGAAACTTCACGTGATACGTTACGGAGAGGTAAATCATTTGAATCGACTATATTAAAAGTTTCTACGAAAAGGTTTACAAAATGGATATTTTGAAGAAGCGAAGGGATCGTAAATGGAGTTAAATTCCACATCTTGGAAAGTAATAGGTGGGTGTAAGGAATTAGTGCGCCGTAAAAAGTTTCGCCGGATTTCGAAATAATTTTGAGTTTAACCACCGATATACATACCTAAATATGTGCTCTCAGTCTTTTTGTACTACAAGTGGAGGAACTGAACTTGCTACAGACGAGATTAATACAATTCTTGGTCTTCATTTTTTTGAATACGAATTTCCAGCAAATTATAGAAATCGTATCATTGTTCTTCAGGAATGATAGGCGTATAATATATGGTAGAAATAGATTTATCTGAAATTGAAATCTTGTTTATCCGAATGTCGTTTTTGTAAGAATTTCACGTATTTTTGTAAAATCTGCTATATACGAGAAATCATCGAGAATTCAATAATTTATATTAAAATTGTTTCAAATAATCGCGCTATAAATATGCCAACGATTTATTTAAGAATCGTATAACTGAAAGAATGCGACTTTTAGTTTTTAAAATGTTAAATACCATACCTGAATTTACCTTCGTTTTGCGCTCACCAAATACCTCACAGATTACTTAGAAGGAAGTTATTCGGAGCATTACAAATTTATATCATATTCTCGTATACTTATAACAAATAAAATGATGCCAAAATCTGGTATTTGTATTTCATCCTTTTCATTGCTAAATATCAACGATTCCACCAGTAGCATTTTTTATTATAATTTTTTTTTATTTGTTTCGTAGGTAAGCGAGGAGGAATTAAGTTGTGATATAGATTGGAGTATTTGAAAAAATCATTCCGCAGATTCGGTCGTTGAAATCTGTTGCTTCTATTCAATTTTACCATTTTTAGCTGAGTTTTTAACAAAACGATAGCTATTACAGCCTACCTGATTTGGGAAGGGAAGGTCGGGGAGGGTGGGGTCTTCAAATCTTTGCGTTTCAGACCATTTGTAATTATCTGGCAAATGTCCAACTTTTTGGTATATATATTTTTTCCCCCACGCGTAGCGCCGGCGAGTATTCATAAAATTCGCTCAAAATTTGGTGAGGAACTCTTCTTGAAAATGCGCAGAAGTGTTTTTTTCTTTTTTCGAAAACTTTCAAAATGACGGATCACTCAAATTTTGAGGAGGGCTGGAGAAGAGGCAAATTGCTCAAATTTTTCGTTTTTGATCTCATATGAAAGAGTGAATCACGGACACCAACATATTTAAATTTCAGCTTCCTAAGTGCATTTTGAGGAGAGTTAGCAAAAACCTGTTTTTGAGGAAATTGCGTTTTTTGTGTCACTCCTTGCGCAGGCGGGTGTGGATAAAATTCGCTCAAAATTCGGTGAGGAACTCTTCTTGCAAATACGCAAAAATAGTTTTTTTGTTTTTTCGATAAATTTCAAAATGGCGGATCACTCAAATTTTGAGGGGGGCTGGAGAAGGGCAAATAGCTCAAATTTTTCGTTTTTGATTTCATATGAAAGAGTGAGTCACGGATACTAACATATCCAAATTTCAGCTTCTAAGTGCATATTGAGAGGAGTTAGATCAAAAAACGGCTTTTTGAGGAAGTTTTGAGTCATGAAATTTCTTGAATCTTCCATATCTCCCCACCAAATCAAGTTAAAGAGGTCAAATTTTGTGTGTGAGGTTAGTTGGTGACCACAATATGACCTCTTGAATTTGGATCAAAATGGATTCAAAATGGCGGATTATCAAAATTTTGAGTAGAGCTTGAGGAGCCTCAAGTTGGTAAAAATGTAATTAATATGAATTCATATGGTTATTGGGGATAAGTTGTATACTATATCCCGAATTCACTTCCATACATGATGTTGGAGGGGGAAGGCGGGGTTATCAACCTAAAATAGTGGTGGGGTACAGGAGGGTCGAAAATTTTTTATTGCTGTGTCATATGATAAAATGAGCCCAAGTGACAAACGTATTTTGATTTTAGCTTCCTCAGTGATTTTGGAGGGGAGTTAGAGCAAAAAACGGCTTTTGGAGGGGAAATTGCTGCAGGAAATTTCATGAATCTTCCATATCTCATCACCAAATCGGCCTAGAATGGTCAAACTTTGTGTGTAGGATTAGTTTGTGACCAGAATATAACCTCTTAAATTTGAGTCAAAATGTATCCAAAATGGCGGATTATCAAGATTTGATGATAATTTGAGGATCCTCAAATAGTTATAATTTGAGAAATATGTGTTCACATGATTATTTCATGGCAAGAAATACTACGTCTGTTCCAAATTCAACTCCTTAAGTGATTTTGGAAGCGATAGCGTAAGGGTTTTCAGACTTGGTATTGGGTGTGGCCTGTAGTCATGAATGGTTAAGCAAGGTTATTAGTAAATCAAAACAAGCTCCAGTTAAAAACTCAGCTCCAGTATTTTCTTTATTGTTTCATTTTTTTTTTCGGCGGAGTAATTCGCATTACCAATGGGCCAAGAAAGCGCTTTCTTCGCATCTCGGTGATGAATGACGAACAATGGTATGCCTAAAGTAACTCCTGTTCTTTAACTTTCTTGTATTCATCGTATTCAGGTATGTTTAATATTCTTTTTTAAGTACTTACTTTTGGTCTAATCGTGAGCGTTTATATCTCACTTGCATGAGAATTTTTTAAGACCAGATATAAATATAAATTATGCCTATAACTTTCAAATAAAGTTGTTGTTTGTTGATCAGGAGTAATTTCTTGTGTAAATTTTTTTATGTATACCTTTGCTGGAATCGATCATGAAAATTTTATTTGTACTTTTTTTTTTATCATTTTTTATTAAGGAATGATTGCGTGAGGTTTTCCGCACTTCAGGTATATTTTATAGGAGCAAAAAAAAGTAAACTTCAAATGGTTTTCAATTTTTTTTTTCATTATTTTCATCTATTTTTCAATTATTTATTATCGTACGCATCTCGAAAATTCCTAGAACTAAATAGAACAGTAAAAACACAAAAAATAACAATTGTTTAAAAGCATTTTTTTGTTATTTAAGTTTTTAAAATGATTTAGATTATTGCATGATATAAAATCAACCTTTTTTTTTTAATCCAGAAAATATTTTGCCTCCGAGTCCCGAAACAATTAAATTTTATTGAAGATACAGAAAATGGAATAAGCCAAAAAAAACATCTACAACAATTTTGGTCTTCATTTACCATACTAAGAATGTAAGAAATAGTTTGAATTAAAAAACATATTTACAAAAATAACTTTTTTTTTACGGGGACCCCAGTCTGTTCGATCACAATGGGGCTAATTTATTACATGCAATATGCTAATAAAAGCCCAACTTTCCATTCCTTGGTGCTGCAGGTACGCAGCTTCCACCAATGGAAGGAGATGGGTAAGCGGTGTACAAATATACAAGTTGATGTAAACTAGCTGACTCTGTTTCAAAACAACATAACGAGCTTTTTCAACTTCTCGCGATAACATCAAAACTTTCATAGAGGAGAAAGCGTTAAAATTGTACCTTTAGCTTCAGGCTGATCAGTGAAGAGAGGTTTGGTCTGAGTGAGGGTTGTTTTCATGAATATGGGCGAATAATTGCGCGAGATGGAACACGTTCTTACACAGTCGAAGTAAATGGAAATCTCTGGCGTCGGAATGCAGAGCAATTACGCAAAGTTGGAAATGACGTTGTACCATGGAATCATGATGCATATATCTTTTCCCCAACTCCTAATGCTGGGATAAATACACCAATGGTTGGAGAAAATCTAGAGACGAGGACCCAAAATGGTATCTCGCCTCCTCAAGCCAATGAAACGAGTTCTCAAGTGGACTCATCGCAAAAATCTCCAATTAGCCCAAAAGCTAATGTAGACCAAATGCATCGTCCTTCAGTAGATACGCTCGCTCCGCGTCGCTCAAATAGAGCAAAAAACCTCCCACGTGGACAAAAGATTATGTGTAAATATTTTTATTCAATTTTCGTTTGTTATTTGTATCCACATTTTTTTTTTTTTTCGTTTTTTTCATATTTTGTGATTTTTTTTTTTTTCATTTTCGTTTAGTTGTTTCTCTAAGGGGGAAGGGAACTGCTATGTTTAGTTTATGATATTAACATTAGAGGGCGCTGCCCATTAGATTAGATGTTAGACCTCGGTGATCTGGAGTCTGTGAAATTGTCAGCATGATAATTATAATTTCAAGAATACATTTTAATGTACGCAATAAAGGTGTATTGAATTTATTGAAAGAAACATAACAACGTTATATCGGAAAAGCGATTCTAATGAATTTTTTGTTTCTTTCACGTGTTCTTCAGTTACTTCGTATTTATTAGCTATGTGCTCAAAGTTATTTATTACATTTTTCGCAAGTTTGAATAAATGAATATTATTCTTCTGATAATGATAACTGAACGCCGTTTGTAGGTGATATCGCATTTCTTCATTTGGTATTTTGAAATCATATTTTCCACAGAATGACAACAAACCAGTTTGTAATAAAAACGAAAAGTGCAAATCAACAATTTGTTCTTCTTCTATGCTTTCAAGTATTTCATACTGGAATAATTGGCTTAATATCTCGAAGTCTTTGATTGAAAGGTCAGTGTTGCTTTGAAAGGATATGCTTCGGTTATTTATCGTCATCTCAACATATTTTTCATGTATGGAAGAAATGGACAAACTCGAATCTATTAGATCTAGTAAATAAGGTGCAGGAATACAGCGACGAAAATGTGGGGTCACCTTATTAACATCGTTTAGATCTTGTACACTTTTTTTCTTTATGCGCTTTAAAAATTCACATATTGAGTTGGGATTATAAAATTCTTCACCTTCTTCAGTTCTATATCCATTATAAAATCTAGCAATATGCGATTTCACATCCTCATTTGTAATATCATGTCTTTTGAATAAATCTTCCATTTCATTTTTATGAAATCCAAAATAATTTATAAATTCGTGATCAGATAAGAACGGCATTTTTGCAAAGTTAAGGACGGTTAAACCAATATCTGAGGATATACCTGTAATCCCAACCATAAATGTGAACAGGAATGGTGCATCACTACGCTTCAGTGATTTAGACCATAACATTTGCAGCTTAGCAATTACAAGGGCATGGTCCTTCTGATGTAACAAAGCCTCTGATATTGGACAATCATACTCGTCTACTAACAAAATTGGTTGTACTCCATAATAGTTTTTCAAAGCACGCCCAAGGTAGAACAACCAGGAATGATAATGTTGATTATTAATGCTTATCTTTTCAGGACTAGTGAATAAAAAGAGTTCGAATATCTGTTTCATAATAATAGCTTCGCCTTTTGGTTTCATATTAGTAATATTCTGATATCTCTCATAATACAGCCATTCGAACTTTAGTATTGCTTCACAAAATGTTGTCGTTAATTCAGTAAACAAGAAATCTAATGATGTGCCCATTCCTATCTTTATATAAAGTTCCAAATGGATTATTGGATATTTTCCAAAATGTGTGTTGACAAAGTTTGTGTCTTCCATAACATTTAGCATACAATTATTCGGTCGTTCTTGAAATAGAAGGTAATTACTAATGTTCATTACATCATTATGCGGAATTTCCAAAAATCGTTTCAACATATCTATATTTGTGGTTTTGCCAAACCGTTTTGGCATCGTAAGAACCATTTTACGATTATTGTTTTTGTAGTTTTCCATGATGGCTTTGATTAAACCCGTCTTATCAACAAATAATAATGGCTGGGAAAGAATTTCTTTAAAAGCGGTTATTTGTTCGGAATTAAGGACGACATTACTTTTCATTATGAAAAATATTAAAATGCTTGAAAGAATTTTCTTCATAACGACAATTATGAACTTTTAATCTGAAAAAACACCATTTAATTTTTGAGTTTCATGATAAATAAAATTAAATATATGGATGCAGGTTTTTGGTCTCCAGTGCCCATACTAACAGCCGTTCATAACATCAACCTTTGAAATAAATATTTTTTTCCAAGATATAATTGTACATTTTCTACTCTGGGAACTTTTTACTCGACCTCCTCTTCCTTCCTCTTTCCTACAGAGAAAAATTTTCTCATTAATTTTTCTAATTTTTAACATTTTTCTATTAATTTAATTTTGTTTTCAATACATCTTTAGAATTTTTTTTTTGATAAAGTTTTAATAATTTCAAATCTTTCTTTAATTGCCCGGTTATAAAATTTGGTGATAATTTCATAAGAATCAACCCATCAACACAAACAATCCGTTTTTCAACTCATGCATTTTATAGAATCAAAAAAAAAAAAAAAATTAATCGAATTAGACGTCACAATACATTTGAAGTGGTAGATGTGATAGAAGCTTTTGCTTCTGCGAAAGCGGGTAAAACATTTTTCAACATCTAATACAATAATGTAATTTTATTAATTTTTGCATTGTGATTTGCAAATTGTTACAATGATTTTGTTTTTTCAAATATATATTACTTAGGCAGTTTGCAGTTGTTGTTTTTTTTTTGGAGGGGAGCTAAGCAGATGGAGGACGAAGGTATTGCAGAAAACCTGTGGTGGAAAAACCTATTGTGAGGCCCTACTAACACACTACAACAATTTTTTTTTTGAAGATGTAGTGTCCAAAAACTATTTTTCCTTTCAGTCACAAACAAACTCTCAACGGCCTTACCAAAAAACAAGGGCAGAAAAAAAATTGGACGAGTTGTTGTTGCTGCAACCAAAAAAAAATTGAATGATGAAATCGAATTTATAAAAAAAGGAAATCCCTTGGGAAGTTCGATCCCTTATTATCAATACCTAGCTGCGTTATTTTCCAAAATCCCAAACTTTTTATGTTATAATAAAAACAAATCTAATGCAGCAATTAGGTTCCTTCAGACAGCTCCTATTGTGCTATACTGATGCATTTAAACAGGACTCATACACTGAATGTGCCTTTTCCGTTGACAAAAAATACTATTTCCAATTTAAAATTGCCGATTAGGTATTTATTCGTCTATTTTCATGGCAGAACTAATGGCGATACTCCCCTGTCTTCATTATACCTATAAGCTAAAATTATCTACTGCAAGACATGGCCAAATATCTCATCTTGACAGACGCTGCAAGTACCTTATTAGCTACAAAATATATTCAGTGATCACCCCACTATTAAACAAATCCTCACACTAATCACCTAACTACAAATAATGCAATCGAGGAAACGAGAAAAAATGAAAATTTATATTTTTCGTGAAAAAAAAATTGAATTCAACTTTTTTTGTAGTGTTTCAGAATGATTTTGAGTATAAAACCAAAAATTGGCAACTCTGATAGTGAAAAATTGGCAACACTGTATTGTAAAATTTTCATTTCACATGACATTCATTATAACAGACAATCATATTCATACATTGTCCCCCTCAAAACAGTAAAAAATTTACGAAAAAACTAAATCTTTGAGAAATTTTTATGCAAGGGTAACTTTTCAACCTCTAGGTAGGGCGATCAAGATGGCCTCTAATCGATCTGACAATGGCCTAGGTGCTTGTAAAAACTCAAATTGTTTTTTTTTTCGAAAATGACCCAACTTCGAAGACCCATATCTCCCCCAAATGGTCCGTGGGTTCTGTAATATCTTTTTTTCTCATTCCACCCCATAATATTAACCCGAACCTCGAACCAAATTTGAAGATTATTTATTAATCGCCAGATCAAAATCTACCGGTCAGCTATGATTAAAACGATAAATCTTCCCAAACAACTTGATCAAAATGAATTTATGAGTTCTATAAATTGATAATACACGCAATCGCATTAGCATTAACCCGAACCTCGAACCAAATTTGAAGATTATTTATTAATCGCCAGATCAAAATCTACCGGTCAGCTATGATTAAAACGATGAATAAAGATAGGTAGTATGTAAATTATACATGGAGAATTTGAAAAATTTCAAATTTCAGGTATACATGCTCGAATTAATCCCACAGATATAAGCGCAATATACTAAATAGAGCATAAATTAATACATAACGTATAAATTTCAAATTAGTGTCGTTGAAACTCTACCCCCCCCTCCCGGGAGTCATAATTATCAGTTTATCACTAAACCGAAGTTGTTCTTCCCTATATCAACAATACCAATAAGCTACAATTATTTACGTTGCTGTACCTTCTCCCTCCTTCCCACCAATACATTTAAACCAATTTTTTAATTTTGGAAACGATTTCCTCGAGAGATACATTATCGAAATAAAATGATTTTAGATTTTTCTTGCGCGTTTATAAAAATTAAATTACGCGTAAAATCAATTTTTTTTTTCAAAAATCCAGAAAATATTTTTCTACGAGTCCCGAAACAATTAAATTTGCCCGATATATTTTTAAAAAGCAAAGAAAGCGTGATAAAGAATCTTCATTAATATTACTCACATTAAATCCAACAAATGCACTTGAATTTCATTCGAAAATTGAAAAAAATAATAAACTAAGGGTTACTTTAACATTGAATTACTCGAATTTACATCTCGCACTATAACGAACAGAATATGATGTTGATGTTGATATTGAAATTTTAAACGTATAAATACGATTTAAAATTATACAGATGGCGATAAGTTGCGAAATGAAATCCCTTCCTTGTTTCATCAATATATCGATAGTAACTATCTATATTAAATTCTTGAAAAAAATAATATTTAAATATACACTTCTGGGAGCGATTAGAACCTCGTTTAATGACTTTAATGTAATTTAATACATAGTTATTACCGATGATAAAAATGATAAAAATTGACAACTGTCCAAAAACGCGAGTTTTTGACTTAATTCTGTGCCCAAAAAAGCCGCCGGAATTAGCACGTATTCAAAACCCCTACAAACCCTGTCTTCAAGCCTCTCCACAAACAGCTGCAGATGCATTTGATACCTCTCGTATAAGTCTTTCCACATTTTGCGTTTGACAAGGGTAATTTTCGACTTCAAATTTCGCATTTTCTCGAGCTAGCTTCATCAAATTTCTTTTCGAGAGATCATGTAAAAAGGGAGGAAACGATATATTTGTGGAGTCCCAGGTAATCAAATCTGAGTAATGTTTTGCGTCAAAGTTTAAAGTTTGGAGAGAGAATACCCGCTTTTTATATTTTTTTGGGTAAGAATCAGGGGCGTACTCAGCCATTTGGGGGCCGCAGGATAAATGTCTTGAAAAGGCCCCGAGAGTCGGTAGGGCCCCCCTCGTTATAATTTTTAATTTTTTTTGAGTTGATTGGAAACCTATCCAAAGAAGCAAAAAATTTTGATATAGACATTTATAAAATTTAAAATTAAAAAATTTTTTTAATTTTGATAGGTATAACATTGATTTTCACTCAACTTTAGAGATTATGTCCAAATTGCCAAAATAAAAAAAATAGCTGACAATTTTTTAGAAATTTATTGATCCAAATTTTTCGCGAATATGCATTTTAAAGCAAGAATAGGTAAGATAAAAAAAATTTCTCAATAAATTTGACATAAGATGGACAACCTCCTCATATTGAATCAGAAGAAAATAACGTCTTTTAGACCTACCAATCACACTTACGACGAAAATGTGAGCTTGCTTTATACATTCTACAATCTTGAACAACATGACTCATATTCGAACTCACCTCAATTGATAAATAGAAGTCTATCCAATTCACTAATCATAAAAGATGTTTATTAAGTGAGCTAAATTTCAGTTTTTTCAAAAAGGGAAGACGATAATATTATAGTAGGTAGTGGCAAATGACCTCAAAAGGACGACACTGAAATTTCGTGTACACATCTAAATTTTTAGATGCCTCAAAATGAAGTCAAGAATTTGGAAATTTTTCAAATTGAAAAAAAAATCCAAATTTTTGGTGAATTAGAAATTTATCCTTTGCTTCAAGTTAGTTTTGCCATTCAAAGACTAAAGTAAGTTATAGCTGCCAATGTTTTCAAAATTTGAGAGGCAATCTGTTCTTAACATTTTTTTCAAGAATTAACAATTTTTATTATTTTCGGAATAGAACGACAAAATGGGTAATTCATTGGTTATGTGACTCATATGGGCCTAATTTAAACTATTTCGAACTCAAGAGGTATAATATGTGATGTGGAATAAGAAAATGAGGTTGAGGGCAAAAATAACTTTTCTGGAAAATAAGGTTTGAAGTTTGACTACTTACTTTTTGGTGACAATTTTTTTACATTTTTTCGTATAACACTGAACGACTGAACGTACGTATACCTTGTAACTTCATGAAACTTGGTGGAAAATGAAATAAAAAATGTTGTTTTTTTTTGTTTCTCAGCAGAATTTTTTTCTCAATCTCATTTAGCGATTCCACTGTGACCTTAACCTCATTTTGTCATTTCAAAAAAGAGCGACTGCTAGAAAAAAAAATTAGTTTTTCACATTACGTTTTTAAGGGTGGTGCAAGCCTCTTGGGGGTCTAAAACCAGTCTCAATGTTTTTTAATGACCAAAAGTACCCAACACCACCAATAACTCAAAAACGAGTTTTCTGCCCTTAACCTCATTTCTTTATTGCACATCACATGCTCGATTTTACCTCGCACTTTCCCAAAATGTCACACTTTTGCTTCAAAACGACTTTGTACAGATGTTTTCGTATCGAAAAGCTTAGACTTAAGAACTCTTGTCGAGCACATTTTGCTTCTTACGTCTAAAAAAGCTTTAATTGAGCTCGTACAGTAGAGAGAATCAGTTTTCAGTTTTTTTTTTTAGCTGAGTTTTTAATAAAAACGATAGCTATTACAGCCTACATGATTTTGGGAAGGGAAGGTCGGGGGAGGGTGGGGTCTTCAAATCTTTGCGTTTCAGACCATTTGTAATTATCTGGCAAATGTCCAACTTTTTGGTATATATATTTTTTCCCCCACGCGTAGCGCCGGCGAGTATTCATAAAATTCGCTCAAAATTTGGTGAGGAACTCTTCTTGAAAATGCGCAGAAGTATTTTTTTTGTTTTTTCGAAAATTTCAAAATGGCGGATCACTCAAATTTTGAGGGGGCTGGAGAAGAGGCAAATAGCTCAAATTTTTCGTTTTTGATCTCATATGAAAGAGTGAGTCACGGACACCAACATATTTAAATTTCAGCTTCCTAAGTGCATTTTGAGGAGAGTTAGCAAAAACCTGTTTTTGAGGAAATTGCGTTTTTTGTGTCACTCACTTGCGCAGGCGGGTGTGGATAAAATTCGCTCAAAATTCGGTGAGGAACTCTTCTTGAAATACGCAAAAAAGTTTTTTTGTTTTTTCGATAAATTTCAAAATGGCGGATCACTCAAATTTTGAGGGGGCTGGAGAAGGGCAAATAGCTCAAATTTTTCGTTTTTGATTTCATATGAAAGAGTGAGTCACGGATACTAACATATCCAAATTTCAGCTTCTAAGTGCATATTGAGAGGAGTTAGATCAAAAAACGGCTTTTTGAGGAAGTTTTGAGTCATGAAATTTCTTGAATCTTCCATATCTCCCCACCAAATCAAGTTAAAGAGGTCAAATTTTGTGTGTGAGGTTAGTTGGTGACCACAATATGACCTCTTGAATTTGGATCAAAATGGATTCAAAATGGCGGATTATCAAAATTTTGAGTAGAGCTTGAGGAGCCTCAAGTTGGTAAAAATGTAATTAATATGAATTCATATGGTTATTGGGGATAAGTTGTATACTATATCCCGAATTCACTTCCATACATGATGTTGGAGGAGGGAAGGCGGGGTTATCAACCTAAAATAGTGGTGGGGGTACAGGAGGGGTCGAAAATTTTTTATTGCTGTGTCATATGATAAAATGAGCCCAAGTGACAAACGTATTTTGATTTTAGCTTCCTCAGTGATTTTGGAGGGGAGTTAGAGCAAAAAACGGCTTTTGGAGGGGAAATTGCTGCAGGAAATTTCATGAATCTTCCATATCTCATCACCAAATCGGCCTAGAATGGTCAAACTTTGTGTGTAGGATTAGTTTGTGACCAGAATATAACCTCTTAAATTTGAGTCAAAATGTATCCAAAATGGCCGATTATCAAGATTTGAAGATAATTTGAGGATCCTCAAATAGTTATAATTTGAAAAGTGTGTGTTCATATGATTATTTCATGGCAAGAAATACTACGTCTGTTCCAAATTCAACTTCTTAAGTGTTTTTGGAAAGGATAGGGTAGGGGTTTTCAGACTTGGTATTGGGTGTGGCCTGTAGTCATGAAGCAAGGTTATTAGTAAATCAAAACAAGCTCCAATTAAAAACTCAGCTCCAGTAATGCGGCATGGCTGCTTACGTTTTTTTTTAATGCGATTCGCCTTTTCAAGTTTTTTTTTTTTAATTTTTTTTCCTAATAAATAAGGTAGTTGTACAATGTTGATACTGTTAGTGTGTGGAATCAACATTCACGGCTCGTGGTTATGCAATTCAATTAACTTAACTCGATGAATGAATTGACGAATAAACAAATAAGGCGTCAGGTAAATACGACAATGACAAAAAATAGCTTGAAGCAGTAAATTAAAAAATTAATATATTTTATTCAAAACATTTTTTCTTTTTTTGACTAAAAAAAAAACTTGGGTTTTAACGCATTTTTTAGAACATGATCATACAATCAAAAAACAGTCAATGTAAGCATACTTTTCGATAGAAAATGAAAAAGTATGAATTTATTTCTGGAAGGGTACTTTCCCAAACTCTCGACGTACGTGTAAAAAGGGAGAAAATAATATTTTACGTGTATAAGCGAATAATATGTATGAGTGCGCGGGAGAATGAATTAATAGAAACATAAACTGGGGTTAATATCCAACGGTGCATACAAATGCTATTGTGACGTTGATACTTTGGTGGGGAAACGAGTAGTACTACAGCGTCGGCGCTTCCTGCGAAGAAAAACCTCGTGTACTTTTCATAATCAACGGAGTTGACTTTTTTTCTCTCATCACTAATTCGCTAATCGCCATGTCTATGCCACTATGTTACAATTTGTTAGGTTAGATTCGTAACAACGATATAATGTTTTACATTGGCTTCAAACTTTACAAAGAAAAGGAGGAGAAAACATCGCGATAACGCAGACCCTTTAATCTGTTCGCGACGTTACACTTAATAAAATTTAAAGAAAGTTGAGAAGTCGTACTCTTTTCCCTCCTCTTGCGCCTATTGTTTTTCAATTTTTTTCCGCATGCTTGTGTTTGGTTGATGTAAACATCCTGTAGCTCTTTGCGGTATCTGAAAATACTGCGAAGTTTTTTTTTTTTTTTTTTTTTTTCAAAATAAGACCCGAGATCTGCGCACGTTCATCCATAGCATCCATGTTTATATTTTTTGATTTTCAATCCCAATTTATCGAATGTAGTATCAAGACGATATAATATTCAATAAAAATAAAAATGTCTGCGCTTATGGAATATAATTTTTATGAGCGTGCAGGGGCATGATTGTGAGTATTGTGTATTGAAACTCAAGTATTCTAATTTCTAACATTACTAGTAAAGATGATTCGCATTTCAAAAAAATAAATAAAACAATTTTATTTTCATTTAAGAAAAATTTAGGTATACCTCATTAGGTTGTAACGAATGTTATTTGCGGCTTTTTTATTGTTTATCCATTGATACATCGATTAGCTACATTTATGTAAATGATGAATCTTTCAATTTTTAGTCTTAGACGTTTTAGGTTTTGGAGTTTCAAGAAATTTGTTTTCTCTGTATAATATAGTTAAATTTTATACTGAAACGTATGTTCATCGTTGTTGGTATATCAAAGCATTCAACTTTAAAAAAAAAAAAATAACAATGATGAAGATAAAAAGTAAAATGTATTGTTTATCCTTTATCAATTGTTTACCAGCAATTCGAAAAATTCTCTCTTCTTCGTCTTTATTCGATGGAACAAGAGAAAAGCGAAAATGCGATTAACGTGCAGTTAACTCCAATGCAAAAATATCTAATATCCGTTTATCCCCATTGAAATCGAATAAAATTTCGAACAAAGGGAAAATATACAAAATTCATCCGAAAATAATGTTACGAGAAAATTAAAAAATGATACGTTCAGTAGGTACATTGTATTACCTATTAAGATAAAGCGCCAACAACAACATCCCATTTCGCTTCCATCACCTGCGCGAAACGGGCTGCGCAACAGATCAACGCGTTGTCTAGATTCTTTGTGCCATTCTTCGCATTCCAAAAACGGAGTGCCTCTTTATATTTAGTGATTTAATAACGTTTAATTTCATCGAATTTCGTCGAATAGGCCGCTAATTTTTTATTTGGTAAGTACAATTTCATGTAATTGCAATATTTTTAAAATTAATAAACCCTAAGTTGAGAAATTGGCGCCAAAACAGAGTTCACAGCTAGGTAATTCTTGTAATACTTTACATATTTGTGTTTCGTGTATATGCGAGCTTCCGGCGACATCAGCTGCCTCTAAAGAAGTTCGTTACTGTTTGCGTTTAGATATATTTACGCGTACTTAATCGTTTTAGATTTTCAATTCATCACGTATTAAATTTTAGTAAATTTACGTCGAATAGTAAATATTTATTGTTTTGTTCGATAAACGCGTTCGGTTCTGTGTGAAATGTGTTATAGAATTTTTTTCAAAACCGTTAAATTTTCGCGGCTTTTCAATTTGTTTACATTTTTATTTTACAAGTGGTTATGAAAGCTAAAATCTTGTTTCATGATTTCGAAAATGTAGTTTTGTGTTTTAGTTTACGAATTTTTTCGGTGTGTTTGTTTGATATCGATATCATATTCTGTAGTTGTTTTGGCTCGAATGCGAAGTAAGTTTTTGTACGATTTCTACAATTACCTACTTGAAGTGTAGTCAATGCGACGCGTTTTCATTCGCAATTTTAAGTTATTACATCTAAGTGATAAAGATGAAGACAAATGTTCGTTTTTCGAAAACAACAAGGGAAGGAAACACCAGTACTTGGGTTTGTTCTTTAATTCGCGCTAAGTTCCATGGATGAAATTGTAATCATTTCAAGTTTATTAACCATGTTATACGTATAGTTGTTTACTTTTGTGTGATTTGAGAGAACTTTGTAAAGAGTTGAAACTGTTTGCAAAATTATAATCCCTTTATTTTTCATCAAAAATTTTCAAAACCAAACATTTCTTCGCTCCAAGTCCAGCTGAGAATTTCTTAGTCTATTGGCGAATAATAATGATAAGTATATTCTCGCGTAGTATGATTTTTAATATTCATTCTCGCTCGCATGTCCAGATGGAAATTAATTATCTCTATACAAACCCCTAAAATTATTAATTTGTTGAAAGAATTTCAAATTAACGGTTTTCAATTCAATTACGATTGCGACCACTGACCCTGTCCGGTGTCGGATTTTTTATTACGCTCGAGTAGGGATGAAATGCTATCAGCAGCTGCCGCCTTTTTGATTACACCCTCGATTGTTTTCATGCGGATTTTTCTTTATGCTAGTCAACCAGTGTCTACTATATCGGTATATTCTTATTTCGTTACGCTTTAGATACTACGTTACCATAAATGAAATTTTCCAGCGCATTTGGTTAATTACCTAAACTTGAATGTATTTTTGGTAAATTATTTTTCTTTAAAAGCCATAGTTACATCCTTATTTCTTCACTTTACGAGTGTAGGTTGATGATATAATTGCTTTTTAAATTTCAACGAGGAGCCAAGTTGATTATTTCTTTTTTCTGTAAAAAATTTTGAATAGAAAATGGAGAAATCTGGGAAAAAACGAAATCCCTAGTAAATTTCAAAATTAAGCGAGTCGTAAAACAACACAATCTACCTAATTTGCCTATTCATTGATGTAACTTTTGTGGCGAATGTGGGTAGTCATAGAAGCTTTCATGAGTTGTCAATGATTTAAATTTGACCCATGGAACGAACGTGATGGATTGGGGTTGTCCTTCACGTGGCAGGAAAAGAAATACCGAAAATCGAATTTTTGCAGTTTCTCTCTCTCTCTCTCTCTCTTCAGATCTGCCCAGTCACCTTATTCAATCGAACTTAAATTTCTTAAACCTTTCATATGGAGATAGTATTGAAAGTATAGCTCTAAAGTAATTTTTTTTTTGTTACCAATTACACTCCTCTGTGATTTATTTTTGCTAATGATCGTTATAAAAAATTTCAAGTTAGTTTACTTGACTTCTCCTTTTTTAGTGAATTGCTTCTTGTTTCAAAGTAGGATCACTGTTGAAAATATGTTTAAATTTGATCATATTGCGAAAATTAAGGTAATATTAATTTTTTTTTAAGTAGTGGTGGTGAGGTATTGTGAACTTTTACCTCATCGCTGCAGCAAATGCACATTTTTTTCAGAAGGGCTGAATCACTTCCAATCAAAAGTGCCTTCATTTCATGACGTTATGGTTTCAAAAATATAAAACTTTTACATCTCCAGGATTAAAAAATCGTTTTTTAAGTGAAAATGAACCATAAAATTTTTATGAAATATTGAAATATCGCTATAAGAATGAGAGAAAAAACATTTATTAAATGGACCAACAAATGGGGGAATTGAAAAAAATGGTAATATTTTGTCTGACAAAAATCTTGTGTAATCTTCATCAGCAACCAGTAGATGTAAAACCTGATAAACTTTTTGCTTTCATGAAAATGAAAATTTGATGCAATCATAAATTTTGCTCTCGACATACCTATCGCGTAGATCGGACCTAATGTATAGATAAATCCATTCGTTATCATCGAGTGATTTCAGACTAACAGATTGTAGATATTGATCTGATCTGTATATGGAAACTAGTTCGTATACTATATTTCGAGTTTTACGCGTTGCTAATTAATAAAATTAGTAATTATGTTCTAAAAGTAAAGATATCTAATTGAGAATCGCAATCGTATTATTAGCGCTTTAGTGTTTTGGCGAACAATGCGCTCGAGTAAATAGGTTTATCATTAGTAAGCCGAGTATAGGTTTTTCTTTCTAGCTCGCAGCTCGAAAATAGAATTGCCGACGTCACAGTTTCATCGCTTCTAAGAATTATTCATTTGAAATCTTCGGCTTGACGCGATATTTAGAATTGTATGCGTTTTTGTAATAACTATACTTTTGTTTGATAGTTGATGAGTCGGATATACTCGTAGTACTTTGGAAACAATAATAATAATTATATTCGGGAAAATACAGATAGGATTTTGATGTCTACGCGGCCGATTTCGGCGTTAAATAGTCCGTGTTTCGCAAAAATGATTTTTTTAAAGTGTGTGCGAGGACTAGAGTGAAAATTAATATCAGTTTTAAAATATTGATATTTCATTGCTTATCGATTGAGCGCTAAAGAAAAAAAAATTAGCACCCATGCCATATTACTGAGCTGAGTTGTTAATGGGAGCATGTGCAGAAGATGATGTTGACGTACTGTTAATCTGTTTACACCAACATCCAGTACAGATTCTGGAAATCTTCACTTACCTATCGCCTTAGGTACCAACTGAAAAGTTGAATTTTAGTATATGTAGTACTCCTTGCCTCAAGGATGGAAATGAGTCTGTAATTATTAAATTCGAGTTATTTTGAGCTAAACTTATGAGGTTATATTTTAATACTACAGTTACCTTAGTATCGAATATGAGCTTTCTAAGAAAATTTACGACCCAATTTACACCCTAGTCGTTTTCTGCGTTTGCTCCACTACATTTAGGGAGCTAAAATTGGAATATGTTGGTAATTTAAGAGCGTACACCCTCGTATGACAACATAATTGAAAATTTTCAAGCACGATAATCCCTCCTTCGCCCCTCCATATCTATCTGTGAACTGAAATGTGCGATATACTGTCCTTCTTGTCCACACTAATCATATGAGCCCATATTTAGGAAATTTGAGTTATTTGAAGCTCCGCAGTTATACCTCAAATTCTGAACATATGCCATTTTGGTTTCCAATTAGAGTAAAATTCGAAAGGACATATCCTGATTTACCGTCAACTCTGTTTATGCACAGTTTGGAATTTTCAGGTGGATATAGTGAGAAGGTAGCAGCAATTTAGAAAATTGCACGTTCCTCAGAAATGTATTTTTTGCTTCAACCAACTGACATTTCTAATTTCGCTCCCTAATATGGCTCTGAGATGGAAAATTTTGTGAATTTGGAGACCTCTCCCTTCAAACTTTAAATTTAATCGTAGATTAACCATACATAGATAGTAGGGTGCGTCAAGTCGCATTTTTTTTTTTTGAAATTTTGGGGTCTTACCCTTTAGTTTTGTTCCTTTTGATGAAAAAATGATACCCTCAAAAAATTTTCAAAAAAAAAGAATTTTTAGAGGTGGCGCTTTTGGATTGAAAATTTAATGTAGAATCCAATATGGAAAATTTTCTGAAATTTGACAAGTTAAATTTTTACAATAAAAATTAATCTGTTCATCAACTACAGACTAATTACACGTCTCTTATCAGTATTTTTCTAATTATCGTTTAAATAATAGAATATCTGGCTCGCCAGATGACCCAAAAATCGTATCAAGTATCTACTTTGGTTACAATCAGTTCCAAAACGTGATGTCTAGAAGTCAAATACCCTAGTTCTTTATCTAATTTCACTTCTAGTAGGTGACACGCTTCTTTAGATTTCCCTGTTGCTTGTATTTGACACGGTAGTACCAAAACCCATAAAATTTACTCAAGAAGTTGAATTCCACTGCTCTAAAGTCTAAACTTTCTTATATGGGGTTAGCTTGTGCTATGCTCTTCTTTATAATGTTATAATCTTTTTGAATCGGCATACATGCTTTTTTCTAAAAAAATAGAAATTTCATCGCAAATAATTCTAGCGCTTTTTGATATCAGGTGTTTCTCATTATAAGTTTGAAGTGTAGTAAAAGGACTTAGTACTTGCGGATTTGTTTGTAGTTTTATTCTTTCAATTTTTTCCAAAGTTGTAGGACCTACTAAACAAATATTTCGCTTTGATTGCTTAGTGAGATCATGATGGCAGGAAAAAAAGCATATTATAGTAGTGCACGTTTTAAAAGATGTTCAATTCGTTATTGTCAAATTTGTGGGAACTTAAAACTTACCAGTGGTGTAGAAACCTCTGGTAATTAGGTAACAATTACCTTTCAAAAACAATTTAGAGGGGTAATTTATATCAATATTTCCCCTTCCCCAATTCTAGTGAATAATTAAAAAAAAACTGAATTCAATCAGTGTTCATTAATTCAAATTTAAAAACAAATCCGACAAAATTGAAACAATTTGTAAAGATTTTATAAATGGTCTGAAAAAAAGATCTTGAATGTTACCCTCCTAAAAAAATGATTCTACGCCACTGAAATTTACTTCCTCGACCTCAGTGATATCTTTTTCATTTTTATGGACAAAGAAATATGAAAAAATCGCCATATAAACAAAAATAAGGTTTGGCATTTCAATATGCTACATTCAAGGAGCAAATGGTTATTAATAGGCTATCTTATAGTTTTCAATTCATAGAATTTTATTAGCTAGTGCGCTACAACCTTAACAGGACTTTTCTTAAGTTATATAGCACACCTAATATACCTAGTAGATGGTAGCAGAACGGCGACATCCCAAGATAACATGTTTATATGCGAATTATGCATATACCCATGCGAGGTAATGTTCTCAATATTCAACCCTGAAGCCCCCACCTCTAAATACCTTTTTTTTTTACCTGAAATTTTTTCTGTGGTGTTTTTTAAGTACAGGGTGACCGAAAAGTAGTTAGAGTAGAAAAATGCTTAACAAAAATTCCCCTATTCAACTTATCCAAAAAATTTAAAGTGCGGCGTCATACTTGGTCTATTACTGTTGAAACGTATATAACAGAAAAAATTACGGACTGTTTCTGAATTTTTAAAAACATGATGTCTAACCCTAGTGGAAAACGCTATACTCCAGAACAACGAGCCTTTATGGTGGAGCATTATTTTCGAACTGAGTCCTATACCGTGACCCAGGGAAGATTCCAAAAGAAATTTAAAGAAAAACCACACCTTTGGACTATCCAAAGAACAGTGGAAAGGTTCCAAAAGGCATACACGCTTGATGAAGAATCAAGATCTGGAAGACCACTCGCTCTATCAGAAGTCGACCGAACTAATCTGAAGGAATACGTCGAGGAAAACCTCGGGACATCTGCACGTCGTGTTGCTCAAGAACTCGGCATGAAACGTGAAAGGGTGCGCACGACGTTGAAAGAAGAGGGATTTTATCCATACCGTATATCAGTGTTGCACGAACTAAAACCACCAAATGCCAAAATGTATTCAGAAATATGATAAAGCGGATGGATGCTTGCCGTACAATAGGTGGTGGCCAGTTCCAACACCAACTTTAATGTAAAAAATTTTCCAGGCTCTTATACTTTTTAAATAAATTTTTAAAATTTTCACTCTAACTACTTTCTGGTCACCCTGTAAAAGGAACACTTCTAGGGAATAAGACATCAAAATTTCAAACTTCAAATTTTTTGCATATAAATTTGACGCACTCCAATACATAGTCCACCGTTGTGTACGAACTCATCACTCATAAATGTTGAAAAAGGAACCTGGAAGTTTTTTATTATGTAATATCTAGGATAAAAATTGAGTTAGAGTGTTTCAAAAGAGCTCATTCGAAAGAGCTTGACATTTTGTACATGATTCAGTTTTAAAACATTATTGCCATCGATGTGAGTCTCGAGTTATTTTAATAAAACTAATTAATTTTTTAGAGGGTGCTCTGTGAATGAGCTCCAGTACTAAAAATAAATTCGACTTTTGGCTTAGTTTTTTGCAAATATCTCAAGAAAAGATATAGATGGAAAGTTTACAAGTAGCTCATTCGAAAGAGCATAAAATTCTGAATGTGTTTCACTTTTAAAAAATGATTGTCATTGATTTACTTTTTGAAATACTTCATAGTAAAGTAAAAAAATCTTTTTTCGAAATAAATTCCAAAAGTAAATCGATAACGGTAAATTTAGAAAAATTAAATCGTTTTGCATTTCAATATCTTTAAAATGAGCCATTTGCGAGCCATCTATCTTGAATTGTTTCCAAGATATTAGCAAAAAACGATTTCAGCTCCAGTTTTGGAGTGGTAAAAATTTAACGTACGGTGGGTTATCTATATTTATGGTTAATCTATGGTTTAATCAAAAATTTGAGAAAACTGTTTCTAAAGATTGCCGTGAACATTTCAATAAATTTTAAGGATTTTGTGTTTGGAATTCTTCCTCGACTAAATAATAAAATTCGAGATATTTAGGCTGTTTGAAGCTCTTGCGAGATTTTCTCAAACGCTTCATCCATATTTGAGAGTTCACATTTGAGTCCCAACCTGATCTTACATACGAAACATAGCTTTCTAGGTGCGCGGAGATGATTGGACAATTCAAGATACGTATTTCATTGCCATGCTTCCTCTCTGAAAGTCATTTTTGGCTTCAACCCCTCCCCTCCCATAATTCCAAATTTTAAAATTTTAAAAATTTCAATACACCCCATTTTATCAAAGTATAATCAAAAAAATTTCGACCACTCATTCATTTTTCACTGAATTTTAAGGATGATAACCGGTCGTTTTCTTTTTCAACGCCACCTGTGAGAAGGAATCGAGATATGTTATTCGGTTTGAGTCCAGTAATCACGTTCGTATTTGCTATTTGCAGCTCCTCATCACCATTTCGACGTTATATGGTAGTTGTAACAGTATTTGCATTAAAATTTTGAGCTCCATATAGAATATCCGAGAAATTTGTTCGACTCAAAATTTTCTCAAAATGACAGCTCTCGTTTCGATTCAATTGAGATGCAGAAATTATTAATGTCGATGTTCTTGCTCTGGATCTGTCACATGACACTATAATTGAAAATTCGAGGCTTCGTGGGTCTCTCTGACCCGCCTTCAGAATTAAATAAATCGTAATTTTGAGTGAAATCAAAAATCTGAAAAAATAATTTTCGCATACCCCTGTGAACATCCCCTTTTCATTCTATTTTGATTGATGATGCAAATGCGTACATAAATACGTATTGTAATGGACATCAGCCAGTCAACTCTTCTCCTCTGATTCCTCCTTCACCAATCAATCGGATTATAATGACTCGTTTTTTCGTTAATAATTCGACGAAAAAATAGGCAGAAATTACAGTTTAATATTCATTCAAATTCTTCCTTTGGTGAAACTTCGTAAGAATGGCGCATCAAAATTTAAATACATGATCACGTTTTCTTTGAATAAACTCTAAAAGGGGTACGTTTCAAAGGACCCGGTTGTGAATGTTTTGTTCCACGAAAACGCCTCGAATATGTCACTTTGTGCGAGCGAGTGCGCATAATTTGTTAATTTTCTTAGCTATTTCTTGGCGAATGTTGATGTGTTGCACAATCGTATAGATGGAGCGTTTCAAAAACCTGTTTATGTTTTCGAAAATTAAATTTTTCGCCATCGCTTAAATATTACTTAGCTCTCGTAAACGAATGGCGATAAGGTGCGATAAAATTGTACCGTGGATTAGGTGCGCTTACCTACTTATTTTAACGGGTCGCTAATGTCGATATTGGGTGCTGAAATGTACGAATTACTGCGTTCGTCAACGTCGTCGATTGATAAAAATGGTCGATAAATTTTTATTACTTTTTCCGTATCGATTTGTAATTTTCCTAATATCCTTCGAGAAGTTCGTAATGTTATTTTGGAAATTGAAATGCGATTAGTTTTAGTTAATGAAACAAAAAAAAAAAATAATAATAATAATAATAATATTAAAAAATAGAATTTCAGCGCATGAGATTTTAAATTGAAGGCTAAGATGGAAGAGGACGGACGACGTTATGAAAAATTTAAATCGCCATCGTTGAAGATTGTGATTTCGGCCTGTTAATGATAAATGTTTAAAATAATAAACATCGTTACGTCGATGATAATTGGTGGTTAAATGGTGGACTTTTTACGAAAGGTTATCTTTCGCGATAATCCTTTGCATTACCTACCTTTTTAATATATACGAATAATTTCTGGTTTACTTGTTTATGTATTCGTATCGTACGATACGTACTCGTACAGCACGTTGCAAAAGAAAAAATCGCGATGAAATTGTATTTATGTGCACGATTGGGTGCTTGGGTGCGTGAAATAAGTTCACGTTGGAACGATGCTAAATCACCTCTTAAAGACTTCATGAAAATTTCAATCCTCGAAATCAATTTTAGAGACTCCATAATGGCATCGAAGTTTTAACGATTTATTTTCGACCAATTAACATCATTTTTTTGCCTCCTCGAAAGTGATAATTTTTTTGTCCAAAGACTGAAAATAATTTCATTTTGCCATTTTTTGTTAGCTGAGTTTGAGGGGGTTTAAAAATCGAGTGGAAGATCTGGAATTTTTATGATATGTTTTTGAGGTCGTTTAGCATTCGTTGTGTTCCTTTTTATCGTATTTTCAAAAGAAACCGAAATTCGGCCCACCTTGTCGTGTATCTCCAACTTCTCAAATTCAATAGAGCTGAATCACTAATACCATTATTTCATAATATTCAGAGCCAGGTCCGTAGCTAGCCTATCATTTTTGGTAGGGTTAAGTAAATCCTGAAGAGGACTTCAACTTTTTTTTTGTTCAGTGGTACTTTTGTATTGAATGTATAATTCAACTAGACAGCTCAACATTTTTTGGAAGGATTCAGACTACCTTAACCCCCTCACAACTTTAATTTTGATTAGTATTGCTAGCTGCATTTGAAACGTAGGCTTCGTAGTCTTCATATTTAGCTTAGGTGCGAATAATACACGTTACATGGGCATATATTGTATTACGTACGTAGTATGTAGATATGTATATTGTACACATACACATGCACATAAATATGCTACGAACGTATAAATCATGTTCTGTTAGAGGAGAAATGCGCAGCTCGCGATATCATTATCACGTGAAAATTTGTTATTCAACCATGGCGAAGTATTTTAGATTTTTGCTGTACTAATTTCGTTCATCGTTAATTGCTGTATAGAAAAAAAGTTATTACGTATATTTTTGGATTTGTTTGCATTTTATTGAAAATTTTGCCCGCAATTTTAAGGTCAAGGATAATGTCTTTTCTATTTTCATTTTCGTAATGCCTCTATGACTATCGAGTATTCGCGATATAATATGTACATATATTATTATATTACGCGCACAGACGCGCAATATACTTATATATATTATGTATGAGAAGGGACGAGTTGAGAGATGAAAATTACCCATTTCGATAATTGGAATTTTTCTTAATTACGAGCGAGTGATACGGGATTTTATTGGTCGAATACCTATTATCAATTATTGCGTGTGCATTACGCTAATTTTATAATCACAAAAATAACCTTTTTTCACCGTGTTTCCGTTTTATCAGCTGAACGTGTACGTTGGTTATGGAAGGGTCGGCTAAGTCGTGGAAAATTTTTAAAAACCATAGAAACCTTGAAAGGAAGTTCCCAATATTCGGTTGAAGGCGATACGCGTGTAAGCCCGCGAGGATGCTCAGTAGGATGAAAACTATTCGTCGAAATTCTTGTGGATTTTGATTTCGTTCAAAAGTCGAAAAAATTAAACCAATTTCTGACACGACGAGTTTGCTCAACTTCCATCTCGTTATTCGTCGCCCACTCGACCTACTAAACGCGAACGCAGCGCAGTTTATAAGTCGTGAAAAAAAACACATCACGAAACTTTCAATATAGCGTATAAATTAAATACGAGTACAATATACGAAATAATGGTCTGGCTAAGGTACCATTGTAAGCAATGTAAACTAGCGACTTATGATCCGACGCCGCGTCCTATAATAATAATAATTAACCGATTTTTGTTTACTCTTATTATACGGTGTTTTAAAGCTGGCTTCGAAAAAATACACCTATACGCGTCGTACGAGTAGGTATACGACTATATTAGCATCGTGTACACGAAGATGAGTACTAGTTGGTTTACCATAGTTGTATCATTAAAGGCGTACAGTACAATACGTACGTTCATCGTTTATTGACACAAACAATCGCGGTTTTCTTTCTTTTAAATTTATGTTAATAACGAATCTAAATAAAACGCCGAACGAAAAGGGAGAAAGAAATTGACACGATGTCGCGTTTAATAAACCAGATGATTTGAATTTGTGTGGTAAATTATGAAAATGATGCTAGAGCTAATACACGATGCGATACAAAAATTTCAAACGAGTTGTCCAGATGATCATTGCTAATCGAGCGTAATTTGTAATATCGACGTTGTCGGGTCAAGTATCAGAGACAACTGGCTCTTCGATGTTGGACGTATTCCAAAATATGTAAAAATGCAAAATTACATTACCAAAGGAACCTACCTATTCGCGTAAATCGAAAGTTGTAAATTTAGTTACCAAGTTATCTCGAACACTCATTCAGCCATTTGACTCTAATCTCTGCGTGCAATCATTGCGAAAGTCTATAAAGCTATTATAGGGTGCAAAGTTTTTGTTTTTTATAAGAATTTCGACCATGTTTCGACAATATTTCCTTTTGTCACATTTCCATCGAAGTTGAAAAATTTTATGCATGATAATACTCCAAAATCATGTAGACTGTGTTGTTGACAATGAATAACACTCACTCGCCAGTTTTTCTCCTACAAACAAGAAAGTACCGATTGTTGATGAGAGTAAGGAGTGAACGATTATGTTCGTGAAAGTGAACGATATTCTGCGTGATCTTCGTTTTTGCTGCCAGGTCTTCATAGGTGCTCGGAAATGAGATGAAATGAAAATGAAATGCGTTTTCATTACTTTTTCAGTTTTATTTGTTTTAAGTAAAATAAGTGGGGTTTCCAAAGCTTATGTTTCCGAGTTAACTTCAGATACCGAAAATTAGGAAGTCGAAATCCAAATAAGATTAACCATAAAGTTCAAATTTTTCGATATATTAGATTAAATATTTGTTTGTATTATTTATTAACTAAGTTTTTAACAAAACGATAGCTATTACAGCCTACCTGATTTGGGAAGGGAAGGTCGGGGGAGGGTGGGGTCTTCAAAAAAGGGTCCAACTTTTTGGTATATATATATATTTCCCCCCACCACGCGTAGCCCCGGTGAGTATTCATAAAATTCGCTCAAAATTTGGTGAGGAACTCTTCTTGAAAATGCGCAGAAGTGTTTTTTTTCTTTTTTCGAAAACTTTCAAAATGGCGGATCACTCAAATTTTGAGGGGGCTGGAGAAGAGGCAAATAGCTCAAATTTTTCGTTTTTAATCTCATATGAAAGAGTGAGTCAGGGACACCAACATATTTAAATTTCAGCTTCCTAAGTGCATTTTGAGGAGAGTTAGCAAAAACCTGTTTTTGAGGAAATTGCGTTTTTTGTGTCACTCACCTTGCGCAGGCGGGTGTGGATAAAATTCGCTCAAAATTCGGTGAGGAACTCTTCTTGAAAATACGCAAAAGTGCTTTTTTTGTTTTTTCGAAAATTTCAAAATGGCGGATCACTCAAATTTTGAGGGGGGCTGGAGAAGGGCAAATAGCTCAAATTTTTCGTTTTTGATTTCATATGAAAGAGTGAGTCACGGATACTAACATATCCAAATTTCAGCTTCCTAAGTGCATATTGAGAGGAGTTAGATCAAAAAACGGCTTTTTGAGGAAGTTTTGAGTCATGAAATTTCTTGAATCTTCCATATCTCCCCACCAAATCAAGTTAAAGAGGTCAAATTTTGTGTGTGAGGTTAGTTGGTGACCACAATATGACCTCTTGAATTTGGATCAAAATGGATTCAAAATGGCGGATTATCAAAATTTTGAGTAGAGCTTGAGGAGCCTCAAGTTGGTAAAAATGTAATTAATATGAATTCATATGGTTATTGGGGATAAGTTGTATACTATATCCCGAATTCACTTCCATACATGATGTTGGAGGGGGAAGGCGGGGTTATCAACCTAAAATAGTGGTGGGGGTACAGGAGGGGTCGAAAATTTTTTATTGCTGTGTCATATGATAAAATGAGCCCAAGTGACAAACGTATTTTGATTTTAGCTTCCTCAGTGATTTTGGAGGGGAGTTAGAGCAAAAAACGGCTTTTGGAGGGGAAATTGCTGCAGGAAATTTCATGAATCTTCCATATCTCATCACCAAATCGGCCTAGAATGGTCAAACTTTGTGTGTAGGATTAGTTTGTGACCAGAATATAACCTCTTAAATTTGTGTCAAAATGGATCCAAGATGGCGGATTTCCAAAATTTGAAGATAATTTGAGCACCCTCAAATAGTTATAATTTGAGAAATATGTGTTCACATGATTATTTCATGGCAAGAAATACTACATATGTGCCAAATTCAACTTCTTTAGTGTTTTTGGAAAGGATAGGGTAGGGGTTTTCAGACTTGGTATTAGGTGTGGCCTGTAGTCATGAACGGTTAAGCAAGGTTATTAGCTAATCAAAACGAGCTCCAATTAACAACTCAGCTCCAGTAATGCGGCATGGCTGCTTACATTTTTTTTTTAGGTCAATTTTTGTTATTTCAAATCATTAATTGAAAAAAGTAACGTAGTTTTGAATGAACAAATTTGTGATGATTGACAAATTAAAAAAAAGTGTGAAAGAAACATGGGCAAGTTGGATTTGATCAAAAGAAAATTTTCCAAGTCAAAAAAAAAAAAAAAACGAATGAGATTTACTTGAACGACCGCCCTCACCCAAGTCAGCGAAAATAACCGATTCCGTTATTAGTAAATATAATGAAATTTGATTTTTATTAATCTCTTTGCTTGAAAGAGAAAATGTTTTCGAGTGTATGAAGAACTGCTGACCTTTAACATTTACTTTTGATTTGGGTACGAATTCCTTTTTGGCTAATACTCAAAATAAACTAGAAAAAAAAATTGAATTCGGTAATCACCGTGAGTAGACACACGTACCATGTAGGTAGTTTTTTTTTCTTTACGTATCATCGTATAGATGGCTTATTTTGATTCTCGAATATCCGCTTGATATATTTACTATCTGTTGAAGATTCTACAGTGCTCGGCTCCGATGATATAAATATAAATTGATAAATGATAGCGGATACAAAATTATATTTCGGAAGTTTGGTAGATTTTTTTTTTTAATATTCATTATCAGTATGTTCTACGAAACACGAGTTAATGGCGCGTTATAAATCATTTTTCGATACTTTAGTAAGCTTCATTTAAATTTTTATAAATTTTAATATCTTCGTGAAAATGTTAATCATTCGGGATAGCTTTAAGCTTCTAAATCCCATTAGCTAGGCTATTCTGTTAGAGTGTTTTTTGAACCCCAAACTTATGTATTTATATATCTCGGTTTATCAACAGAGTGAGAGGGTAGTTGCTTGGAAGTGATACGTTCCCCTTTCAACTGTAAACTATAGGCTAACCGCCGCCTATACTGTACGTATTGTAATAACCTATATCAATGTACAGGTTCAATACAAATAAAGGTTTTCAAGTGGAGATTTCCTTTCCGACGTGGCTTAGCCGGCTCTTATAAATAAAGGTGTAACTGGTATCTAGCAAATTTGATCTGACAGTGATTATTTCAAGTGTTACATTTTTCATGAAAAATGAAAAATCAAAGAAATTACTCATAGACGAAAAATTTGTAATTTTAGATTACAACAAGTCGTTGTTGTATTGATGGAGTGTAGACTTCCTTATCATGTGTATAGTATATACTTGTAGATGTTATGCAGTGCACTCGACATACAATAGTACATACTACATAGTAATGAAATGTAGTATAGAAGTATTTTATCTCTTTCTTTTAGTCGACTTTTTAATGAAAAACAAAGCTATTGTAGGTTTTCTGATTCGAAAAGGAGGAGTGTTCGAAGTGGCCTTTTATCTATATTTCGTATTTAAGATCATCTTAGAATTACAGTATGATTCCTCCAGTGTAGGTTATGTACGTAATTTTCGTATATTTCATTATAATTATGTTATTGGGTTATAAATAAGAATAATTTTATTTAATTTTCAAGATTGATTGGTTGTTTTCGCAAACTTATTATGTTTGCACGAACCAGAAATTAAACTTTCATAATACATTACAAAGGAAAAACAGGAGTTGAACGCGAGCCTGAAATTTTGACCTTATGAACTGAAAACTACAAAAAATTACATATGCTGTATATGCAATACCCGATCATGAACAGCAAATCTAAATTAAGTATAAAAATGGCAGTAATGCTCTACAAGGGTATATTAAGGCCGATGTTTATATATGGAAGCACGATATAGATTCAAGCAAGTCAGACGAGCGAAAAGAAGCTCGAAATCTTCTGATTCAAATATGTCTAGAATCGTAACGATGAATGCTCCATGGTTGCTCGGAAACAGCCAAGTCGTCTCAAAAATT
The DNA here is from genome assembly GCA_009761765.1 of Phenacoccus solenopsis. Classification (NCBI taxonomy): domain Eukaryota; kingdom Metazoa; phylum Arthropoda; class Insecta; order Hemiptera; family Pseudococcidae; genus Phenacoccus; species Phenacoccus solenopsis. Next base: position 40,840,626 of record CM019756.1, on the reverse strand, counting down.
AGATCAAGTACCCAAACATATCTTTTAAATATGCGAGGGCACGATATTGCCGAAAAAATATCATTTGGTTGGCTTTATAAGAAAAGGCTAGAGTCGAAGCTCCAGCGAGATATTTTAGCAATATGAAAGCTCGCCATAATTATTCGGTTTCAAATTCGGTATAATTATAGCCTACAAATTGGTAACTTCTTTGAGAAGCTCGAATGATTTGTCTCAGAAAATTAAAACACTTTCGGACTGATTAAGAATTTACTAATAAATTGATACAAAAATTATAGAAATAAAGTTAATTGGGACCAAAATGGTGAATTGAATCAAAATTTGAGCAATATATGAAATGTGTCAAATAGCTCAAATTTAATGAGTATAAAGTTGTGTTATTTTTAGGCGAGGGAGTGCAGGATTTCCCGTAGAGTCAAGAACCAATGTACTCCCCTACCCCCTCCCCCCCGCCCACCATAATGACTGATTTTTTTTGTAACGTTTAAACAGAAAATTTATTTTTGCCTTTTTTGTAACTTTGTTTTGTGCTATTTTGGTACATAAAATATGAACATCATATTAGTAGGTATTTAATTTTGAACTTCATCTTATATTCAGAATTTTACCTCGAACTTCTCAACTCACCTTGGAGTGTAATGAGCTAATATCATTAACTAAAAAATTTAACTGAATATTAAGTGATATCATATCGATGTATTTATAATAATAGAATAATTCGCAAATACACTATTGATCGCTTTTTTCTCATTCAAATACATTGATTGATTGTCTCACGTGTCTGCTTAAGTGGTTATATTGGTTCATCTTGCTCCGTCCTACTACCACATGAGGCAGAATGAAATTGGCAAATTTCAAAATTCATATCTTTGTCAAAGGGTCTCTCCTGATAAGATAGTGAAAACGGCCCTTGACCCAGATTCGGTCACAAGTAGTCCTAAATGTTGCCCTCGATGAAAAACTCCCCAAAAAAATTTTTGACCTCTCACCCCTTCCTGAGAAATCGACTCCCATATGTCGAAAATTCAATATTTTTCAACTCTGAATTAGATGGATGAAAAATTTTGAAAATTTCACTATTGATAGGCATTATATAAGTACATTTGTGAAAATTTTTTCAAATTTTTCTATTCATATTTTCTCGAATTTTTTAGGTTTTGAAATTTTCAAAAAATTGTAAAAATTTTTTTTGAGGGGGTACATGGCTGAATTTTTTTCCATAATTAGCTCGTACTCTAAGGTACAACATGATAATATTTTCAACCTCCCGAAGGGGGGTGGAAGTTGGTCAAAAAAAATGAAATGTGTAACAAGAACGTCTCCTAAATTCACTTTTTTGCATTTTTTTTGCGAACAACGCGTTTTAGAGAAAAAGTAGTATAGTAATAAAATGTTTCTCATTAAATTCTCTACAAGAAAGGGTCTTATAATTTTTTTCGTATACCCATTAGGGGAAGAGATAGGGGACTACAAAGTTGCTCCTAATACTAATAATTATTATGTATTACACTATCGCAAAATTTGTAAGGACTAAACAAGAAAAAAAAATGAAAATGGGAGTCGATTTCTCAGGAAGGGGTGGGGTGGGGGGTCAAAAATTTTTTGGGGAGTTTTTTCATCGAGGGCAACATCTAGGACCACTTGTGACCGAATTTGGGTCAAGGACCGTTTTCACTATCTTATCAGGAGAGACCCTTTGAATATAGGAAGTTGAAACTTATTTCACTATCAAAGCTCATATCGAACATTGTATGGTAAAAATTTCATTGATTTTGAAACATAAAGAACAAATTTTGGTTCCATCTTATTAATGTATTACATTTGCTACATATTCGAAAATTAACTCCTGATGTGCTTTTGAGTGGGCATAAATAGGAATTTCCTGCCTCCATATGGGCGTGTGTGTGTGTGTCGAATATAAAAAGTAGGTAACGTTAATATACATTATAGCATTATATGTGTAAGTCTAAGCATGCTTCGTTAAAAACTCAGCTCCACTAATATGGCTTGGCTGCTTATGTTTATTTCATTTTTGCTTTATTTGAACATTAAAAATGTTCATCAGAAACGATGAAAAACTCATCTTATGCTTGCAATATACGTATAACAAACGCATATTAGAAAATGAAGATAGCATACAGAGAGTTGCCAACTACGCTAATGAAATGTTTATTCAAGTGCTGAAGTGCTTATTAACGAATTACCATGGTAGTGGGCGCGATTTACACCATGTGAACAACTAAGCGACCAACGAGTTTGATTTTTTTTTTTCATATAAAAATTGTGAAAGTGACGAATACGCTCGGTTGTTACCACGTTTATTTAGGGACCGCTATACAGCTTTGTTGAATTTGTAACCGTATATAGACAGTATTTCCGGTCTTTGGCGACTCATACTCGGCGAGCGGACGATCCACTGACCTATAGGCCACGAGCGTGGAACTGTGAATATGGTGTATTATGTTTATGTATTTGTAAGGAGCGTTTGGAAACCTTCGAACATGTCGAAGGGCAAGTAAAAAATATATACGTTTGTCCATGCTGTCCTGCGCTCGCCTAGCTCGCTAGTCGCTACACATCAAGACGAAAATTGATTTATACGAATGTAGCGCCGCGCCGCGTACCTCATAACCCAACGGAGAAAAATAACGACCCCGGTCCCAACTCTCGGTCCCGTATACGCTAGAACGCAGGTGTTCGTAATTATATAGACACAATGGTTTCGTGAATAATAAAAATAAAAGTATAAAAAAAAAAAGAGCGAAGAGACAAGAGAGAAAGAGGACGCGCGTAGAGACAGCTTAAGCTAAGAAATAAGAAAACCGAAACAAAGTTACGACAAACACGACCACATAAACACGATGGAGCGGCGGTAATCGGACTCTGAGATAAACATAGTCGCTGACTGACATCGAATTAAGCGACTCGAGATTTATTTTCTTCGTTTGTCTAGTCGAAGATGGCGACTGGGAAGCGGTTAATGGTTCTTGGATTTGGGCCACTCGAGTTTTATAAACTTATAGGCCGTTTCTGCATCCCATATCTGCTCTTACCCATGGTATAGGTATCATGGTTTCGTGTATCTGTAAAAATCTGAAGCGATGTTGAAGGGAAAAAAAACAACACAAAAGCGATCATACAGTTTTATGCGCATTGCACATAACGCCAAGCGTCGCATGCAACATGGTGCTATAAATTATTCCGACGGCGTACGCTCGCTTCTTCACCAATCGTCGTGCTGAATCACGTGGGGAACCGGGAACGTTACGTCGCATCCCATCAGCTCCATTTGAATCCGACAAACGGTACCTACATCGCTACCTACGCACGGACATTAACTCTTTTCTACGTTAGTCGTTACAGTAATTTTCAAGAGGTTTAGAAAATCGTCCTTATAACTCGACTTAATTATCACGATTACATTGCAAATTAGTGATCGCTGTTCAGTGAATGAAATTAAAAATCAGCTTTTAAGACAAACCTTGGAATCGAGTCAAAGTTAAGGACGAGTATGATAATTACTCTGCAGTAAAAGCAGGTGTGTGAGGGAGCGGAGGGCGTAAACTTGAGATTTTTTGAAAAATGTGCGCGATGAGAAAAAGCTACTTGTGAAATGCTGGCCTCCACAAAACGAAGAAAATTTCGTTCTTCGAAGTTCACTAGAACACCTGCCAAAATGAGGTCAAATTTCTTATTGACTCGATAAATTCAACAACAAAAAAAAGAACAGTTGAAAATTTTTCATGTTCGAAAATTATATTTTGTTTTCAAAAGGCTAAAAATAAATTGCAGTCCCCCATTTCTTTGAAAATGAGAACTTTTAGAATAGCTCTAAATTTTGTAGATTTTTAAAAAAACAACAATAAAGGGATAATTTATCAGTCATATTCATATTCTCAGTTTGACTTAAGGTCTTTAAGATTCCAGGCAAAATGTGTCCGATTTTTATCGCACAAAGTTCCATTTTCGATACGTTAGTAAGCTTCATTTAAGTTTTTTTGAAATTTTAATATCCATCATTTAATACCTTCGTGGAAATCTTTGAGGTGGTTTTAAGTTTCTAAATCCCATTGGCTAGTGCTATAGAACATATTTAGATGTTTTACAATTAAATAATTCATACTTTAGGAATCTTTGAATGATCAGAAATAGGGAATTTTTGTCTCCTGTGTCCTACAAAATGTGGTATTCATTGAGCATTCTTCTATGTTTAAAAATTCGTAAAATGATTTTTTTTTTTTAATGAAGTTGTGATCCCTAAATTGAAGAACATTAGGATTAAATAATTATTTCAACGATGCGGCCTCCTCCTCAAAATGTAACCATTCTAGAGGTGGCGTAATAACCTAAGCAGTTGAAAACGCCACCCAAAAAAAAAAAATTATTTCAGTCTAATAATTTGCATTTTCTGAAAAAATCACATTTTCAAAAACTTTGACTTTATCTGAAACATTTCTCATGTTTTTGGAGGTTAAAGAATCATATTTTTGTCTTTCCACATTTATTTTTCCTTCTCCCCTGTTATTCATCTAAAAAAAAAAAAAAAAAAAAAAAAAAAAAACAGAAAACAAAAAGATCCTGCGAGTAGTTGTTAGGCATTATTAGAGCTAAATTTTTGATGTTTCTTTTTCAGACTTGTTTATTATGAGGTAACAACTTTTTTCACATTTGCATCTGGAAAGTGGGCTCAAAATTAGCGCTTATTACTTCCAACATCATCTGTGCGAGTGGATTTGACATAAATAGTATGATTTTATCCATGTCTTATTCTCAGTAATCATACGAAAGCTAGATAGTGCTGTTTGAGCCTCCTCAAGTTTTCCTCACATTTCTCGACCATTTATCATTTTGAATGCATTTTAATCCAGTTTCAAAGGCTCATATTCTGGTTCCCTACTAACCCCGCATACGAGGTTTGGTCTTTCTAGATGGAAAATTTCAGAAATTTCGGGACTCTTAAACTTCCTCACAAACACATTCTTCACTCTGATTCGCCTTCAAATTTTCGTAGGAAGCTGAAATTAGGATATGTTGGTGCCCTAATTTCACTTCGTCAGATGATATCAAGATCAACAATTTTGAGGCTTAGAATGAACCACCATTTTGAGTGAAATTGAAAATCTGCGGGAATCTTACAAGAGATTGCTACGAATATTCCGTTCGATGAATTTTGAGTAATTTTCGTGCTCATTTACTGTGGCTTTTGAGGTGGCTAGTTTGTAAATATGCGCATGTGTTAATGGACATGGGCTAATTGACCACTAATGACCCTTCCTTTCCGAATCAGGTGAACTATCATAGCTTAGTTTTTGTTCGTAAACTCAGTACAGAAACCGTACACTGCGCATGCAGAGCTTGAGGGTTGGAGATGGCTCCTAAGTCGAGTGAATTAGACATTTTGAAGAACTGAATATACCTACAGGATCAGAACAATAGAGTCATAGTTGGACTTCGGCTGACTCCTGCTCCTTGAGAAAAGAAAAACCCTCCAGCAAAGTTGGCAACAGTTGAAAAGAGTGGAGAAGGGGACACCAGCAAACACATGTAATGGCATCGTCCCAAATTCGCTTCGCGGTGTATTTTGTAAAAATACAACTTATCACGAATAGCGTGATGATTCGCCAAACAGCGATAAGCGATCGCGTCAATTCGAAAAATTAAATTTAATCGTCAACCGAGGGGGAAAACGAGAAACCAGTTATAAAAAAGAAGCCAACTAACATTAAGAAGGTAAAAAAAAAAAAAAGAAGAAAAAAAGCAGAAACCATCTGAGCATTAATGAAAACGCACGTTTTAAAAGAGTCAACTCCTCAACTGCTGCGGCATGAATCAGCGCATGGTGTAGGAGCGGTGGCGCGGCGCGACGCGACGGATGCATGTGATCGGTGAAGATAATAAAAATGAGAAGAATCACCGCCAACGGGCAAAAGGAGAAGTGGAAAAACTCGCGCGAGCAACTCGAACGCGAACTCTAGTAAATAGACGAGTCGAGGAAGATTTTTGGCTCCAGGCCCTGGCATCGGCACAATGGCCAGTGATAACTAAAATAATCGTCCAAGTGTATACTCGCAGCTGTAGCCGCAGTTCCCTGAAAACAAGGCTAATTATAATCTTATATAGGAAAGTTGTTAATGTTTTAACCTTGAAACGATTTACTTTTTCTTCTACTCGTACACACCATCATCGTCGTATAATACGAGTGCCCGTTCTAGCGGTCTTCTGCTCTGGCTCCTGCTCGTGCTGTTGCTCTTTGAACGCTTCGTTCTTGGTTTTGTACCTGTACGCGGTGTTATCCATACGACACCTTAAATATGGGTATATGCGTAGTGCGTACTGCGTACTAACGTCATTGACGTCACCAATAATCTGGTCGCATTCTTCGATAGCGGAGAGCGACGACTGACGAGTTCTTCTATTCTCCTACATCGATCATCAATAAACGCATTTCCGTTTATACGTATCAGAAATCCTATAGACTTTGGTAACTACCAACTAGGTAGGTAATTAGGTATGTAGGCGAATCATAAAAAAAAAAACAATTGCTTGGCCGACTTTTGTCGTTAAATCGAAGCTTTTGTCGTGTAATAGAAAATTTATCGAGTATAAGGTCGATGCCCTCGGCAGTACCAATAAACCTGATTCAATCCCACGATCAACCTGTCCTCAAGCTCGAGCTAAATCGGTACAGTTAACAGCTTTGCGGCGTTGCCAACTCAGGGAGAATTTCCCTGAATTCGGGGATGTTTTACTCTGTCGAAAAAAAGCAGGGATTTTTCAGGGGATTTTATTGAATTCGGGGATTTTTTGCCATTTTCTGGGATTTTGCAAATAAAATGTCCAAATCTCTTCATTTTCAACTCTGCTTAATGTAATTATAATTAATTTATTATCTATAGTCTATAACTCCGTATTTCATAATATTAGACTGAGAAAAACGTGATAATTTTTAGTTTAGTTGTTTCTATATTTTATGATCTGTGACCGTATTTATTGCAACAAACTAGGAATTACAAAGCCAGGGAAAGGAAATTTAAAATTTTGAAATATTTAAAGCAAAAGGGATAACGCAAAAGCCACAATTGGTTGATGCTCATTGAGTAGGTATTCTATTATAATTTTTAAATTATTCTAATTTGTAGTCGAATGTGGAAAGGTGAATTTTAGAATTATTTTACTATGGATAAATTTGTACTGTATCAACATCCGAGGCATGTATGTGACTATCTAATAATAGTAATTTCAAACTCAATGAAAATAAACTTCCCAACGCCATAAACTAAAAAAAAAAAAAAAAAAAAAAAAAGTCGTTCATATTTTATGAACTTGATCTGAGATTTTTCCTCTACCTGGGATGTTTTTTTCGCGAAAATCAGGGATATTTTTCGATTTGGGTTGGCAACGCTGCAGCTCTGTCTATTTAATATCTTCACGCGCTTGAAAGATTTTTATTTCGAGGATTTTTCGCATTGGAAATCTATTCGACAATTTATAATTTATTGGCATTAGGAGAATTGATACTTAGCAAACTGAAATATAAACGGTGTACTTGTTATTGGAATATGCCACAACACCTACGTACGTTTGTATAGAAGTTGGAGTGTTTTCTTGAAATAGTTCGCTTTTAGTAATTATGCCGATAGTAATTTTTATCTTATATTTTTAATGATATTAAATATAACGACTGAATGAGTAATACAATGATAAAACGATGTGGTATAGCTAGTAACTAATACGTACTCGTACTGTCATACGGGCGGGTATAACGATACATTGCCATCAGTGAGTGATGTTGGACGAAAGGTGGCGGGGAGCAGGGAGCGGGGTGAATGAGAATACCGCGTAAGCACTAAGTACATAATATATATACTACATACTATGTACGAATACCTATACCGAGACCTACCTATTTATAGGCACTGTACGTCTGTTGTTACAGTACGGTATGTACTTGCTACCTAGTCAACTGATTATAATCGGCGTGATCGGCTAATTTACAACGAAAATAAAACTCGGCGTATTTTCGAATTCTGTGTATTATAGGAAAGTACGTTTCGATAATAGTGTAATTAATTTATGGCGTAGTTTTTCATTTTAATCAACGAGCTAGAAAGTTTTTTCTTCCCAAAGCCGATTATGCAACGTTCCGTGTATTTGGTTAGAATAGGTTTGAGGTTATCGCAAAATGAATCATTTACATCACAGAGCCTCGTTTCCTCGTATAATATACTCGTAGTCGTAGTTTATTAGAGACTAGTGATTACTGATAGTACTGACTAGCGATAGTGCGCGTATATCCGCAATTGATGGGCATCGGGCATTTATGCTGATATGCGCCGGCCTCTACTACTAATAAGCCTGTACGTCGTGACCATCGCGTCGCGTCCCAAGCAGAAGCACACACATCTCAATAGACCTAGATGATATGAATGAGAATTTCATATGGCGACAAATTGCGAGGGTGGAGGTGACGTGGCGTCGTTTTAATTAATTCGTTCGCTGCATTACAAGAAGTTCGCACCGACCATCGAGTGATGTTGCAATCTACGACTATAATGAAACTTAAAATGCAATAATTAAGTAGCCATGGGTAAGTGTATAGCGACAGCGACGGTTATCGCCTTAGTTTTAAAGCCTTCCAACTCGGTCCATTAACTATGGCGAAAATTCGTCTCATAAAGTGGGCGTTGATTTGTTCGTTCAGATTCCCCCTCCTCCCGAACCTGCCCGCATTATCGAGTAGATAAATTAGTTCGTCGGCGTTTACGTTTTCAATTTTTTAACTCAGTTCCTGTTGGAGAAATCGCTCAATTATTTTTTCTTATCTATTTCGATTCGGGTGCATTTTTATCGACGAATTATTTCCCGAATTGCGAATCATTCGATAAGGGTATTTTATGTAGCGATATGTCACGTAATTATTCATCTAGGAGGAAGATTTCATTTCTTTTCTTTCTTTCTTCTTCTCTTTTTTGCCCAATTTGATAAGTTCCTACGTATATTTTCAAAAAAAAAAAAAAAAATGCATCAAAGAATCGTAGGCCGGATATTACGAAGAAAATGAAATTTGCGGAAATAATTTTATTGTCTGCATCCGCTATGTTCTCTTGTATCGTGCTTTCTCGACTCCACGCAGCCGTCGCTTTATTATACGAAGGTTATTGATAGAAAAAAGAAAAGAAAAAAAAAATCAATGAAATATTATTAATATACTACATTTTGCTATACCTTTTGCCAGCAAGATTTTAAATACAAGAAAATCAAACGGTGATTCCGATCGCGATATTTTGTTTTTAGGCGATTATTAGCGCTCGCAGTTGGCTAGATTTTGTAATCAGTTCGGAAATCATGCTCTTATCAGTTTTAATGATTAATTTTCACGATATACCTCTGCCAATTTATTACTTTCGTTAAATGATGAAATTCTTGGTGTTATTTTGTAAGTTTCCATTAACCATTGCGTAGAACGAGGGTAAGAATATTTCAGTCGATCATCGGTTTCCGTTATTTTCGCAGCGTTTGTACGTAAGGCCCTCCCACCACCTCCTACTGATGCTATATAGAGAATCGAAATCGGGCCCGTAGCTAGGTGGGGGCAAAGAGGGCAATGCCCCCTCTAGCAAACTGTTTCGCCCCTAGCAAAATTTTTAGTTATGCACTAGATATTGTTATTATTCGACAAATGAATTGAATTTTCAATTGTGTAAAATATATATCTATACTTAATAATAAATTGGGTCATTTTGCTGTCTTTTTGTATCGTTCTCGTAACACTAAAAAAATTGAACATATTAAAAAAAAATCCCCCCCCCCAAAAAAAAATTTTTTTTAGTAGCCCCTCCTGACCTAGTAGGCTGGCTACGGGCCCGATTGAAATTATTTATAATCAAATATGAGCCCATAGGGATAACCAAAACCGTGCACCTGTTTGTGGCTGAGTGCACCAAATTACATCGTCACTTCACGTCATAACATTTACACTGAATGCAGTATACCAATTTTTTTTGTGTTTTTAGACTTGAAAAAAGGCTTAATCATTCGTATCTGTATTTTCGGATATTTTTAGCTGAATGTCTTACAAAAACGATAGCCATTATGGCTTTCCTGATTAAGGAAGGAGGGAGAGAGTTTTCGTATATGTTTGTATTTCAGACAATTTGTAATTAATTATGACAAATACTGCACGTTTTGGTATACGTGTATTTTTCCCCCACTTCGTAGCCCAATTTAGTGTGGCGTACCTTCTAAACATCATACTACCTACTCACTTCATTTCTCACCAAATTAGTACAAAATGAGAAAAAAATGAAAACTGAAAAATTCTCGTAATATTCCTCCTTTCTTGAAAATGTTGATGCGAGGATCTGAATCTGTTTTTTTTTTTTTTTTTTTTTTTTTTTTGTTTAATTTAATTTCTGGTTCCACTCAAATGATGACGATGAGCGTAAATATCTCAAAATTTTTCCTCGAATTTTTCACCATTTTTTTTTTTACATTTTTTTGGAGATGTTATTATTTTTGCAAATTAATTTGCTCGCTTTTAATAATTTGTAAATTTATTTCTCCAAGTTTCATTGCTTATCTTTTCGCAAATCATTCGTTCGAGATGATCAGTTTCACCAAGAAAAGCTAATGACTAATTATCATGTCTCTTATTGTTGTTCAACGCGATATATGTATATACGTATCTGTAGGATGTACATCATAGGTCAGAGGTGTGCATTGTACGAGTTCAATTGTAGCATGTACGTACATTATATCATAGGCACGACACGTTATGTCAAGAAGATCGAAGCGCGCTCGACTCGCTCGTTTATTCGACAATAAATCCTTTATTATTATTTTTTTCAAAATTATCGTTCGTAGAACTCAATAACGGTAAATGAAATTCGACTGGCGCATGTATTTATTTACGCGCTCGTAGCGTCGTTTCTAAGAAAAATGAAACGTCGCGTAGTACGCGTACGTAGTACAATGAGCGACCACGACTTTTGCTATTCCGCTTAATACGAAGAAATAACCTGAAGTAGAAGGAAAAGCATTGCTCGTATGCAGTACATACAACATTCTACGTATGTGCAAGTAAAGTAGTGTGTTGCATATTGCGTAATAAAACTAATAAAATAACGCCGTGGTCGTCATTCGCGGTAGTGGAGGTAGGAATATAATATGCGATTTTTTCCTTATTTCATTGCAACAAGTATTTCTCTCGCACTGTAGAGCTGGAATGCCAATATTTATCAGCGCTGCAGAAGTAAAGTAACATTGGAAATTTTTTGGGAGCAGTAGGAAGGGAAAAGCTCGGTATCAGGATACAGTGAGCTCGAGCAGACTTATAGGAAGGGAAAATAAATGGTGCTTTTTTTTTTCTTTTCTTCTTCTTCTTCATATTGCAACTTAAAGATGTTCTGAAAAAACCTTGATACGCTGCCAATAATCTAATTTTGGTAATTTTCTGTTAAAAGGTTCCATTTAACATGTACCTATGTCTTCGAGCAGAAAAATTGAAAAAATAAAAATTTTACGAGCTAGAGTCCGCAACTAACTTTGTGGTCGTTGTTTATTATGTGTTTTATTTTTAACCTTAATGCATACGCCACGCATGTGACAATTACCACAACACTGGTTTTAAGTCCTCGTAAGTCTTCGGACAGTGCAAGAAGCACTACGTTACCCCAGCTGTCTCGAGGGAACATGCAGCGATTTCAAATTTCTTGTCTGACATTTTGCATATTTGCCATTCTGAGGGGGCAGCAAATGAAGTTTTATCATTATTTTCTTTTCTTATGAATTTTTCATTTTTATTGCTCGATTGATGGTTGAAATTTTTTAAATAGGTGTTCATTGTGGTGATATTCTCTGCTCTGGATTGATTTTATAGAAAATTTTTTTGGTTTTTTTCCCTTCATTTTTTAAGTAGCATTATTAATTAATAATGGCGCATTTTATTTGCTCTAATTTAACCCTCTGATGGCACACATAAAAGTAATTTAAATTAGAAAATAAAAATTGTGCCGAGTCGCTCAAGAAATTGAAATATAATATGTTATTGTGCTCCCTGAAATGCAGAATTTCATTACAAAAAAAATTGCATAATATCACAATTGAAGGGGCAGCATACATAGGATAGAATAGAACAATTTTTGAAAATTTATAGCTCCTTCAATATTGAAGATAGGCAATTTGTTCTTGTATGTTTTTTTCTTGCAAATTGTTCAAACTACAACATAGCGTGGTTTTATTTTCCATTTTTGCGACCTGAAAAATGCAATGAATAATTTACATAAAAATTCAAAAGTAAATCTGCCCCTTCAAAAATTGATGTATGCGACTAACACAGATCCCCAAACTGAAGAAATTGTGGCAACGTTCAACTATGAAGGGTGCACAGGGATGAGCAGCCGGTTACGCCGTATTACCGATGGGTGAAATTTACCCATGTGTGCCAATTAAGGGTTAAAAATTTGTATCCCTGTGCTTCTCACGATGATCTAATTTACTCTTCGTTGTTAAAAAGGAGAAAAGATGGAATTCACCTGCATGTATGCGAATTAAAAATTAAATAATTTCGCGAGCATGTATGGTGTTACAGGATTAAGCATATTTGAGAATCAGTTAAAATGTTTTTGCTCTTTATTGACATTGAATGTGCGAAAATTGAGAGCTCAGCTTGAACCATTCGTAATTACGTATTCGCGCTCGATAATGCAATCGATAGAATGATTAAATCATTTCTCTCGCCTCTCTCGAGCAAGTCCATAAGGCTGCTATATCGGTACATAATGTACGAGATGATAATCGACGAAAGATAGTAAATTTAATATTGGTCGGAAGCTGAAAATTCTCGGATGAATTACCTATCGTTTGAGGAAATAAACTGGAATATAAATTAGGCGTTAAATTGACTCAGCTTCTTTCTCGTTATCAGCTCGTACGAGTATAACGAAACAGTCGATTTCATTTTAACTTTTCGATATGACTAGTTCGAAAATTGGATGGATTATTGGTATAGAGTTGTATATTATCTACTAGTGTATCTGCTGCGATACCGATGCGTAGCAGTTATAGTGGTAGCTGGTAACGTAGTACGATACGTATAATCTTCGAGCACGCACGTAAACGCACACAATAATTCGTTTTACGTGTACTGCTAACATTGTACCGTACATAGGTGATTTTTATTCTGGAATACAATTGCTAAATACGCCACAATTAACCTAATACTTAATTAACCATCTTGTACTCGTATGTAAACGTTAATTACCAGTATTATAAATACAAAATACAGTTTGTTTAAATCGCGTTCGTACTTGTAGGTATATTTGTTCTTGGACGACAGTACATACGTTGAATGGCCAAAAGGGCTATACCTAAACCTATGTTATGTACATAGTATGAACTCGTATTTCTACGCACGTCTATAAATGTGTATTTTTTCCTACTTTTACAGCGCTCGTTATTCGAACAATGTCTTTTTGAACTAATAATTAAATTTTCTAATTTGTATAATGGAAATAATTCAAATGCAAATTACACGTGTCCACGCGCGTACATCATAATAAAATATCGGTAGCGTTTGCGTCTTCGCTACCGCCTCGGTGTGACGGTGACCAAATGTGGATTCGGCCATGTCGAGCGACTAAAAATAACGGAAAGGCGGAGGTAAAACAGGAGAGAGATATAGGTAAAAAATCAACACGCCAAAACACGGTTTTCTCTCTCTCTCTCTCTCGCTCGCACACATTTTAAAATTATTTCATAAACCAATTACTTATTCGTAACACGCAATAAGTCGGTGCGCGTTCGCCGTGAGAAAAGTGGCGGTAATGCGAAAATATTTCACCCAGAATTATTATATTAATGGGGGAAAGAGAGCTACTTACGCGACGAAAGCTCTTATCGCGATTAATTATTAGGATGACATTTATACGATAATGTTAACGCGTCATCGATAAAAATTCACTTCCATCAGTTCCCATTGTTTATACTACTCGTACGTATGATTAGTAAGTACGTATCGTTTAATTAACCGCATTTTTCGAATACCTTTCGGCGAGTTTTTTCCATCGATGGTGGGGGAAGGGGGTGTTGATGCTCGTCGTTTGGTCACCGGCTCGTCATTTTTTGGCGATACGCTTTTTCGAATATTTTTGGGAAGCGGAAAAATCACGCGATGGTCGTCACGATATTTCGTTTTTGTTGGTAACTGGCGATACGATGGGTATGTCGTATGTGGTGACGATGGCGTGTCGTTGCGATCCGATATCGCGACGATACACCTACTTGGAATGATTTATTTTTAGATGGCACGATATCGGATGCACGGGATGGGCTCGTCGCTCACGTCATTCGGCCGATGAATTTTGAAAATAAAATTTCCAACAAATGGAACGCTAATTGTTATGAAACTTTCAACTCGCGTGATCTTCCTGGAATTCTTGTTGTTTTTTTTTTTTGTTTTTTGGTCCCTGATCTTGATTTAGAAGCATTGTAGATTGAGGTATTATCTACGCTATCGTTGCTTATAAGCCAGTTACGTAATTAGAATCACGTTTATATTTTGCATTTGTGTGTGTGAGATGACTAATACTTTTTCGTAATTTTGTTATAGGTGAGTGGACGGCTCTACATATAGTAGTTTACTAGATCTCTCATTATCGCGTTGTATGGCGTATCCTACAGAAGGTACGATGTGCTATTTGTTTTACTTATTTACTCTCTTTTAAATTACATACAAATGTATACTTGTAGTATCTAGTACGTATCATTGATTGTAGAATTCAACGTATAGATAACATCATGCTCCCATCGTAAACTTGATCCTATTATACTAGATACGGTATACTATGATCACACATACAGGTGTGAATTGAACACATCCACTTGGATGTGCACTCTGTTGTTCCCTAGGTGGCGCTATATACATTGGACAATCAAATCCGTTGGTCTTGAATTTTTTTTTATTGTTAATATATAGTTGTCAGCGCGTGAATACAACATTATACCTATCATCAAATTTTAGACGAAGTCTTGTTTTTTCGAAATTATTATTCCTCGTAGAAATGAGAGTTTGAAGAGGGAAGGGCTAAATAAAGATCGGGTGTTAATTCAAGTTTGAAGGGTATGTTTCACATACACGGTTCTTTTTTATAATATAACTAAACTTCGCAGGCACTGTATGTTATCTACTGTCTGTCAAATATAGCTTGAGACTTTTTGACAGCGCAAAGTTAGGCAAAAAGCGCGACAATTTTCACGATTTCATTGCTTCCCTAAATGTGTTCAAATTGAAAATGCTGGCCAAATTGTCGAAACACTAAAGTGCAAAAAGGTATGGTAAATGCATTTCCAGTAAAATTCGATGAGCTGATAGGTAATAACACATTTACCTAAAAGTCTCAAGCTATATTTGACAGACAGTAGGTATATGGGAACCAAAGTGGTTTGACCTATAACAGGTTACACCATTTGAGATCACGTGAAAAATTTCAACTTTATTTTTTCAAGTGCATTGTTTACTGATGACGTCAATATGAGCAACTGTGAGTTGATAATATCAACAGCCAATAAGGCATCAGTCTTAATGAGTATTGATAAAATTTCGATTTCCCCTCTTACACCCCAAAAGTGATGAGTCCATGTGTACATAAAGCTGCTCATATTGACGTCATTCAGAACCAAATATTTTTCATGTTCATTGGTTGTTGTTCTCAGACTCTTGTGGCTGGGAGAACCAATAGAAATTTTTTTAAATTACTTGGTGGCCAGTCGGAATGGTTTAACCTGTTATACGTCAAACCACTTTGTATGGGAACCAAAATTGATAACGCTAAAAAAGTGACATTTTTGAGAGTAAAATTCTTCGTGAGTTTCTAATGAAAATTTTTGAATTTGAAAATGAAGAAGATAATACACTTCTCTTTGATTTGTTCAGAACGAAAAATTCAAATTCTAATTTACAAGAAAGTTATGAGCGGTGAAATATGGCCTCCTCAAAAGCCAATTTATTTTTGCGTTTTTCTCGACAAATAATCACTTAATCAAAAAAACGTTCTGTGAAGTTTCTCAAATTTTTATTATCTTCTACTATATAATTGAGGAAGGTAAAACTTTGTCCGAGGTAAAGTCGAGATACACGCAACGATGAAAGTTGCGAGTGGTTTCATGTGATAGGGCTGAACGAGGAGATCATTCGTAACGCCTCAGGCACTCACGAAAAGCTCCATGAAGCTCGAAAAAAGCTTTAAAGAAACGTCCCGTAAATGGGCCAAAGAAGTTGTACACATCACATATCTATGATGCTCGACCAAACGTCATTTCACAGCCCCGAAGAGTAGTTAATAAATTATCCACCAGGATCTCCCTATGATGTGCGCAATTTTTAAATTTTGGACTTGGAAAGTGAGATTGTGTGACCTCACGTTTCATTGAACCAGCTCAAGTTTCAATATTATGGAGTAAAATTTTATATTTGTAGTAGGAATGTGAGTTTGTGTGAGCTCACGGAAAAATTGAACCGTGAATTAGCGTGACGGGGCATGAGTCAAGGTCTTTTAGTTCGCAGTTTTTTAGTGTTGCAGAAACGTGAGTTTGCATGACCTCACATTTCATTGAACTGTGAGTTAGTTTGATGGGGCATGAGTCCAGGTCTTTTAGTTTGCACGTGATAAATGGAGCAAAATTTTATAAATGTAGCAGGAGGTGAGAAGATGTCCTCAAGTTTCATTCAACCAGCTCATGTTCTAATATGGAGTGCACTTTAATTGAACCAGCTGGAGTTGTAATAAAGTAGTGATGTGGTCATTTGTAATATGGAGTAAAAAGCATAAGGATCCCTCCTCATGGTACCTCACGTTGAATGGTTAGCGAACGAAATAAAACCTCAACTTATGAATTCGAATGGCATCTTATGCCGAATGGTTGACTAACGAAATTATTATTTTAGACATTTTTTCACTGTCTATGTTTTGAAATAATTCAACGAATTCCGATGTAGATGTATCAATGTTTTTTATTTTGTTTTTTGAAGTAATTTTAATTTGTGGCTAACTGAGATTAAAGAAAAAATAATAATTTTAACGTCGTGAATATAATTTGAATGAATAGAATTTTTTTAAATGAATAATAACATTACTTATGTATGTATATGAAATTTTGTATATCGATTTAATTTTTCAATTGCTCCTTTCATTAAACAAGTAGTAAGCAAAAAGTTATTTTTTGAACGTGATCACAAATTTTGAAGAAAAAAATTAAAAATAACATTGACAAAAATTTAGTTTTCAATTTTTAAAAATTTTGGTTAAAGAAATGATAGAATCTACCATCGTGATTTCAAAATTTTTTTTCCTTTAATAATTCGCAAAACAAAGCAAAGAAGAACTATTACCATCGAAGAAGTTGACAACAAAGATAAAAAAACCCCTTTCAGTGTATAAATAAGAAGCACATGCTTAAACACCCCGTCCGAAGGATGGATATAGATTACTAGTAGGTGTATATTTCAAATTTCAAGTGAAACAGATAAGTAATAATTGAGAATCAAAGATGTACGAAAATGGCCATTTGGCAGGCAAACCAGTATGCAATTGTGTATGTAGAGTAGACCCTTAAGGAAATTTGAGATTCTGAGGCCAACTTCGTTGATCTCTCCCCTTCGCGGCAAATTGGTATCTATGCTACTGATGACTTCGTACATTATATTATGTATTTATGTAGTTGTTAACATTTCATTTGGAATTTGTTTTAAAAAACTAAGGAAAGAAATCGAAGTGTTCGCAATGTGGACATCTTCAAATTTTGTAGTTATGGCACTTTTCAATATTATATGTTATTATTTACCAGTTTATCATCAATGCGCTGTGGGGCAGTTTACGTTTTTGAAGTGACGTCATCGTTTATAGCTTATCATTGCTCTTTTATTTGACTCGTGAACCAACTAACGAAATTTGAAGTATTGTTTTGTTTGTTTGTTTGTTCGTTTGTTTATTTATTTATTTTTATTGTAGCATAAAATTGATTTCTGATGACTGATTAGTATTTACTCGCGAAAATGATAAATTAAATTATGTATCGTGGTGTATGCGTTTAGAACAGGTTATACCATTTCAGGCTTCGGGAAGAAGTCCGAATTTCACTGTGACGTCACAATTGAGACTTGTTATCAAATATTTTTTCACTCTCCCTACTCATCCAACGATACTCCTACGTATTATAAACGAGAATACATTCGATAAATTAACGATGGAATAGTTGGAAACTGTACATGTACATTTGACTTCTTCTTTTTTTGATGCCCCAAGTTCTAACAATTGAGTTTTAGATAGTACTAATTTATTGGTTTTTTATAATCAGTGAAGAACGTGTATTATATTTTGGTGGTAACTGTCTTTACATGTACTTAGACTTACGTAACCTGGAATTGCATTAATCGAGAGTTCTAATCTTTGACATCATCATCAACTTTTTAAAGTAATGATTCCAGTGGTCAACATTTGTCCAATCAGTGTTTGAGAAATGGTTTTGTGGCCAGGGTCTAGTAGGCTAACCTGTGAACCTGAGATACCCACTATTGCTGATAGATATCCTGTTTCTATTCTTGCACAGCAAATGAATAGACAAAAAACACCATTCTGAGCTTATATGTCTTATGAACATCTTAGGGATATACTTTTAAGCTGAGCTTGAATTAATGTCGAATATATGGCAATAGAATAAGATATCAGTAGTTTATCTGATTAAGCAAAAAAATTTTTATATCTATTGACGTTAATTTAAGCTCAGCTTGATGGTACATACGGGATATGTATGAGCTCAAAACGGTGGTTTCTGTGTTACGGGATTTTGCACGTTTTGGCTGTCAATGACTTTTTTTAAAGCTGTATACAGCACCATTTACGAGTATATCATATTATGTACTCGTTGGCGCATCCGATTGATTCGCATTTAAGTCTTGGCTGGTTGACAGATGTGGATTGATTAGCCGGCGAAAACGTACGTACGAATGACTAATACATAGATGAGAGAGCAAAAGGTGAATGCGAAAAGGGTCTCCTAAAATACTACGGGCCTGCATGTTGAATGAGTCACGCAGTATTATGGAATCGAACATCGAAGGCTCCAAGCCACCACTGAAAGTCTGAAATGCGCGTGTTGAACAATTTGGCCAGTTATTCGCTTGCATTGTGTTGTGTGTACGCTGTACACCGTAAGGAACATGCTGTTTCGCTTTCATTGTTCATGGGCACGTTGGGCGACTTTTTTCGTTATCCGTTAATCACGTGCATTTTTTAAACAAACACCGCGTTATACCTACTTTTGCACCTCTACCTGTTCGCGTATGCATGTAGATGTACGTGTACTCGTACTCGTATTGTGAACGGATAAACGTGAAATTATTCGAAACATATGCGCTGTGGCTGTACGCTATAGTCTTTACTCTCCCAGTCGTTAGGTTACGTTGTACCGTCGTCTAAACAATAGGGTCGCCAGTGTTGAGTCACACGAGCACAATACCTTGTTGGTGTTGGTGTAGCGTTGGGCGGATTTTAAACCTCATCGGCGCTATGTCCGATCTTTCCGTCGAATCGGTTTAGGTCTTCCAGTGACCCCCTTTTAATTTCACTTCGGAGTTTGTAGATTTTAAGATTTTAGCTGGACTTGTGTACTCCTACATCGCGGAGAAGTGGCGTACGAGCTACGACTCGATTGTTGACCTTCGATTTGGTAACTGCTTGATGCCTGGTCAACTTATGAAATAGACAAATTAATAGCTATCGAATTGTAAATATACAGCATTAATACGTACGCAATATGCACGCGTACTCTCATGCAGGCATCGAGACTGTCATGTATCGTGGTTTTGTGGATAACGAAGTCGAGCGTCGAGTTGACCTGTGCCTGCCTATGCGACAGGCTGCGTAAATGCTACACTGTTCCAGTATTTCCCGTCCCATCATTCATACGAAATAATGCGTGGCCGGTGCTGGGATGTTGCGTCGCAAATAAACTATGGCCGCCGACCTTATCCTTATCTAATACCTGTGGTATATGTACGCGTGTATGCCTTTTATATTCAAATTACCTAACCTTAGCGTAGATTTTTTTGTGAGATGACGAGTTGACGACCTAATCTGTGCGCAGGTTACAGAACCTTTCATTTGTACGTTCCGTAGTCAGGAAACTCAAATGAAGGGCTCCGAGATTTTGTTTACATTCGTCTTTATAGTATCGTAGGATTAGCCTCACAATAGTGGGATATCGTTTAACTTGAACATGACCTGCTGTTGAATTTTGTTTTACTCAGAAATATAACTCGAAGGCGCGGTACTAAGTTTCTAATCACCACGAGCGATGAGATCAATATAGAACATATTCATTACGCGTGATTTTCGAGTAAAAGTACATGGAAAAAATTTATTTGAAAAATTACATTTAAAAACGTGGTCGATGATACGAATGCGCGGCTCCCCACGTAACCTACTTTTATTTATATACGCAAATCGTAAATCAACTCGTAGCTACAGTTTGCTCGCACAATATTCGACGATACGTTAATTTGCAACAGCAACCTGTTTCCTTTTCCTGTCGCATAAGTCGGTTGAATGGTCGTGACTGCAGAGTGTTCGAATAATAAAAATCGAAAAAAAAAGCAATAAGACCGTCGAAATTATACTTTTGTTTGGAATGAGGCAAATAAGTCATATTATATGTCGTATTGGTTGCGTATATCCAATATTGAGTCAGCTCAGTCAAAGTTGTTGTGGTGCTATTATCAATGTAGTTTTGTACGAGTTCGAGATAGACTGTGGACTACTTCCTCTGTCTTGAAAAGTGATTTTCTGATGGATAAGATAGCGAAATTCATTGCGTTCAAGATTGATTTACCGATGATTTCTTCCAGAGTATACGATTTTCGGTATATCTGTAGTTATTGTACTTTGTTTTAATGGTCCCTGTATGGAAAAATTTGGCTTCGTATACCATTTTAGACGAGTGAGAGAAAATGCTGCAATTCGAATTATATTTCGAGTCTCAACTCAAAGAAATCTAGAACAAATAATTCTGAATGAAATTCGCTTCCTTCCTCTTTTCAGCAGTACAACTATACCTGTTACAGCTGATGGTACTTTTGTGATACCATGGCATCTTGGTTCCTTCAGTCTGTTATTGTTCTTTATAGTGTAAATATTGATTGCACTGAACTGGAGATCGAACAATTATGGCGATACAGTATTTGGCCTCCACAACATTAAATCCGCAAAATATTTGCATTAAATTTTTACGACATTCGTTTCCATAGAAAAAAAATGTAATGCTGTACGTGAGTTGACCTTCGTGACATGCAAGATATTCCAAAATTTGGTCTTTGTAACATGGAACCTCTTAGGATGCACCAAACTTACCCTGTTCAGGTGTCCGGAGTGGTCCCCCTGCGCGAGGAGCTGATGGTATCCCTGGCATTAGACCGGGACAGGTTTACCGCGGATACACTTGTCCCGATAATGCTGCTGTCGTTGACATCATGGAGAACAATTCAAGGATTCGTGAACGATGTCATGCTGAGGAAGGAGGATGCCGAGCGGGAACGCCAAGCGCAGGGGCGTTGAAGAGGATCGGCTGCCATCACAGAGGAAGAGGAGGTTAGTCACGCAAGTGGCACCTAGGTCCAAGGATCCGAACCCCGGAGATCGGGACCGGGTAGTAGTGAGGACTTTGAGGCGAGCAGAGTGGCCTGTGTCACCCCTAACGTGCACGTTTCATTTGTCGCGGTAGGTTTCTAATGTGACATGGAAAGCGCATGCCCGGTTGGATAGTGAACGACTCTAGCTGGAAAACTGGGCATGTGTCATGGTCCCGAGTCCCATATGGTGGATCGAGTAGCTATATGGGCGGGACTACACTCGACGAACCTCATGGCCGAGGCACCGAACTGATTGCAGACTGCCCCCACCTTCCTTCACGGCTTGGAGTAAGGCAGGATGATGCAGACAGAAGTAGGGCCCTAAGGTGCAGGCGACCACCACACTCTGAAAAGGTATGGTCACGAATCAAGCACCCAGGTACATTGTACCCCCGAAGTA
>CM019756.1:40800176-40818237 GCA_009761765.1 Phenacoccus solenopsis | reverse complement strand
CGTATTGCGATATATTTACGCGAAACTTTTGCTTTATATTTGTGCGGCGCTTTCGTCGACCGGGCTAGAAAAAAATACAAATAAAAATTGCGTCTGAATTCGCGCGCTCCTTCGTTTTTCCAAATAACAATACGGTAAAGAAAGTTTTTTACAGAGAAATCATAAGGTTCATTTCTTTGGGCGCTGTTTGAACGAGTAGAAAAAGCGGATAGCTTCTTTTATGGACTAAGGGCTTAGAAAATACACAAACCACTTAACTATTTTTCCATCTTAGCCGCGAGCTTTTATAGCCGCCAGAGTAAGCCGAGCGGGCCCGAAAAACCGATATTACGTACGCGGCCTTTTCCCTCGACCACGCGCTACAATTTTCGGCTTTTATATTTAATCGAGTTTACCCCTCCACCGCTCCTCATCTATCTTCTTTTCAACGGGAATTCGGTAAATTTCTTAAAATAATTTCCACCTTTGCATTCGTCGACGTGTGAATTTACAATTTCAGGCAATAAAGCGAAACCACCTTTGATGGGTGAGGGAAACTTCGTTCCCTTGTTCGGAATTTCACAAAGGAAATTCGACTTTTCTCAACTTGCCATTGTAATCATTTTCATTCGGAAATGTTTCCAACTACGAAAGGCGTGTAGTCGTCTAGTTTATACTTGGTATTGATGAATTAAAATTTTGCTCTTGCGCCGGCCTCGTGCTTTGATTGATTATAGTTGAACCTCGTAACGACCGTGAAACGCCTTCTGTCGAATTTTCTCCTAATTCGGGTTCGTATTAAATTTCTACGCGAACCAAATAAAATTTCATTTATTTCATTCTAGCGAAGAATCTGGATTCGGTACCTTGGGAGCGTACAACGATTTAGCTCGGACGTATTTCAGCCGAAGTTATTATTGCTGCCTATTCCTCCAGAGGAAAACTAATGAAAGGCTGATTTGCGGAATACTACTTTGCGAAAGAGTTTATGAAGTTTTTCTATATAGCTCAGCAAATGTAGACTTTCTTACGGGCAAAAATTCGCAACTAAGTTCTCTTCATAAATATGTACAGACTAGCTCCACCAAAAACATATTAAAAGTACTGATTCTTAGGTGGTGACCTACAGGGTAGAATCCACTCCCCCCCCCCCCTTAAAAACTCCGTAGAGCAAAACCTTGAATTTCTTGCAACTTTTTTATAAAAATTTTTGTTGCCAAGACCCTAACATAAACCTCAGCGTGTGGTGTGGACGATTCAGTCCGAACGAAGAACCTAAATAACTTGCTGGGTCGCGTTATGTCAAGGAGGAGATAAAAAAGTGACATCTCAAAGAAATTTGTAAAAGCTTGTAATACCTACCCATCAATTCATAATAGGAAACAAAATAAAATCAAGTGCTACGATTCATCATCAAAGTTTGATTTAATAGAGAAAAATTATGCGAAGGAAAATTATGTAAAGGAATATTATATCAAATTTCCAATCGTAATATACTTCAAGAACTTATTCTGATTCCTTATGTTTTGGTTTCGTTTTACTCTCTTCATTCGAAATTTCGAAGACGAACCGATGCCTAAAAATAAAAGGGTTGTTAGTTCGTCGATTGACGAACTAGTGCGTAGGTCGTGCATATAAAATAATCTCATATGCACAACTGAAATTATAATTTTATTTGATGTGATGAAAATTGAAATAACGACAATATTTTCATTGATTGAATAGTATTTGGATACAAGCAATTCGATTTCTCGTTCATTAGTGTAAATTGTAATATAACACTAAGAGATCGCTAATGAATGGTAATAAATAATTTAATGATTTATGACAGATAACTCACCACTTGGTCTCCAACTTTATTTTTTCACCTTATTTTTGGTCTCTTATTTATATTTTTTTTTTTTATAATTTTTAATTAAGATTCAAAGAATAAAAATTTAATTCAATTTGTCAATTTAATTCTCAAGAAGCTTTCGCTTATATCTTTTCTAATTCTCGTCTGATTTAATTTAATCAGCCTCACTGGGTAACATTTTTAGCAGCTTTATAGTGTTTTAAATTGGTTTGTTGTTAGATAACAAGTATACTTGTATAATACATATGGATAAGAGATCGTAAAATAACAGTAAATTATTCAAATGTAGTTATTAGGAAAGGCAGATTTGATTCCGTGAATCAAAGTCGAACAAATCTTCTAATGATAATCAAGAAGATTTTTGACAGACCTATAGATGCAGAGTTAGAAGTGTTTGAAATTTGGTACTTCGCGTGTTCTATTTTAATTCATTCAATTATACTATGTGACATTATAGTATATGGGAATGAAAATAATGCTTATACTACGAGTTGTGATTAGAAAAACCATTTTTTTTTCAAGTTTTCTTAATTAAGTCTGATGAGTTTGAAGTTTTTTTTTTTTTCATGGTTATTTTTCATGATGATAATTCCCACCATACTGGCGCAACAAAGTGCATTAAAATTACAACAAAAAAAATGTTGATTATATTTATGTTTTAATTCAGATGATTTTTTTTTTAACCTTGGCTAATTTTTTTTCATTGATTTATTTAAAATAAATAAATAATTACGAAAAAAAAAGAGAAAAAATTGGAGTATTTCTTATTTTAAATTTTCAACGAGTTGGGCAATATTTGATTTTTTGGCCTAGAGAACTGCATAATTGGTGCCCTAAAAATAAGATACCTTCAAATACGCTTTATGCGATTTTGTCAACATCATAATTCTCAAGTCAAACAAATTGCGTAACTATTACCGTAAAAACTTGATGCCTAGCGGTATACGCATATGCAATTTTATTAACATCCCATTTTCAAAGTCGAATAAATTGCATAACCACCGCCGTAAAAACTGTATGCCTTCAAGTATGCGGGGATGCAATTTTATTAACATCCAATTTCTGAGTTAAATAAATTGCATAACGAACGCCGCAAAAACTGTATGCCTTCAAGTATGTGGGGATGCAATTTTATTAACATCCAATTTTTGAGTTGAATAAATTGCATAACCAACGCCGCAAAAACTGAGTGCCTTGAAGCATACTTGTATGCAATTTTATTAACATTATAAAATTCTATTGGGACCCTTCAGAACAGTGGCGCGCTAGTGTGTGTTTTACTTGTAAATGGTATTATCAGTTCTGAAAACCCGGAATCTTTGCCGCCAGTTGCGGACTCGCATAGTGAAATGTTTCAATTATTTCATAATAAATCGAATAAATGAAATAAATGAATTGGGTTTGGCTGATTTAATACTTATTTATCATTTCGGTTTATAAATGAGATTCTTTCGCATGGTATTTATAATATTCGCGATATATTGTATCTGTATCACTCGTCGTTAGTGAAGTTCATAAAAAATAATCAATTTATTTCGTAATAATAACACTGGAAATTCAATTCATCTTTGCAATTGAACAAAAAACAATTAATTCTATTTAAAATATTTCAGTTCAGTGCCAGAATTATTAATTTGTTACCAATAATGATACGTTATCAATTATTGAAATCCCCGTTTTCAGTAGTTCATCGTTTTACCACCAGGTACCCACTCTTTCGCTAAAGGATTCCAATAAAATCATCATTTGAATAGTTGATAAATGTCTTTGAAGTGACCTTGGATATGAGCAGGGTTTTAAAAATGCACTTTTCAACATTCTCAAAAAATGTTTTTCGTTCTCAACAATCTTCAACATATACTTGTTATGAACGTTCTTTCCATTTCGGCCAACGTTCTCGTTCGTGCTCCCGTTCGTGGACGTGAAGTAAATTTCAGTTTTTTTTTTTTTCACTTATAGGCCGTTGCTATAATGAAGAAAACAGTCAAGAACGAAAAACGTGGAAAATTTGAGCGTTCTCGTTCTCTATAAAGTCGTTCTTTAATGCGTTCGGTTGAAAATTTTGTTATAATATTATAATATTTTTGTTCTCATTCTTAGCAACATTTCTGAAAATAATTGTAGTGTTTTCGCCATTCTCTGTTTCCCTTTTTACAATACAGCTTAATAGAGCATCCATTTATTCCCTTCAGATTCACTGGTTTCTAAGAAGGGTTAATTTTTTTGAGCATATTTACTTATACTGAGTTTTTTCACCTACATTAAAATTCCTGATGCATTACAAGTTGTGTTCCAAATCAGGGAAAATAAGGGAATGAGATATCAACTGAATGGATCGATTTTCAAGGTTTCGCTCAAAAATGAAGCTATTTTTTTCTGTTTCATTTACATATAACTGTTTTAAAAACAGCTCAAAGGAAAAGCTTGGAGAAATGAGTCAATAATTGTAATTTTTGACTTGAAAATAGTGCCATTCGTATGCGCTTCATTTGTGCTCGCGCTTCTTATGAGAGGCTGAAATAATGCTTATCCTTAAAAATAAGTTGGTTTGACACAATTTGAAGGTCTAAAATAACACTTAACATATCGGAGAAGTCTGCTCACTATAACTTTAAATCTGGAATGTTCATCTTGGCTTGAAAGGAACAGAGGAGTATTAAGAATTTTTTACGCCCTAGGCAATTTGAAAGCTGACGCTATATTTCTATAAGCCCCTAAAATGTTGCCTAAATCGTCTCTTGGTTAATATGTCGCTACTTTCAACCTCTTTAAGGCTATTCTTCACTACGTTCATTAGGTACGGAATTTTCACATATTAAACGAATCGTCCATCTTATAAAAAATATGTCTTCCGATAAAATATTTCAAAATTTATCAGATATTTAACCTTATCATAAAATAAATGAAAGAAAAAAAATTCAATGTAATAAATTCCAAAACTAAAAATTTAAAGACGAAAAAGAGAAGAAGTGGAAAATGTTTATTTGAACTTTCATCTTTTACAACCAAGAAAAGTCCAACCCACAACAATCTCTCCATCATCTTACCCAGTATACATGGCATAATACCTCCACTAAGTAAACAATTCGAACGAAACACTCCTCTTCAAGCAAAGGGAATGAACTTTTAAAATATTGAAATTTACTTCAAACTTTTACAAAGAACACCAAGCCTCAATTAGCCCGCGAAGACGCCAGAATTCGTTAAAATCATAAAAGGTTCGCAATTCAACTTCATTTTTAGAATTCCATCTCCCAGTTCTCTTCGCTATAACAAAAAACCCTCGCGATTACACTCCATTAGATTTCAATTGCTAGGTGCGGCGTCGTTATCGCGTTTATTTTACTCGTCGACGAAAAATAGCGAAAAACCACTTTCGCAAAGAATTTCTTTACCGACATTTTAGTTTTATTAGCGACACCAACAACTAGTGAACGTCCATCGTTTACCTTCTCGTACGTACATGTGATAATGAGAAAGAAAAAAAAGAAAGAAAAACGCACAGCAATTTCATAACAAATTGCAAATGGGCCAGTGAAGACGTTAAAAGGTGATCACTATCTGCGAAAATAGTTGACCTCGTTTCGTCTCGTTTTTTACAGCCTCTTTACGCAACGTATAATTTATTTCGACGCGAGCTATTCTCTTCCAAATCGTTTATCTCGTTTCGCTTACCTTTTCTTTTTTAATAATGGGTATTTCGCATATCTCGAGTTTGCGACGTCTACATATTTCGTCAGTTCGCTTAGCCATTAGAAAACATTGAATGGTAAACTCAAACATATATGTGTTCAACATTCTCGGGCATTTTGCGACGAAAACATTCGGAAAGTGGATAAATGTATTCAAATAACAAAAGTATACCTACTAATTCCACTCAATACATAATACAGTATACCAGCTCATTACATTAAACGAATTTCGTAGTAATCAACGAGCAAGTTGAAAGACGATTATACAGAAGGGTACCGAAAATATGCTTTTATTTACGCTCAATTGTTTGAAAAACCTAATATGACGAAGAACGTTTCTAAAAATACTGTACTCGGAAATTCTACGAACTCGGATTTCAATACCTCTTCATTTTTCAGCTAAATTTTCGAGAGATTCGTTTGAGGATTCAGTTCGGCGCAAATCATCATTAGACGTCACAAAGTGGCTTTTAATCTTCTCCAGTCGAAATTCCGAATTATCAAACCAACTCGAAAAAATTTCCTCTCCAAGCAAAATGTGCTTCTCGACTGACTCTCAATTCAGCATAAAATACTCGAAACGCTTTAGCTCATTTCTAAATGACCACTTATCGATGCCTACGTTGGTTTTTATCTCGATACAATAGCGCACTCGAAAAATTCGCCAAGGCCAGAAATACAGCTGGTGAAAGCGAATAGCTTTATTTCCACCTTTGTACCGTTTCCAATTCGGATGTAATTCGTTCACGTATTTAGTTAACAGTTGTAGCGAGCTTTCAGGCGTATTTGTGGTTAAGGTTAAAACACACTGTGGCAGAATGCATAAAGTATACCTTCGTATACTTTATGGGCTTACCTAATACGATTAAAAATTTTCAGTAAATACTAACTTCGTATAGGTATTTGCTCAAACAAAGGAACCCGCTGTATTAATGTTCTTGCAAAAAATTTTAATTTATTGATGCGCTGCGCTGAATGTATTTCATTGAGCTGCATATATTTTCATACACCTTGTATTTTCTATTTACCTAACTAGTTACTTATGTTAGAATCCGACAATTTTTACTCCTTTTATCACCCGAGTAAACATCAAATAACTCGCCGGCGACGTACTTACACAAATATTACCTTTAAAACGATGCTTCGTCGTACTGTAAACGCGAACGTTATATTTCAACGAATAGGAAAAATATTAGCTAAACTTTCCCAATATCAAAATATAAAGACCTCCAGAAGGCAAACATCTCTGTTCTTTAATACGCTTTTTTTTGATCGATAAAAACCGAATCGACTTACCGTGAAATTAAAGTAGCTCTATGTATCTGAAAAATAGTTATATTAAATGTTGCCCTGTTTCAGGAGTAATGCGTGTAATGGGTGTTAATAGAGCAAATATTGTTCGAGTGAAGTGTCCAGCAATTTTCAGTTGTCGAAACTCATTATTACCAAAAGTGAGTGTTTTTTTTTTCTCGAACAAGTATGCCATCTTGAAGTCTCCACTCTCCAATTCTTCAGTTTTGGGAATGTTTGAAAACATTTTAAGGGTAAAAGACTTTATATTAAAATACGCATTTGTCTCAACTTTTATATTGAACTGAGGATTTTTTCGTTGAGTTTTTAATTTACAAAATAGCCATTACAGCCTATCTCATTAGGGAGGGAGAGGTCGGGGAGGGGAAGCAGGTCATTTTGTAATCATAGGTATGGCAAATATACAACTTTTTAGCATATATACTTTTTTCTGGCTGAAAATTATTTTTTGATTCGTCTCAAAATGGCGGTTCACTTAAATTTTGAGGTGAGGTGAAGAGGAGGCAAACACTTCAAAATTTTTGTTATTGATCTCATACAAAAGAATTAATACGATCACTCATTTTACCCCACCTCACCTCTAGTGGCGAGGCTGGCGATATTGAGCTCCTTTCAAATACATTTGAGAGTCTAAAATTGGAATATGTTATGCACTTGAGCTCACTTTATCATGTAAGATCATAATGAAATTTTTTTTGCATGTTTGTGTATCGATATTAACCAGTTTTGGTTTTACGCGACGGTACAGAATTTGCCAGTGTTGTAGGAAAGAACATAAGTCTGTTCTTGTTCCTAGAAAGACCCAGTTATTTGATCCTGTTCCTGACTCATTCGTATTCTTAATCCTTCAATATACGGATTCATTTCATTATTAGTGATGAGTATGCTATATGTTAATTCCAGCTCTACACTGTTTTTGGAGGGGAGAGGGAGAGGTTCCTGTACTCAAAATGACTTATTTTGGTAAGGCGCTATAAGAACAGGTATAATGGAGCCGCCTGGCTCGTACTTAATGTAAACAACATGGTTTTGAATGGAGAAATTCTTCGTCTTTCTCCACTGATTCCTGGAGAACAGTGACTCTGAAGAAATTTTTGATAATGATAATTTTTGTGGAGAACGTGAAGAGCTTTCCAATAGTATATTAATATTTGATATGTGATGAAAATTTTCATATGAAAAAATTTCAATTTTTTCTACACTCTATTACAGATTATTAGTAAATTAAATTTCAATGATCAATATGTCAATGGAAAGCTCTTTACATCCGCTACAAAAAATGTTATTTATCAACATTTCCCTGGAGCTACCGTCTTCGTGTTTTTGTAGTGTTTTAGAAGCGCTAAAAAACGAGCCAAGATGGCGGCTCCATTATACCTGTTCTTATAGCGCCTTAATTTTCGGAGTGATTTACTCAACATTGAGGGATAGTTACTTTTTTCAGTAATTAATTCCAAAATATGAGAATGGTTTTATTGAAAAAAGGAACGATTCCTCAATATTGAAGAAATCGCTATGAAAGTAAGTTACTGCCACTTTTTTCCTTCAGTTATGGTGATTACTACTATAAATCGCGAATAATTTTTCTCGGTGTCTGATTACTGGAGCTGAAAATTATAGTGACGTGTTGAAAATCATTACTTTTGAAAAAACGTATTATTGAAGATGTTGTTTTCAAATATAACTTTATTAATTATAATTATTACTTATAAAACAATGTACAAAAAATTAGCATAGAGAACAAATGCCACTCATGAGACCGCAAGCATGAGACAGAGATAAAAAGAACGAGAATTGTTAACATTAAAATGTAACACCAGTGCGCAAGTGGCGCTATCTGGACATATCATACAGTATATCTCAGTTCCAACTATCATACATGATTTTAGAGGAAAGAAAAGGGTGTCACTGCTTAAAATGCGATTAAATAAACGAAAGTTCAAAATTTTTTCAAATTACTATTTGAATATGTTCATACATTTTGTTCTGTGTTGGTGTTACCATTACTCCCCAGGTTCATGAAATTCTTCGATTGCCAATTCTACTATACTGCAAATCTAATTCTTCTATAAATTAAGATGTAAATCCCAGTATTATGGGAACAAACCCAAGAACGAGAACGAACAACAACAAGAACGAAGAATTTTTATTGTTCCTGAGGAACAGGACCGAGAACAAGAACATCTGAAGAACAAGGAACAGAAGGAGAACCGAATATTTTCAAACTGAAAGACTGAAGAACGAAACGAGAACCAAGTAATGTACAATGTTGAGGTACGAGAACAAGAACAAGAAGATGTAATTTTTGGTTGTTGTTCGTTCATTCATCGTTCATCATAAAATTAATCAAAATTATGAAGAGAAAGAGAAA
The DNA here is from genome assembly GCA_009761765.1 of Phenacoccus solenopsis. Taxonomy (NCBI): domain Eukaryota; kingdom Metazoa; phylum Arthropoda; class Insecta; order Hemiptera; family Pseudococcidae; genus Phenacoccus; species Phenacoccus solenopsis. The sequence goes on along the minus strand of CM019756.1, from coordinate 40,809,029 downwards.
ATTAAAAAATTAAAAAAGCGCGCAAGTGCTACTTATACCCATATAAGCCTTTTTTTATTAATTAGCTCCAGTTAATTAATTTTTAATTTCAACAAAAACATAAACAGTGAAAAAAAAATTAACAGAACGAAGAACGAACAAGAATGAGACCATAAAGGATTGGAAGAACGAAGACCGGAACAAGAACGAAGAACGGAACGAGAACAGTTGAAGCATTAAGAATACGAACGAGTCAGGAACAGCCTCAAATGAATGGGTCTTCCCAAAAACGAGAACAGGAACAAGAACAGACTTATGTTGGTTTCTACAACACTGGCAAATTCTGTACCGTCGCGTAAAACCAAAACTGGTTAATAGCGATATACAAATATACAAAAAAAAATTTCATTATGATCTTACATGATAAAGTGAGCTCAAGTGCATAATATATTCCAATTTTAGACTCTCAAATGTACTTGAAAGAAGCTCAATATCGCCAGCCTCGCCACTAAAGGTGAGGTGGGGTAAAATGAGTGATCGTTGGTGCATCGTTAGTGAACGTTAGTGCACTAATGGATTTAATTGGTGCAGCCCCCTTCCCCTACTATTTTAAAAAACTTTGGGTAGGGCTGGCGGCACATAGCACCAACACGGAGGGGTAAAAATAAATGAGATTGTTAGTGCATCGTTGTGCACTAATGCATTTCGTTAGTGTAGCTCCCCTTCACCCTCTATTTAAAAAAGACACATAAAGGTAAATTAGCAAAAAAAAAAAAAAATGGTTTGGAACATAACTACTCCCATCAAAGGTTTCTCCTTCACATCTCTTTACCAAATCGACCTAAAAAGGTCAAAATTTATGCATAGGGTTTTTTGGTGACCTTTAGGAGGAGTCATATTTTTGTAGTGTCCACTTACTCTGCATTTTACTGATTTGGTGGAACGATATGGAACATTTAAGAAATCTCAGAAAGCTGTTTTTTTGCTTCAACTTGCTAACAAACGCAGGTTCGTGGACATTTTCCAGAATACATACCTCTAGAAAGCCAAGTCCACGAATATAATTATCTTGAAGCTCGAAATCATGAAGCGAGTTTTCCAAATACTATTTTCCTAAATAGATGTGATTCCTATGAAGTTTGCACTAGGAAGGGAATTTAGTAAATCTTAATTTATTTGGATGAAACAAATTAAATATTCTTAGAAATATATTACTATTCTTAGTATTGTTATTGCAGAATAACGAATAATTTGGTATCTTTTCCTAGGAAAAATCCCTCGAAAGGGAAAAAAACAAAACATTTCAGGGGGTATGAATCTATACGTCCCCACCCTGCGCTACAGATTTATGCGATGAGTCAATTATAAATAATTAGTTTCTGTTGATCGTTGGTAAATTTGTCAATAATTCGAATGTTTTCCGGGAGCCTTATTTTTGAAATGAAAATATAAATTCGTATGCCATGTATGCAATAAGGATATATCATCTGAAGGAAAATAAAATGGCCAAATGTGACTAACACATCATCTCAAAAGAACCCAGCTGGAGTTGAAAATTGCCTATTCCTGTGCTCTCCTTATCACGACACTTGAGAAAAATTCCTAAATTATTTACATCATTTTGCCTCTCGTTTTGACGGCACCGAGTGTTGAAGAAATATCGTTGCGTAAACGGTGTCGTTGAAATATCGACTTCTCTCATTTACCACTCTCACCTTCCAACATCGCCATCAAATTCCGGTACCTTCGCGCGAAAATGTTTTCCTGTCGAGAAAAAAAAAACCGAAAACAATTTCTTACGTACGAATAAGCAATTTCACGCCATTATAAAAATGATATCAGCAAAAAAATCCTCACTTCGCCCACCACCATCGAACATATAATACAAAAAACCTTACACTAACGATATCCGTACAAGTAGGTACCCGAACATAAATCAAACGAAATCGGAAACTAATAATTTACGATATTTTTCGCCGTGTATAAGTATACTCGGGTGTTCGGGCTTCGTATACCTACGCTTTATTATACACGGCACGGGCGAAACTAGCTTTTTATACGCTGGTTGCGAGTCGAAAAAAATACCTTTAGCAGGACAAGCGTGAGCTTCGCGCCTCATGAAAAACACTACCTAACACGAACACCGGTCGCGTCAAATTTTCAATGATATATTGCCGAAAAATAACGATACGGCTGATGTAAATATGACGAGCATCGTTCCACATCCGTGTAAGAATAAAGATACCAGTCTGCAAAAGTAATCAAACGACATTTCCGTCTCGGTCTCGTACATCGGCACGAGGAAAACGTACGCGCAATCAATCGTGTCTTTCTCAACAGATCAGCGTACTATAACAAAGCCGTATTTTTTTCCTCGCCATTACACGATAATAGAAATCGGACGTTTCCAAGCTCTTAAGTAGCTTCGTAATTTACTCAGGTCGCATACCGATAACGGTCATCGCCGGGTATTCGTTTACCATTATCAATACATAATGGTTGCCCAATACCAACGACGGAATCAACTCCATAACCAATTAATAATTCTACGCTTCGAAAGGTCCAGAAATTCGTATTCGCGCTTCGCCCACCCAGCTCTTCCTAATAGAAAAGTATTTCGGTCGATCATGGCGTTTTCTATTCACTGGACGTAATTTAATTACGAAATATATTAGCATAACCCTTGCCCATATTTTATTATCGTACGTAACCATCTTCGTATTTATACGATGCGAAATTAATGTTAATTACTTGGGCGCCCGAACCGATTTCTACTTCGTCCACGTCCGTTCTATAATCCGAGGTGCTTTTGCGGCTTCGCCGCATCGTTCCGAGCACCCGTCGCGACACCTCAGTTGCGGTCATTTTCATAACCGTCATAGATACCTCGGTACTTCTAATACAACGTTAATGACAGTGAGATACATGTTTTCCACCATCATCGCTAGTCCATTAATGTCATTTCATTCATATAGTAGTTAAGCGTAGGATGTGCAACACCTATGTGAGCCTACTTATTCCATTTCTCAAATGAATCGTTGATTCGCGCCTGCCGATGAATTTAATTAGGTACCTCGACAGATGTGAAATGAGCCCGCATATATTCTATTATAATCACCGAGTAGGCGAAATCACGCGATGTTTAGTAATTTTCGAATTTTGAGCTTTATACGCGTACTTATTTTTAGAACAGCTTATTTATTTGAGTAAATAAGTCAACAGCTTCAAGATCTACACGTACAGTAGAATTAAAAATTGTAGAATAACTTAGTATTTCATTTTACTTGAATAATAGTTTATTTATTTGTCCGCTATGGGGTGAATCAAATATTCTTAGTTCTACGTAACGTTCGATTTTCATCCTAAATACATAATAACGATGTTTACCATAGGTTCATTGTCCTTTGCGCCATGAAAATGATTTAAAAATTAAGACATTATAGTATGATACTTTATTCGGGTAGTTGATCGATTTAGTAGGTATCAAATTTTCAGAGATGTTAACCGTAACCAAAACCATAACCCATAACCTGAAAAAACCCGATCATTTCAGTAGTAACCATCATTAACCACCTCTTTTCTGAAATATATGTAACCCTCATCCAAACCCATAACCCGAACCACAACATTCCTCATTCATAACCAGAACCCATAACCTGAAATTTTTAGCTGAGTTTTTCACAAAACGATAGCTATTACAGCCTACCTGATTTGGGAAGGGAAGGTCGGGGGAGGGTGGGGTCTTCAAATCTTTGCGTTTCAGACCATTTGTAATCATCTGGCAAATGTCCAACTTTTTGGTATATATATATATATATATAGATTTATCTATGGATAAAGTGGCATCATTTTTCGTCGTCTACAGGTAAAGTGGCATCTTTTTTACAAAGTGGCATCTTTTTTTTGATGCCACTTTACCATCACATTGCTTATCGATTCAGCTTTGTGTCATGATGTCACTGGTGTGGTTATTTGGGTGATGCCACTTTACCACTAATATTCTATTTTTCATACAAAAAAATTTTTTTCGGTCTACGGTCGTAGTAGCCTCATTTTTTTGATGTTTACAGGTAAAGTGGCATCATTTTAAAAATTTGTTTCCAAGAAAACCTATGAAATTATACATTCCGTTCGCCATGTGGTGTCGTTAACGTGACATTAGATGCACTTCTGAGGAATGTGCAAAGTGATGCCACTTTGACCATAGATCACTATATATATATATTTTTTTTTCCCCACGCGTAGCGCCGGCGAGTATTCATAAAATTCGCTCAAAATTTGGTGAGAGACTCTTCTTGAAAATGCGCAAAAAGTTTTTTTGTTTTTTCGATAAATTTCAAAATGGCGGATCACTCAAATTTTGAGGGGGGCTGGAGAAGGGGCAAATAGCTCAAATTTTTCGTTTTTGATTTCATATGAAAGAGTGAGTCACGGATACTAACATATCCAAATTTCAGCTTCTTGAGTGCATATTGAGAGGAGTTAGATCAAAAAACGGCTTTTTGAGGAAGTTTTGAGTCATGAAATTTCTTGAATCTTCCATATCTCCCCACCAAATCAAGTTAAAGAGGTCAAATTTTGTGTGTGAGGTTAGTTGGTGACCACAATATGACCTCTTGAATTTGGATCAAAATGGATTCAAAATGGCGGATTATCAAAATTTTGAGTAGAGCTTGAGGAGCCTCAAGTTGGTAAAAATGTAATTAATATGAATTCATATGGTTATTGGGGATAAGTTGTATACTATATCCCGAATTCACTTCCATACATGATGTTGGAGGGGGAAGGCGGGGTTATCAACCTAAAATAGTGGTGGGGGTACAGGAGGGGTCGAAAATTTTTTATTGCTGTGTCATATGATAAAATGAGCCCAAGTGACAAACGTATTTTGATTTTAGCTTCCTCAGTGATTTTGGAGGGGAGTTAGAGCAAAAAACGGCTTTTGGAGGGGAAATTGCTGCAGGAAATTTCATGAATCTTCCATATCTCATCACCAAATCGGCCTAGAATGGTCAAACTTTGTGTGTAGGATTAGTTTGTGACCAGAATATAACCACTTAAATTTGAGTCAAAATGGATCCAAAATGGCGGATTTACAAATTTGAAGACCCTCAAATAGTTATAATTTGAGAAATATGTGTTCGCATGATTATTTCATGGCAAGAAATACTACATTTGTGCCAAATTGAACTCCTTAAGTGTTTTTGGAAAGGATAGGGTAGGGGTTTTCAGACTTGGTATTGGGTGTGGCCTGTAGTGATGAACGGTTAAGCAAGGTTATTACTAAATCAAAACAAGCCCCAGTTAAAAACTCAGCTCCAGTAATGCGGCATGGCTGCTTACGTTTTTTTTCATTTTTTCGGGTTTTTAAAAGTTTTCTCAACTTTTCCATTTTTACATGTTTAGTATTTTTTTGGTCATTATAAGCCCTTCTGCGTGTAAATTACCCTGAATAACTAATACTACCCAGTATCCATTTCAAATTCAAAATTTCAAAATGAAAACTTGTGAGAAATTGAAAAGAACATAGTATTGATAAGTATATTGAATTGAGGATCAATGATTTATAATTTCTTTTTTTTTTAATTACAAATTTATAAAATATTTAAATCTTAAAATTCAATTTTCCCTTTTCAGTACCTATTTTTCATTTCTACCAATTGTAAGCTGCATAAAGATACAGCATATAGGCATACAGATCTCTTTATTGAGGCAAATTGGTACAATAGTCAATAATTTTCTGAATTTTCTTGCGATGCTAGCTATAGTTACAGTAACTTTGACATGTGGCTTCCCTAAACATGGCCTGAAGGCTGAAAAAATAAAAAAATCGGGAGGGGGACGTGTTGAAAATTGAAAGAAAAGAAAACCCGAAACCATAACCCGTAACCCGAAAAATAATTTCCATTTAATCATAACCCATAACTACCCGATCCGTGATAAAATAGTAACCGTAACCCGTAACCATAACCCGAAAAGAAAAAAAACCTGTTCGGGTTAACATCTCTGCAAATTTTCAAATTTCAATAGGTTGCTACTACTCAGTGAAAATGTAGTAGGCCTATGTTCAAAAATAACGATTTTTAGTTAAAGGTTGATGTCATTAGAAAGAGATTTTCATGCTCTTTCGCTGGTATTATTCAAAATTATTAAAAAATACCCTTCCAGCATTGAAATATGGTCGATAAATTCAAATTTTCGAGAATACAATCATATAGCGCTCCTAGTATTTCTTTAAAAAACTATACCCGGTTTTATCCGAATACTCGGATTCAAAAATATGCGAAACAAGTACCCGGTTTATATCCGGATACACAAGTACTCGGGCAACTCTAGTGATATTGTATAGTAAGGATAGATGAAGCAGGTTTTCTTTAACGCTCGTTGTAGTTATGAAAAATGTTGGGCTGGGTACTGTAGAGAGTGGATAGAAGAATTATGTTTTTGTTCCCATATGTTAGGAGCCTCCAACATTTGATAGCATAACGTATATCGATTTTTCGTTTTATACTTTGCGATCGAAGAAGTGGCTTTATTATGATCTCTCTATATAGAGATAGAAGGACATGAAGGACGAGGCTTCCAACGTATCAATTCCTTATGTGTGGAGATATAAGGACATAATCCTCAGCAATCATGATCTGTTTATACAGAAATATGAGCCACTATTGCATGATCTCTTTCCACCAAGGTATTCACATAAAGGCATTTGAAGTATATCTCTTTATATGGAGATTTCTCCTTACATGTATGCATATAATTACTTCATCATATAAGGAAAAAAAACGTAAGCAGCCATGCCGCATTACTGGAGCTGAGTTTTTAACTGGGGTTTGTTTTGATTTAGTAATAACCATGCTCAACCGTTCATCACTACAGGCCACACCCAATACCAAGTCTGAAAACCCCTACCCTATCCTTTCCAAAAACACTTAAGAAGTTCAATTTGGCACAAATGTAGTATTTCTTGCCATGAAATAATCATGCGAACACATATTTCTCAAATTATAACTATTTGAGGGTCCTCAAATTATTTTGTAAATCCGCCATTTTGGATCCATTTTGACTCAAATTTAAGTGGTTATATTCTGGTCACCAACTAATCCCACACACAAAGTTTGACCATTCTAGGCCGATTTGGTGATGAGATATGGAAGATTCATGAAATTTCCTGCAGCAATTTCCCCTCCAAAAGCCGTTTTTTGCTCTAACTCCCCTCCAAAATCACTGAGAAGCTAAAATCAAAATACGTTTGTCACTTGGGCTCATTTTATCATATGACACAGCAATAAAAAATTTTCGACCCCTCCTGTACCCCCACCACTATTTTAGGTTGGTAACCCCGCCTTCCCCCTCCAACATCATGTATGGAAGTGAATTCGGGATATAGTATACAACTTATCCCCAATAACCATATGAATTCATATTAATTACATTTTTACCAACTTGAGGCTCCTCAAGCTCTACTCAAAATTTTGATAATCCGCCATTTTGAATCCATTTTGATCCAAATTCAAGAGGTCATATTGTGGTCACCAACTAACCTCACACACAAAATTTGACCTCTTTAACTTGATTTGGTGGGGAGATATGGAAGATTCAAGAAATTTCATGACTCAAAACTTCCTCAAAAAGCCGTTTTTTGATCTAACTCCTCTCAATATGCACTCAAGAAGCTGAAATTTGGATATGTTAGTATCCGTGACTCACTCTTTCATATGAAATCAAAAACGAAAAATTTGAGCTATTTGCCCCTTCTCCAGCCCCCCTCAAAATTTGAGTGATCCGCCATTTTGAAATTTATCGAAAAAACAAAAAAACTATTTTTGCGTATTTGCAAGAAGAGTTCCTCACCGAATTTTGAGCGAATTTTATCCACACCCGCCTGCGCAAGTGAGTGACACAAAAAACGCAATTTTCTCAAAAACAGGTTTTTGCTAACTCGCCTCAAAATGCACTTAGGAAGCTGAAATTTAAATATGTTGGTGTCCGTGACTCACTCTTTCATATGAGATCAAAAACGAAAAATTTGAGCTATTTGCCTTTTCTCCAGCCTCCCTCAAAATTTGAGTGATCCGCCATTTTGAAAGTTTTCGAAAAAGCAAAAAAAATACTTCTGCGCATTTTCAAGAAGAGTTCCTCACCAAATTTTGAGCGAATTTTATGAATACTCGCCGGCGCTACGCGTGGGGGAAAAGAAAAAAAAAATATATATATACCAAAAAGTTGGACATTTGCCAGATGATTACAAATGGTCTGAAACGCAAAGATTTGAAGACCCCACCCTCCCCCGACCTTCCCTTCCCAAATCAGGTAGGCTGTAATAGCTATCGTTTTGTTAAAAACTCAGCTAAAAATGAAGTATTTCCATAGCAAGATCAGCTTCATTTACACAATATAGATTACCGCTTACACTCACAACATTTATCAAGCTGTCTTCATAAGAAAGACCTGAGGATACATTCATAGGTTTGTGCACTGCGCTTTATTTTTAGAATATAAGTGTTGATAGACAGTTGATGACGCACTTTTAATTGTAGAATTTCTATTCTGTTACCAAATCATTACACTTTTAAGACGAAGAAAACCCTAAAAGGAGTTTCCAGCTAATGCTACAACTGGAGAATGGGTACTGTATGAGTTGCCTTGGCGCTAACTACAGTTTTGGTGGCTATAATATAGGACTATAAAGTGAAGCTTCGATTAATATTATCGACTGTATATTTATATCGTTTGCCAAAATAATACAATTATATTGTTGTTAACATACCATAATTATCGAGCAACTTCCAGCGTAATTAATCGAGAAATTTGCATATTTATTGAATTGCGATGCGATCGGCCCTATTTATACATACGTACCACGTATAGTAT